>JAVIAB010000047.1:3016482-3458982 GCA_032433765.1 Megaustenia siamemsis | reverse complement strand
TCAAAACATGAGCAATACACGTTTGGTATCAGTGATAATAGATTATGTGAGATTCAAAACATGAGCAATACACGCTTGGTATCAGTGATAATAGATTATGTGAGATTCAAAACATGAGCAATATACGTTTGGTATCAGTGATAATAGATTATGTGAGATTCAAAACATGAGCAATATACGTTTGGTATCAGTGATGATAGGGAGCTGCAATAGCTCAATGGTTGGCGAACTGGACTACAAAGGACAAGAAGTCGTCTTCGATCCTGTTCGAAGGATTCCAGGTTCACCCAGCCTTTAATGTGTACCGGAATTTTTCTGGGAAAGTAAAGCGGCACGAGCATAATACCGACCACATTACCCCAAAAATCATGTGCCGAAGGTCTGTAAAAATTATGGTTACTAACACCACATTGCCTAAACGTCCCTTGGCATGACGGGGCTCTTTACTTTCCTTACTTATCAACGATAATAGATTATAAGAGATTCAAACCATGCTCACTATACTTCTGGTATCAGCGATAATAGATTATTGGAGATTCAAAACATGATCACTATACTTTTGGTATCAGCAATAATAGATTATGTGAGATTCAAAACATGATCACTATACTTTTGGCATGAGCGATGGGTATCAAATAAGAAATCAGAGAAGAAAACTAAAGCCTTTGAAATGTGAAACTCTAGAAAAAATAGGGAGAATTAGGTGGAAGGAAAAGAAGAAAAACGATAAAGTCGAAGAATCAGCTAACAAAAAAAAAACTACTACTTAACGCATATTTAGAAAGACAGCTGAAATTTGTGAGAACGTGTGAAAAGACACAATACACAAGAAAAAGTCATCTTTCATACGAAATGTAGACGTGGCAGAGGCAGATAAAGACTAAAATGGACAGATAACATCAAAAGGTGGGCAAATGAACCTAGGACAACGTGCATCATCAAGACAAGAGACAAAGTAAAATGGCGCTCGGTGGTAGCCAGCCAACCTTCGACGTGGAGACGGCACACAATGATGCTGTTCGCTTTGAAGAGGGAAATGACGGATTCTCAAAAACTATTCTAGAGCTGTTTTTTTTTTTTTTTTTGGCTAAAGAAGCAACCGATAACACTTCACGCGCAACAAAGAGAAGAAAAATTATCGACGTGACAAGAAGGACTCCAAGTTGACGTCAGCGATCAACAAACACAGGACAGGACATTTGAATTTTATATTTCTGTAATTATTGGCGCGAGGTGAGAGGATAAGGTCATCGTTACTGTTTGGAAACGGTCAATTATTGACAGATAAGGTCATCGTTACTGTTTGGAAACGGTTAATTATTGACAGATAAGGTTCATCGTTACTGTTTGGAAACGGTTAATTATTGACAGATAAGGTTCATCGTTACTGTTTGGAAACGGTCAATTATTGACAGATAAGGTCATCGTTACTGTTTGGAAACGGTCAATTATTGACAGATAAGGTCATCGTTACTGTTTGGAAACGGTCAATTATTGACAGATAAGGTTCATCGTTACTGTTTGGAAACGGTTAATTATTGACAGATAAGGTTCATCGTTACTGTTTGGAAACGGTTAATTATTGACAGAATAGGTCATCGTTACTGTTTGGAAACGGTTAATTATTGACAGATAAGGTTCATCGTTACTGTTTGGAAACGGTCAATTATTGACAGATAAGGTTCATCGTTACTGTTTGGAAACGGTCAATTATTGACAGATAAGGTCATCGTTACTGTTTGGAAACGGTCAATTATTGACAGATAAGGTTCATCGTTACTGTTTGGAAACGGTTAATTATTGACAGATAAGGTTCATCGTTACTGTTTGGAAACGGTTAATTATTGACAGATAAGGTTCATCGTTACTGTTTGGAAACGGTAAATTATTGACAGATAAGGTCATCGTTACTGTTTGGAAACGGTTAATTATTGACAGATAAGGTCATCGTTACTGTTTGGAAACGGTTAATTATTGACAGATAAGGTATTCGTTACTGTTTGGAAACGGTCAATTATTGACAGATAAGGTCTTCGTTACTGTTTGGAAACGGTTAATTATTGACAGATAAGGTTCATCGTTACTGTTTGGAAACGGTTAATTATTGACAGATAAGGTTCATCGTTACTGTTTGGAAACGGTTAATTATTGACAGATAAGGTTCATCGTTACTGTTTGGAAACGGTCAATTATTGACAGATAATGTTCATCGTTACTGTTTGGAAACGGTTAATTATTGACAGATAAGGTTCATCGTTACTGTTTGGAAACGGTTAATTATTGACAGATAAGGTTCATCGTTACTGTTTGGAAACGGACAATTATTGACAGATAAGGTCATCGTTACTGTTTGGAAACGGTTAATTATTGACAGATAAGGTTCATCGTTACTGTTTGGAAACGGTTAATTATTGACAGATAAGGTCATCGTTACTGTTTGGAAACGGTTAATTATTGACAGATAAGGTTCATCGTTACTGTTTGGAAACGGTCAATTATTGACAGATAAGGTCATCGTTACTGTTTGGAAACGGTCAATTATTGACAGATAAGGTCTTCGTTACTGTTTGGAAACGGTCAATTATTGACAGATAAGGTCTTCGTTACTGTTTGGAAACGGTTAATTATTGACAGATAAGGTTCATCGTTACTGTTTGGAAACGGTTAATTATTGACAGATAAGGTTCATCGTTACTGTTTGGAAACGGTCAATTATTGACAGATAAGGTTCATCGTTACTGTTTGGAAACGGTTAATTATTGACAGATAAGGTCTTCGTTACTGTTTGGAAACGGTTAATTATTGACAGATAAGGTTCATCGTTACTGTTTGGAAACGGTCAATTATTGACAGATAAGGTCATCGTTACTGTTTGGAAACGGTCAATTATTGACAGATAAGGTTCATCGTTACTGTTTGGAAACGGTTAATTATTGACAGATAAGGTCATCGTTACTGTTTGGAAACGGTCAATTATTGACAGATAAGGTCTTCGCCATTATATTTGAAGTGTGTCCAGTTTAGATTATTTCCCAGCTCTCGCGACAAAGGAGATTTTCGCCTCCATGTGGTCAATCTAGAAACAATTATGGAAGCCCATACACAGCTGTCTATTGTCATCTCAAAGTAGCAATTTAGTTCTAGTCTTTGAAATTGTGCCTTGTTTATAGATGGAGATTTCCTGAGCTTAGAACATACAAGATAGAACTAATTTTACCGTTAATATTTGTAGGGGCGTGGTGGTTTTATTTTATGACACCACACACACACGCACACACACCACACACACACACGCACACACATAGATAATTATAATTTTTAGCTACCTTAAATATGTAGGTTCTTTTTCTACCTTTCATCTCCCTGTGGAGCAAAAGTCTCTAACAAACACTTTCATCTCCCTGTGGAGCAAAAGTCTCTAACAAACACTTTCATCTCCCTGAGGAGCAAAAGTCTCTAACAAACACTTTCATCTCCCTGTGGAGCACAGGTCTCAAACAAACACTTTTATCTCCCTGTGGAGCACAGGTCTCAAACAAACACTTTTATCTCCTTGTGGAGCACAGGTCTCTAACAAACACTTTTATCTCCCTGTGGAGCACAGGTCTCTAACAAACACTTTCATCTCCCTGTGGAGCACAGGTCTCTAACAAACACTTTCATCTCCCTGTGGAGCACAGGTCTCTAACAAACACTTTCATCTCCCTGTGGAGCACAGGTCTCTAACAAACACTTTCATCTATCTCCCTGTGAAGCACAGGTCTCCAACAAACACTTTTAACTCTTTGTGGAGCAAAGGTCTGAAACAACACTTTTAACTCCCTGTGGAACACAGGTCTCAAACAAATACTTTTAACTCCCTGTGGAGCGTAGGTCTTCAACAAACACTTTTAACTCCCTGTGGAACACAGGTCTCAAACAAATACTTTTAACTCCCTGTGGAGCATAGGTCTTCAACAAACACTTTCCAAGTCGTTCTGTTTCTTGCCATTCTTTCAAGACCATTAAATGTCTTCCTCATCATCTTCATCTCTGCTTCCATCTATCGTCTCCAAGAATATTTTGATCTTCCTCTTTGTCTTTTCCCTTGTTGACTTCAGAAAAGGGCCTGTGGTGTAATACTCTTAGTTGGCTTCCACAGCGTGCATCCTGTCAAGTGTCATCGTCTTCGCTGCATCTCTTTATCCACGGGTAGCTGGTAAGTAAAGTACCCCCGCCACGCCAAGTGGCGTATAGGGAATATGGTGTTAGTGACCATCAATTTTACAGACCTTCAGCATATGATTTTTGGGGTAATGTGGTCGGTATTACGCCCGTGCCGCTTTACTTTCCCAGAAAAAATTTGGTACCCATTTAAGGGTGGATGAACCCGGAAGCCGTCGTTTGGGATCGAACCCTATGTCTTGTCCTTTGTAGTCCAGTTCACTAACCACTGAGCTATCACGGCTCCCTCGGGTAACTGGTACTTTCCCATAATTCTATGTTTGTGATTTAGTCCTGCCATTGCTACCTTTTCATATTTCGCATGCATAAATGACAGTCTGTATCTTCATGATTGGCATTTGTGTTGTTCTCCATGTTTCACAGCCATATAAAAGGACTGATTGAACATTGGAGTTGAATATTTTTAATTTTGTATTTACCCTAATTTCTATGGACTTCAGTATGTTCTCTCATGCAACGAATGCTCTTCTTGCTTTTTGTATCCTTATTTTTGTCTTATAGAATTGTCTTTAGTAGTTCTCTTTTCATTATTAGTTGCATTAAGACTTCATCGTTTGTTCTCTTTTCACTCCATCCACTTCTTCCTATTCTTCTATAAATCCACATTTTAAAGGCTTCAATTCTCTGTTCTGTTTTCTTGTCTAATGTTCATGCTTCTGCACCCTACAGGAATGTTAAGATGATAAGACATTGTGCTATTCTTACATTTAGCCCTAGTGTTGTTTGTTTTTATGTTGGTATATCTTTCAAACCATTAAAATTGCCTGTAGATGCTTATATGCGTTTTATATTTTGGAAAACACAATTGATTAATTCAACAAAAGTATCAGTAGCAAGCAACAGTGCACTAGGAATATAAAACATACTTGCTACAGTTCAACAGTGCACTAGGAATATAAAACATACTTGCTACAGTTCAGAGTACGTGTTGTTGTAGATATTTTCTTGGAGAGGGTTTTCATATTTTGCGTGTTCAAGAGTCAGAGATTGATTACCGCGTTCAGTGTGTTCAAATAACTTTCTCGCTTCCCATTGGTTGTCGTTCACGTGACCAGACACACAATCTCACACACTGAGATGCTGGCTGTTGCATACACAATCTGTGGTGCTGTCGTGTGTGTGTGTGTGGGGGGGGAGAAGGGGATGAACTCGGGACAGTTTGAGACAGAAAGAAGCGCCAAAGCCCCAGCATTGTATTGTGCCCATTCCCTTACAAGCGAGTCAAACTCCCATTATCCATCTTTCTCTAGTCTCCCTTTCTTTATAAGTGAGACAAACTCCCATTATCCATCTATCTCTGGTCTCCCTTTCCTTATAAGTGAGACAAACTTCCATTATCCATCTATCTCTGGTCTCCCTTTCCTTATAAGTGAGACAAACTCCCATTATCCATCTATCTCTGGTCTCCCTTTCCTTATAAGTGAGACAAACTCCCATATTCATCTATCTCTAGTCTCCCTTTCCTTACAAGGGAGGTAGATCTCATTAATATGTTTCCTCTATAACATCTCTTTATTGCCCAAAATGAAAACGTTCTTAAACTGGCATGGATGCGCTGCGTTGAGGTTCACAGAATGCTGTGGTATCTTCACATTTCGACCCATTTCATCCGACTTCAGAATACGATTTTTTAAATACTAGGTTGCCTTTCCTCTACGATCACAACTTCCTTTGCAGCTGTGTTTAGCATGGGGAAGTAAGGTAAGGTCTTGATCAGTTTTGTTTCACTAATACACAGATACTCAACTGTGAGTTGTTGAACACTTCCAGCCCAGGTACTGTAACAAAGCAATCTCAAATGTCACCTCCACTCTAAACTGACACCCTGTCCTCTCAAACTGAGAACCTCTGAGACTTCTCTTCCTGCTACTATTTTTGTCTAGACCACAAATCCTGTCTGTCCAGAGCTGAAAAATGCAGGATTTGACCACAGACAACCGACCCAGGGATCGAGGTATCATTATTAGCGTTTGTCGAGACCTGCAGATACTAACGTTCAAATTGACACACTATATTTGAGTAGCGCAACATATTTCTGTATGTTAATGTGTGGTCTGCTGTGAAAGAATGATAGTATTGTCAATGGAGTATAAGAAAGGATGGAAAGAAGAAGATTGCGGAGGTATAAAGAAGAGAGGTCGTTAGTGTGGAAAGATAAACATTTGCGGGTAGTCAAGTGTATTTGCTGCAAATATAGAGAGGGGAGAATGAGAGGCGAGTGAAAGAGAAGAAGGAGGGAAGGATGGGCATGCGGATGAATAACGAAATAGCATCATTAGAGACCTTTCAGGAAACGCTTGTGGAGACAGGAGGAGAGGGGAATTGATTTCTGATGAGGCATTTGATTTTCTTTGAGACTTTCTTTCCTTCTGTCTCTTCTTTCCATTCTATTTAAGCGCATTTTGGAACATCCATTAGCTCCTGCATTGTGTTTGTTCTGTTGTACAGAAAGGGGCTTGTTTATTCTCGCTTGAAGGAAAAATACGAGCCGTGTGTCGAGGGAGGTTTATGTCTAAATGGGGTTGAGGGCAACATTTATTTGTATGTAAGCAGGTTTGTGCCAATATAGAATTGTTTCTGAACGGGCTGCTGCTCGCTGATTAAACGAACCCACCTTACTGTTCTCAGGGCAGGCGCACGCTGATTGTTCATGTAGCTTATTGGTTATTCACACGTACTATCAGTCACACCATTCTACTTGTATCTAGCCAGATTCCCGAGCCTCGAAGTGTCATAACTGTACCTCCATCAATTAATAAGCCCCCTTTTAAATAAGTCACCAGGCTTCTAAAGAGCGCTCTTGTAATTATTTTTAGTTCCCAGTTTTGGTTTCCTAGAATGTGAATTGGTGTGAATTCAAAGTGACTAGGACAATAGCTCGATTTCTATAAAAAATGTAATGAGACCGTTTTTTTTAAATTCATGAATAATGTACAAGCACATTTTGGCATTCCTGGAAAGGCGCAAGCAGCCAAGCTGGCAATAGTGTACCCGAGTTTAGTAGGGTTAAAAATAGAAGCAAAATGACCTTGTAGAATATAAAGGTCATCTCGGGAGAGTCCAGGTTTTTGGTCACGCGATGACCACTGAAAGTCAATAATCTTTGTTAGATATGTCAGGCTCGTTGGACAGATTTCAAGAAGGAAGGACTTATTTTATTGGGGACTGACACTGGCGAGAAGATGGGGACATTTTGGAAAGGCTGATAACATCTTGATTAGATAGTAGTAGATAGATTCAATTACATTTTATCAGTCTTAAAAGTAGATAGATTCAATTACATTTTATCAGTCTTGAAAGTAGATAGATTCAATTACATTTTATCAGTCCTGAAAGTAGATAGATTCAATTACATTTTATCATTCTTGAAAGTAGAGAGATTCAATTACATTTTATCAGTCTTGAAAGTAGAGATTTCAGGTAGGACTGATTAGGAACATTAGAATTATTTGGTCCGTCTCGAACAGTGTTAATAACACCAGAGGTTTGTTAGGCTTAAGAAGTAGATACTAATTATGGGTTATCGTAGATACAGGAAATTTAGAAGGGTAAGACTAAGTCGCGTGGTTTGATTGCAGATATCCTGAATTTGCTGTTGTTATATTGTTACATTAATGTTGTTATATTGTTACATTAATGTCGTTACATTGTTACATTAATGTTGTTATATTGTTACATTAATTTTGTTATATTGTTACATTAATAAACTCAGGGAGAGCTAGGCGTGTTTGAGCCAGTCTCCTGACATTTGATGAGTCGCTGTGTTTGATGTTTCCATGTACGACATCTTTGTGCAAGTCTCCTGACATGCGAGTCTCTGTGTATAATGTCTCTGTGTTACGACAAGTCTGTCCATTGTCTCAGTCAACTAGATCATACAGTAAGTCATGACGACAAAAGATTCAACTAGATCATACAGTTAGTCACGACGAGGAGAGATTCAAATAGATCATACAGTTAGTCACGACGAGGAGAGATTCAAATAGATCATACAGCTAGTCACGACGAGGAGAGATTCAAATAGATCATACAGTTAGTCACGACGAGGAGAGATTCAAATAGATCATACAGCTAGTCACGACGAGGAGAGATTCAAATAGATCATACAGCTAGTCACGACGAGGAGAGATTCAAATAGATCATACAGCTAGTCACGACGAGGAGAGATTCAAATAGATCATACAGCTAGTCACGACGAGGAGAGATTCAAATAGATCATACAGCTAGTCACGACGAGGAGAGATTCAAATAGATCATACAGCTAGTCACGACGAGGAGAGATTCAAATAGATCATACAGCTAGTCACGACGAGGAGAGATTCAAATAGATCATACAGCTAGTCACGACGAGGAGAGATTCAAATAGATCATACAGCTAGTCACGACGAGGAGAGATTCAAATAGATCATACAGCTAGTCACGACGAGGAGAGATTCAAATAGATCATACAGCTAGTCACGACGAGGAGAGATTCAAATAGATCATACAGCTAGTCACGACGAGGAGAGATTCAAATAGATCATACAGCTAGTCACGACGAGGAGAGATTCAAATAGATCATACAGCTAGTCACGACGAGGAGAGATTCAAATAGATCATACAGCTAGTCACGACGAGGAGAGATTCAAATAGATCATACAGCTAGTCACGACGAGGAGAGATTCAAATAGATCATACAGCTAGTCACGACGAGGAGAGATTCAAATAGATCATACAGCTAGTCACGACGAAGAGAGATTCAACTAGATCATACAGCTAGTCACGACGAGGAGAGATTCAACTAGATCATACAGCTAGTCACGACGAGGAGAGATTCAAATAGATCATACAGCTAGTCACGACGAGGAGAGATTCAACTAGATCATACAGCTAGTCACGACGAGGAGAGATTCAAATAGATCATACAGCTAGTCACGACGAGGAGAGATTCAAATAGATCATACAGCTAGTCACGACGAGGAGAGATTCAAATAGATCATACAGCTAGTCACGACGAGGAGAGATTCAAATAGATCATACAGCTAGTCACGACGAGGAGAGATTCAAATAGATCATACAGCTAGTCACGACGAGGAGAGATTCAACTAGATCATACAGCTAGTCACGACGAGGAGAGATTCAACTAGATCATACAGCTAGTCACGACGAGGAGAGATTCAACTAGATCATACAGCTAGTCACGACGAGGAGAGATTCAAATAGATCATACAGCTAGTCACGACGAGGAGAGATTCAAATAGATCATACAGCTAGTCACGACGAGGAGAGATTCAAATAGATCATACAGCTAGTCACGACGAGGAGAGTTTCAAATAGATCATACAGCTAGTCACGACGAGGAGAGATTCAAATAGATCATACAGCTAGTCACGACGAGGAGAGATTCAAATAGATCATACAGCTAGTCACGACGAGGAGAGATTCAAATAGATCATACAGCTAGTCACGACGAGGAGAGATTCAAATAGATCATACAGCTAGTCACGACGAGGAGAGATTCAAATAGATCATACAGCTAGTCACGACGAGGAGAGATTCAAATAGATCATACAGCTAGTCACGACGAGGAGAGATTCAAATAGATCATACAGCTAGTCACGACGAGGAGAGATCCAACTAGATCATACAGCTAGTCACGACGAGGAGAGATTCAAATAGATCATACAGCTAGTCACGACGAGGAGAGATTCAACTAGATCATACAGCTAGTCACGACGAGGAGAGATTCAAATAGATCATACAGCTAGTCACGACGAGGAGAGATTCAAATAGATCATACAGCTAGTCACGACGAGGAGAGATTCAAATAGATCATACAGCTAGTCACGACGAGGAGAGATTCAAATAGATCATACAGCTAGTCACGACGAGGAGAGATTCAAATAGATCATACAGCTAGTCACGACGAGGAGAGATTCAAATAGATCATACAGCTAGTCACGACGAGGAGAGATTCAAATAGATCATACAGCTAGTCACGACGAGGAGAGATTCAAATAGATCATACAGCTAGTCACGACGAGGAGAGATTCAAATAGATCATACAGCTAGTCACGACGAGGAGAGATTCAAATAGATCATACAGCTAGTCACGACGAGGAGAGATTCAAATAGATCATACAGCTAGTCACGACGAGGAGAGATTCAAATAGATCATACAGCTAGTCACGACGAGGAGAGATTCAAATAGATCATACAGCTAGTCACGACGAGGAGAGATTCAAATAGATCATACAGCTAGTCACGACGAGGAGAGATTCAAATAGATCATACAGCTAGTCACGACGAGGAGAGATTCAAATAGATCATACAGCTAGTCACGACGAGGAGAGATTCAAATAGATCATACAGCTAGTCACGACGAGGAGAGATTCAAATAGATCATACAGCTAGTCACGACGAGGAGAGATTCAAATAGATCATACAGCTAGTCACGACGAGGAGAGATTCAAATAGATCATACAGCTAGTCACGACGAGGAGAGATTCAAATAGATCATACAGCTAGTCACGACGAGGAGAGATTCAAATAGATCATACAGCTAGTCACGACGAGGAGAGATTCAAATAGATCATACAGCTAGTCACGACGAGGAGAGATTCAAATAGATCATACAGCTAGTCACGACGAGGAGAGATTCAAATAGATCATACAGCTAGTCACGACGAGGAGAGATTCAAATAGATCATACAGCTAGTCACGACGAGGAGAGATTCAAATAGATCATACAGCTAGTCACGACGAGGAGAGATTCAAATAGATCATACAGCTAGTCACGACGAGGAGAGATTCAAATAGATCATACAGCTAGTCACGACGAGGAGAGATTCAAATAGATCATACAGCTAGTCACGACGAGGAGAGATTCAAATAGATCATACAGCTAGTCACGACGAGGAGAGATTCAAATAGATCATACAGCTAGTCACGACGAGGAGAGATTCAAATAGATCATACAGCTAGTCACGACGAGGAGAGATTCAAATAGATCATACAGCTAGTCACGACGAGGAGAGATTCAAATAGATCATACAGCTAGTCACGACGAGGAGAGATTCAAATAGATCATACAGCTAGTCACGACGAGGAGAGATTCAAATAGATCATACAGCTAGTCACGACGAGGAGAGATTCAAATAGATCATACAGCTAGTCACGACGAGGAGAGATTCAAATAGATCATACAGCTAGTCACGACGAGGAGAGATTCAAATAGATCATACAGCTAGTCACGACGAGGAGAGATTCAAATAGATCATACAGCTAGTCACGACGAGGAGAGATTCAAATAGATCATACAGCTAGTCACGACGAGGAGAGATTCAAATAGATCATACAGCTAGTCACGACGAGGAGAGATTCAAATAGATCATACAGCTAGTCACGACGAGGAGAGATTCAAATAGATCATACAGCTAGTCACGACGAGGAGAGATTCAAATAGATCATACAGCTAGTCACGACGAGGAGAGATTCAAATAGATCATACAGCTAGTCACGACGAGGAGAGATTCAAATAGATCATACAGCTAGTCACGACGAGGAGAGATTCAAATAGATCATACAGCTAGTCACGACGAGGAGAGATTCAAATAGATCATACAGCTAGTCACGACGAGGAGAGATTCAAATAGATCATACAGCTAGTCACGACGAGGAGAGATTCAAATAGATCATACAGCTAGTCACGACGAGGAGAGATTCAAATAGATCATACAGCTAGTCACGACGAGGAGAGATTCAAATAGATCATACAGCTAGTCACGACGAGGAGAGATTCAAATAGATCATACAGCTAGTCACGACGAGGAGAGATTCAAATAGATCATACAGCTAGTCACGACGAGGAGAGATTCAAATAGATCATACAGCTAGTCACGACGAGGAGAGATTCAAATAGATCATACAGCTAGTCACGACGAGGAGAGATTCAAATAGATCATACAGCTAGTCACGACGAGGAGAGATTCAAATAGATCATACAGCTAGTCACGACGAGGAGAGATTCAAATAGATCATACAGCTAGTCACGACGAGGAGAGATTCAAATAGATCATACAGCTAGTCACGACGAGGAGAGATTCAAATAGATCATACAGCTAGTCACGACGAGGAGAGATTCAAATAGATCATACAGCTAGTCACGACGAGGAGAGATTCAAATAGATCATACAGCTAGTCACGACGAGGAGAGATTCAAATAGATCATACAGCTAGTCACGACGAGGAGAGATTCAAATAGATCATACAGCTAGTCACGACGAGGAGAGATTCAAATAGATCATACAGCTAGTCACGACGAGGAGAGATTCAAATAGATCATACAGCTAGTCACGACGAGGAGAGATTCAAATAGATCATACAGCTAGTCACGACGAGGAGAGATTCAAATAGATCATACAGCTAGTCACGACGAGGAGAGATTCAAATAGATCATACAGCTAGTCACGACGAGGAGAGATTCAACTAGATCATACAGCTAGTCACGACGAGGAGAGATTCAAATAGATCATACAGCTAGTCACGACGAGGAGAGATTCAAATAGATCATACAGCTAGTCACGACGAGGAGAGATTCAAATAGATCATACAGCTAGTCACGACGAGGAGAGATTCAAATAGATCATACAGCTAGTCACGACGAGGAGAGATTCAAATAGATCATACAGCTAGTCACGACGAGGAGAGATTCAAATAGATCATACAGCTAGTCACGACGAGGAGAGATTCAAATAGATCATACAGCTAGTCACGACGAGGAGAGATTCAAATAGATCATACAGCTAGTCACGACGAGGAGAGATTCAAATAGATCATACAGCTAGTCACGACGAGGAGAGATTCAAATAGATCATACAGCTAGTCACGACGAGGAGAGATTCAAATAGATCATACAGCTAGTCACGACGAGGAGAGATTCAAATAGATCATACAGCTAGTCACGACGAGGAGAGATTCAAATAGATCATACAGCTAGTCACGACGAGGAGAGATTCAAATAGATCATACAGCTAGTCACGACGAGGAGAGATTCAAATAGATCATACAGCTAGTCACGACGAGGAGAGATTCAAATAGATCATACAGCTAGTCACGACGAGGAGAGATTCAAATAGATCATACAGCTAGTCACGACGAGGAGAGATTCAAATAGATCATACAGCTAGTCACGACGAGGAGAGATTCAAATAGATCATACAGCTAGTCACGACGAGGAGAGATTCAAATAGATCATACAGCTAGTCACGACGAGGAGAGATTCAAATAGATCATACAGCTAGTCACGACGAGGAGAGATTCAAATAGATCATACAGCTAGTCACGACGAGGAGAGATTCAAATAGATCATACAGCTAGTCACGACGAGGAGAGATTCAAATAGATCATACAGCTAGTCACGACGAGGAGAGATTCAAATAGATCATACAGCTAGTCACGACGAGGAGAGATTCAAATAGATCATACAGCTAGTCACGACGAGGAGAGATTCAAATAGATCATACAGCTAGTCACGACGAGGAGAGATTCAAATAGATCATACAGCTAGTCACGACGAGGAGAGATTCAAATAGATCATACAGCTAGTCACGACGAGGAGAGATTCAAATAGATCATACAGCTAGTCACGACGAGGAGAGATTCAAATAGATCATACAGCTAGTCACGACGAGGAGAGATTCAAATAGATCATACAGCTAGTCACGACGAGGAGAGATTCAAATAGATCATACAGCTAGTCACGACGAGGAGAGATTCAAATAGATCATACAGCTAGTCACGACGAGGAGAGATTCAAATAGATCATACAGCTAGTCACGACGAGGAGAGATTCAAATAGATCATACAGCTAGTCACGACGAGGAGAGATTCAAATAGATCATACAGCTAGTCACGACGAGGAGAGATTCAAATAGATCATACAGCTAGTCACGACGAGGAGAGATTCAAATAGATCATACAGCTAGTCACGACGAGGAGAGATTCAAATAGATCATACAGCTAGTCACGACGAGGAGAGATTCAAATAGATCATACAGCTAGTCACGACGAGGAGAGATTCAAATAGATCATACAGCTAGTCACGACGAGGAGAGATTCAAATAGATCATACAGCTAGTCACGACGAGGAGAGATTCAAATAGATCATACAGCTAGTCACGACGAGGAGAGATTCAAATAGATCATACAGCTAGTCACGACGAGGAGAGATTCAAATAGATCATACAGCTAGTCACGACGAGGAGAGATTCAAATAGATCATACAGCTAGTCACGACGAGGAGAGATTCAAATAGATCATACAGCTAGTCACGACGAGGAGAGATTCAAATAGATCATACAGCTAGTCACGACGAGGAGAGATTCAAATAGATCATACAGCTAGTCACGACGAGGAGAGATTCAACTAGATCATACAGCTAGTCACGACGAGGAGAGATTCAAATAGATCATACAGCTAGTCACGACGAGGAGAGATTCAAATAGATCATACAGCTAGTCACGACGAGGAGAGATTCAAATAGATCATACAGCTAGTCACGACGAGGAGAGATTCAAATAGATCATACAGCTAGTCACGACGAGGAGAGATTCAAATAGATCATACAGCTAGTCACGACGAGGAGAGATTCAAATAGATCATACAGCTAGTCACGACGAGGAGAGATTCAAATAGATCATACAGCTAGTCACGACGAGGAGAGATTCAAATAGATCATACAGCTAGTCACGACGAGGAGAGATTCAAATAGATCATACAGCTAGTCACGACGAGGAGAGATTCAAATAGATCATACAGCTAGTCACGACGAGGAGAGATTCAAATAGATCATACAGCTAGTCACGACGAGGAGAGATTCAAATAGATCATACAGCTAGTCACGACGAGGAGAGATTCAAATAGATCATACAGCTAGTCACGACGAGGAGAGATTCAAATAGATCATACAGCTAGTCACGACGAGGAGAGATTCAAATAGATCATACAGCTAGTCACGACGAGGAGAGATTCAAATAGATCATACAGCTAGTCACGACGAGGAGAGATTCAAATAGATCATACAGCTAGTCACGACGAGGAGAGATTCAAATAGATCATACAGCTAGTCACGACGAGGAGAGATTCAAATAGATCATACAGCTAGTCACGACGAGGAGAGATTCAAATAGATCATACAGCTAGTCACGACGAGGAGAGATTCAAATAGATCATACAGCTAGTCACGACGAGGAGAGATTCAAATAGATCATACAGCTAGTCACGACGAGGAGAGATTCAAATAGATCATACAGCTAGTCACGACGAGGAGAGATTCAAATAGATCATACAGCTAGTCACGACGAGGAGAGATTCAAATAGATCATACAGCTAGTCACGACGAGGAGAGATTCAAATAGATCATACAGCTAGTCACGACGAGGAGAGATTCAAATAGATCATACAGCTAGTCACGACGAGGAGAGATTCAAATAGATCATACAGCTAGTCACGACGAGGAGAGATTCAAATAGATCATACAGCTAGTCACGACGAGGAGAGATTCAAATAGATCATACAGCTAGTCACGACGAGGAGAGATTCAAATAGATCATACAGCTAGTCACGACGAGGAGAGATTCAAATAGATCATACAGCTAGTCACGACGAGGAGAGATTCAAATAGATCATACAGCTAGTCACGACGAGGAGAGATTCAAATAGATCATACAGCTAGTCACGACGAGGAGAGATTCAAATAGATCATACAGCTAGTCACGACGAGGAGAGATTCAAATAGATCATACAGCTAGTCACGACGAGGAGAGATTCAAATAGATCATACAGCTAGTCACGACGAGGAGAGATTCAAATAGATCATACAGCTAGTCACGACGAGGAGAGATTCAAATAGATCATACAGCTAGTCACGACGAGGAGAGATTCAAATAGATCATACAGCTAGTCACGACGAGGAGAGATTCAAATAGATCATACAGCTAGTCACGACGAGGAGAGATTCAAATAGATCATACAGCTAGTCACGACGAGGAGAGATTCAAATAGATCATACAGCTAGTCACGACGAGGAGAGATTCAAATAGATCATACAGCTAGTCACGACGAGGAGAGATTCAAATAGATCATACAGCTAGTCACGACGAGGAGAGATTCAAATAGATCATACAGCTAGTCACGACGAGGAGAGATTCAAATAGATCATACAGCTAGTCACGACGAGGAGAGATTCAAATAGATCATACAGCTAGTCACGACGAGGAGAGATTCAAATAGATCATACAGCTAGTCACGACGAGGAGAGATTCAAATAGATCATACAGCTAGTCACGACGAGGAGAGATTCAAATAGATCATACAGCTAGTCACGACGAGGAGAGATTCAAATAGATCATACAGCTAGTCACGACGAGGAGAGATTCAAATAGATCATACAGCTAGTCACGACGAGGAGAGATTCAAATAGATCATACAGCTAGTCACGACGAGGAGAGATTCAAATAGATCATACAGCTAGTCACGACGAGGAGAGATTCAAATAGATCATACAGCTAGTCACGACGAGGAGAGATTCAAATAGATCATACAGCTAGTCACGACGAGGAGAGATTCAAATAGATCATACAGCTAGTCACGACGAGGAGAGATTCAAATAGATCATACAGCTAGTCACGACGAGGAGAGATTCAAATAGATCATACAGCTAGTCACGACGAGGAGAGATTCAAATAGATCATACAGCTAGTCACGACGAGGAGAGATTCAAATAGATCATACAGCTAGTCACGACGAGGAGAGATTCAAATAGATCATACAGCTAGTCACGACGAGGAGAGATTCAAATAGATCATACAGCTAGTCACGACGAGGAGAGATTCAAATAGATCATACAGCTAGTCACGACGAGGAGAGATTCAAATAGATCATACAGCTAGTCACGACGAGGAGAGATTCAAATAGATCATACAGCTAGTCACGACGAGGAGAGATTCAAATAGATCATACAGCTAGTCACGACGAGGAGAGATTCAAATAGATCATACAGCTAGTCACGACGAGGAGAGATTCAAATAGATCATACAGCTAGTCACGACGAGGAGAGATTCAAATAGATCATACAGCTAGTCACGACGAGGAGAGATTCAAATAGATCATACAGCTAGTCACGACGAGGAGAGATTCAAATAGATCATACAGCTAGTCACGACGAGGAGAGATTCAAATAGATCATACAGCTAGTCACGACGAGGAGAGATTCAAATAGATCATACAGCTAGTCACGACGAGGAGAGATTCAAATAGATCATACAGCTAGTCACGACGAGGAGAGATTCAAATAGATCATACAGCTAGTCACGACGAGGAGAGATTCAAATAGATCATACAGCTAGTCACGACGAGGAGAGATTCAAATAGATCATACAGCTAGTCACGACGAGGAGAGATTCAAATAGATCATACAGCTAGTCACGACGAGGAGAGATTCAAATAGATCATACAGCTAGTCACGACGAGGAGAGATTCAAATAGATCATACAGCTAGTCACGACGAGGAGAGATTCAAATAGATCATACAGCTAGTCACGACGAGGAGAGATTCAAATAGATCATACAGCTAGTCACGACGAGGAGAGATTCAAATAGATCATACAGCTAGTCACGACGAGGAGAGATTCAAATAGATCATACAGCTAGTCACGACGAGGAGAGATTCAAATAGATCATACAGCTAGTCACGACGAGGAGAGATTCAAATAGATCATACAGCTAGTCACGACGAGGAGAGATTCAAATAGATCATACAGCTAGTCACGACGAGGAGAGATTCAAATAGATCATACAGCTAGTCACGACGAGGAGAGATTCAAATAGATCATACAGCTAGTCACGACGAGGAGAGATTCAAATAGATCATACAGCTAGTCACGACGAGGAGAGATTCAAATAGATCATACAGCTAGCCACGACGAGGAGAGATTCAAATAGATCATACAGCTAGTCACGACGAGGAGAGATTCAAATAGATCATACAGCTAGTCACGACGAGGAGAGATTCAAATAGATCATACAGCTAGTCACGACGAGGAGAGATTCAAATAGATCATACAGCTAGTCACGACGAGGAGAGATTCAAATAGATCATACAGCTAGTCACGACGAGGAGAGATTCAAATAGATCATACAGCTAGTCACGACGAGGAGAGATTCAAATAGATCATACAGCTAGTCACGACGAGGAGAGATTCAAATAGATCATACAGCTAGTCACGACGAGGAGAGATTCAAATAGATCATACAGCTAGTCACGACGAGGAGAGATTCAAATAGATCATACAGCTAGTCACGACGAGGAGAGATTCAAATAGATCATACAGCTAGTCACGACGAGGAGAGATTCAAATAGATCATACAGCTAGTCACGACGAGGAGAGATTCAAATAGATCATACAGCTAGTCACGACGAGGAGAGATTCAAATAGATCATACAGCTAGTCACGACGAGGAGAGATTCAAATAGATCATACAGCTAGTCACGACGAGGAGAGATTCAAATAGATCATACAGCTAGTCACGACGAGGAGAGATTCAAATAGATCATACAGCTAGTCACGACGAGGAGAGATTCAAATAGATCATACAGCTAGTCACGACGAGGAGAGATTCAAATAGATCATACAGCTAGTCACGACGAGGAGAGATTCAAATAGATCATACAGCTAGTCACGACGAGGAGAGATTCAAATAGATCATACAGCTAGTCACGACGAGGAGAGATTCAAATAGATCATACAGCTAGTCACGACGAGGAGAGATTCAAATAGATCATACAGCTAGTCACGACGAGGAGAGATTCAAATAGATCATACAGCTAGTCACGACGAGGAGAGATTCAAATAGATCATACAGCTAGTCACGACGAGGAGAGATTCAAATAGATCATACAGCTAGTCACGACGAGGAGAGATTCAAATAGATCATACAGCTAGTCACGACGAGGAGAGATTCAAATAGATCATACAGCTAGTCACGACGAGGAGAGATTCAAATAGATCATACAGCTAGTCACGACGAGGAGAGATTCAAATAGATCATACAGCTAGTCACGACGAGGAGAGATTCAAATAGATCATACAGCTAGTCACGACGAGGAGAGATTCAAATAGATCATACAGCTAGTCACGACGAGGAGAGATTCAAATAGATCATACAGCTAGTCACGACGAGGAGAGATTCAAATAGATCATACAGCTAGCCGACGAGGAGAGATTCAAATAGATCATACAGCTAGTCACGACGAGGAGAGATTCAAATAGATCATACAGCTAGTCACGACGAGGAGAGATTCAAATAGATCATACAGCTAGCCACGACGAGGAGAGATTCAAATAGATCATACAGCTAGTCACGACGAGGAGAGATTCAAATAGATCATACAGCTAGCCACGACGAGGAGAGATTCAAATAGATCATACAGCTAGCCACGACGAGGAGAGATTCAAATAGATCATACAGCTAGCCACGACGAGGAGAGATTCAAATAGATCATACAGCTAGCCACGACGAGGAGAGATTCAAATAGATCATACAGCTAGCCACGACGAGGAGAGATTCAAATAGATCATACAGCTAGCCACGACGAGGAGAGATTCAAATAGATCATACAGCTAGCCACGACGAGGAGAGATTCAAATAGATCATACAGCTAGCCACGACGAGGAGAGATTCAAATAGATCATACAGCTAGCACGACGAGGAGAGATTCAAATAGATCATACAGCTAGTCACGACGAGGAGAGATTCAAATAGATCATACAGCTAGTCACGACGAGGAGAGATTCAAATAGATCATACAGCTAGCCACGACGAGGAGAGATTCAAATAGATCATACAGCTAGCCACGACGAGGAGAGATTCAAATAGATCATACAGCTAGCCACGACGAGGAGAGATTCAAATAGATCATACAGCTAGTCACGACGAGGAGAGATTCAAATAGATCATACAGCTAGCCACGACGAGGAGAGATTCAAATAGATCATACAGCTAGCCACGACGAGGAGAGATTCAAATAGATCATACAGCTAGTCACGACGAGGAGAGATTCAAATAGATCATACAGCTAGCCACGACGAGGAGAGATTCAAATAGATCATACAGCTAGTCACGACGAGGAGAGATTCAAATAGATCATACAGCTAGTCACGACGAGGAGAGATTCAAATAGATCATACAGCTAGTCACGACGAGGAGAGATTCAAATAGATCATACAGCTAGTCACGACGAGGAGAGATTCAAATAGATCATACAGCTAGTCACGACGAGGAGAGATTCAAATAGATCATACAGCTAGTCACGACGAGGAGAGATTCAAATAGATCATACAGCTAGTCGCGACGAGGAGAGATTCAAATAGATCATACAGCTAGTCGCGACGAGGAGAGATTCAAATAGATCATACAGCTAGTCGCGACGAGGAGAGATTCAAATAGATCATACAGCTAGTCGCGACGAGGAGAGATTCAAATAGATCATACAGCTAGTCGCGACGAGGAGAGATTCAAATAGATCATACAGCTAGTCACGACGAGGAGAGATTCAACTAGATCATACAGCTAGCCACGACGAGGAGAGATTCAAATAGATCATACAGCTAGTCACGACGAGGAGAGATTCAAATAGATCATACAGCTAGTCACGACGAGGAGAGATTCAAATAGATCATACAGCTAGTCACGACGAGGAGAGATTCAAATAGATCATACAGCTAGTCGCGACGAGGAGAGATTCAAATAGATCATACAGCTAGTCGCGACGAGGAGAGATTCAAATAGATCATACAGCTAGTCGCGACGAGGAGAGATTCAAATAGATCATACAGCTAGTCGCGACGAGGAGAGATTCAAATAGATCATACAGCTAGTCGCGACGAGGAGAGATTCAAATAGATCATACAGCTAGTCACGACGAGGAGAGATTCAAATAGATCATACAGCTAGTCACGACGAGGAGAGATTCAAATAGATCATACAGCTAGTCACGACGAGGAGAGATTCAAATAGATCATACAGCTAGTCACGACGAGGAGAGATTCAAATAGATCATACAGCTAGTCACGACGAGGAGAGATTCAAATAGATCATACAGCTAGTCACGACGAGGAGAGATTCAAATAGATCATACAGCTAGTCACGACGAGGAGAGATTCAAATAGATCATACAGCTAGTCACGACGAGGAGAGATTCAAATAGATCATACAGCTAGTCACGACGAGGAGAGATTCAAATAGATCATACAGCTAGTCACGACGAGGAGAGATTCAAATAGATCATACAGCTAGTCACGACGAGGAGAGATTCAAATAGATCATACAGCTAGTCACGACGAGGAGAGATTCAAATAGATCATACAGCTAGTCACGACGAGGAGAGATTCAAATAGATCATACAGCTAGTCACGACGAGGAGAGATTCAAATAGATCATACAGCTAGTCACGACGAGGAGAGATTCAAATAGATCATACAGCTAGTCACGACGAGGAGAGATTCAAATAGATCATACAGCTAGTCACGACGAGGAGAGATTCAAATAGATCATACAGCTAGTCACGACGAGGAGAGATTCAAATAGATCATACAGCTAGTCACGACGAGGAGAGATTCAAATAGATCATACAGCTAGTCACGACGAGGAGAGATTCAAATAGATCATACAGCTAGTCACGACGAGGAGAGATTCAAATAGATCATACAGCTAGTCACGACGAGGAGAGATTCAAATAGATCATACAGCTAGTCACGACGAGGAGAGATTCAAATAGATCATACAGCTAGTCACGACGAGGAGAGATTCAAATAGATCATACAGCTAGTCACGACGAGGAGAGATTCAAATAGATCATACAGCTAGCCACGACGAGGAGAGATTCAAATAGATCATACAGCTAGCCACGACGAGGAGAGATTCAAATAGATCATACAGCTAGCCACGACGAGGAGAGATTCAAATAGATCATACAGCTAGCCACGACGAGGAGAGATTCAAATAGATCATACAGCTAGCCACGACGAGGAGAGATTCAAATAGATCATACAGCTAGCCACGACGAGGAGAGATTCAAATAGATCATACAGCTAGCCACGACGAGGAGAGATTCAAATAGATCATACAGCTAGCCACGACGAGGAGAGATTCAAATAGATCATACAGCTAGCCACGACGAGGAGAGATTCAAATAGATCATACAGCTAGCCACGACGAGGAGAGATTCAAATAGATCATACAGCTAGCCACGACGAGGAGAGATTCAAATAGATCATACAGCTAGCCACGACGAGGAGAGATTCAAATAGATCATACAGCTAGCCACGACGAGGAGAGATTCAAATAGATCATACAGCTAGCCACGACGAGGAGAGATTCAAATAGATCATACAGCTAGCCACGACGAGGAGAGATTCAAATAGATCATACAGCTAGCCACGACGAGGAGAGATTCAAATAGATCATACAGCTAGCCACGACGAGGAGAGATTCAAATAGATCATACAGCTAGCCACGACGAGGAGAGATTCAAATAGATCATACAGCTAGCCACGACGAGGAGAGATTCAAATAGATCATACAGCTAGCCACGACGAGGAGAGATTCAAATAGATCATACAGCTAGCCACGACGAGGAGAGATTCAAATAGATCATACAGCTAGCCACGACGAGGAGAGATTCAAATAGATCATACAGCTAGCCACGACGAGGAGAGATTCAAATAGATCATACAGCTAGCCACGACGAGGAGAGATTCAAATAGATCATACAGCTAGCCACGACGAGGAGAGATTCAAATAGATCATACAGCTAGTCACGACGAGGAGAGATTCAAATAGATCATACAGCTAGTCACGACGAGGAGAGATTCAAATAGATCATACAGCTAGTCACGACGAGGAGAGATTCAAATAGATCATACAGCTAGTCACGACGAGGAGAGATTCAAATAGATCATACAGCTAGTCACGACGAGGAGAGATTCAAATAGATCATACAGCTAGTCACGACGAGGAGAGATTCAAATAGATCATACAGCTAGTCACGACGAGGAGAGATTCAAATAGATCATACAGCTAGTCACGACGAGGAGAGATTCAAATAGATCATACAGCTAGTCACGACGAGGAGAGATTCAAATAGATCATACAGCTAGTCACGACGAGGAGAGATTCAAATAGATCATACAGCTAGTCACGACGAGGAGAGATTCAAATAGATCATACAGCTAGTCACGACGAGGAGAGATTCAAATAGATCATACAGCTAGTCACGACGAGGAGAGATTCAAATAGATCATACAGCTAGTCACGACGAGGAGAGATTCAACTAGATCATACAGCTAGTCACGACGAGGAGAGATTCAAATAGATCATACAGCTAGTCACGACGAGGAGAGATTCAAATAGATCATACAGCTAGTCACGACGAGGAGAGATTCAACTAGATCATACAGCTAGTCACGACGAGGAGAGATTCAAATAGATCATACAGCTAGTCACGACGAGGAGAGATTCAAATAGATCATACAGCTAGTCACGACGAGGAGAGATTCAAATAGATCATACAGCTAGTCACGACGAGGAGAGATTCAAATAGATCATACAGCTAGTCACGACGAGGAGAGATTCAAATAGATCAT
This sequence comes from Megaustenia siamemsis, assembly GCA_032433765.1. NCBI lineage: Eukaryota > Metazoa > Mollusca > Gastropoda > Stylommatophora > Ariophantidae > Megaustenia > Megaustenia siamemsis. The sequence goes on along the minus strand of JAVIAB010000047.1, from coordinate 3,435,076 downwards.
ACAGCTAGTCACGACGAGGAGAGATTCAAATAGATCATACAGCTAGTCGCGACGAGGAGAGATTCAAATAGATCATACAGCTAGTCACGACGAGGAGAGATTCAAATAGATCATACAGCTAGTCACGACGAGGAGAGATTCAAATAGATCATACAGCTAGTCACGACGAGGAGAGATTCAAATAGATCATACAGCTAGTCACGACGAGGAGAGATTCAAATAGATCATACAGCTAGTCACGACGAGGAGAGATTCAAATAGATCATACAGCTAGTCACGACGAGGAGAGATTCAAATAGATCATACAGCTAGTCACGACGAGGAGAGATTCAAATAGATCATACAGCTAGTCACGACGAGGAGAGATTCAAATAGATCATACAGCTAGTCACGACGAGGAGAGATTCAAATAGATCATACAGCTAGTCACGACGAGGAGAGATTCAAATAGATCATACAGCTAGTCACGACGAGGAGAGATTCAAATAGATCATACAGCTAGTCACGACGAGGAGAGATTCAAATAGATCATACAGCTAGTCACGACGAGGAGAGATTCAACTAGATCATACAGCTAGTCACGACGAGGAGAGATTCAACTAGATCATACAGCTAGTCACGACGAGGAGAGATTCAAATAGATCATACAGCTAGTCACGACGAGGAGAGATTCAAATAGATCATACAGCTAGTCACGACGAGGAGAGATTCAAATAGATCATACAGCTAGTCACGACGAGGAGAGATTCAAATAGATCATACAGCTAGTCACGACGAGGAGAGATTCAAATAGATCATACAGCTAGTCACGACGAGGAGAGATTCAAATAGATCATACAGCTAGTCACGACGAGGAGAGATTCAAATAGATCATACAGCTAGTCACGACGAGGAGAGATTCAAATAGATCATACAGCTAGTCACGACGAGGAGAGATTCAACTAGATCATACAGCTAGTCACGACGAGGAGAGATTCAAATAGATCATACAGCTAGTCACGACGAGGAGAGATTCAAATAGATCATACAGCTAGTCACGACGAGGAGAGATTCAAATAGATCATACAGCTAGTCACGACGAGGAGAGATTCAAATAGATCATACAGCTAGTCACGACGAGGAGAGATTCAAATAGATCATACAGCTAGTCACGACGAGGAGAGATTCAAATAGATCATACAGCTAGTCACGACGAGGAGAGATTCAAATAGATCATACAGCTAGTCACGACGAGGAGAGATTCAAATAGATCATACAGCTAGTCACGACGAGGAGAGATTCAACTAGATCATACAGCTAGTCACGACGAGGAGAGATTCAAATAGATCATACAGCTAGTCACGACGAGGAGAGATTCAACTAGATCATACAGCTAGTCACGACGAGGAGAGATTCAAATAGATCATACAGCTAGTCACGACGAGGAGAGATTCAACTAGATCATACAGCTAGTCACGACGAGGAGAGATTCAAATAGATCATACAGCTAGTCACGACGAGGAGAGATTCAAATAGATCATACAGCTAGTCACGACGAGGAGAGATTCAAATAGATCATACAGCTAGTCACGACGAGGAGAGATTCAAATAGATCATACAGCTAGTCACGACGAGGAGAGATTCAAATAGATCATACAGCTAGTCACGACGAGGAGAGATTCAAATAGATCATACAGCTAGTCACGACGAGGAGAGATTCAAATAGATCATACAGCTAGTCACGACGAGGAGAGATTCAAATAGATCATACAGCTAGTCACGACGAGGAGAGATTCAAATAGATCATACAGCTAGTCACGACGAGGAGAGATTCAAATAGATCATACAGCTAGTCACGACGAGGAGAGATTCAAATAGATCATACAGCTAGTCACGACGAGGAGAGATTCAAATAGATCATACAGCTAGTCACGACGAGGAGAGATTCAAATAGATCATACAGCTAGTCACGACGAGGAGAGATTCAAATAGATCATACAGCTAGTCACGACGAGGAGAGATTCAAATAGATCATACAGCTAGTCACGACGAGGAGAGATTCAAATAGATCATACAGCTAGTCACGACGAGGAGAGATTCAAATAGATCATACAGCTAGTCACGACGAGGAGAGATTCAAATAGATCATACAGCTAGTCACGACGAGGAGAGATTCAAATAGATCATACAGCTAGTCACGACGAGGAGAGATTCAAATAGATCATACAGCTAGTCACGACGAGGAGAGATTCAAATAGATCATACAGCTAGTCACGACGAGGAGAGATTCAAATAGATCATACAGCTAGTCACGACGAGGAGAGATTCAAATAGATCATACAGCTAGTCACGACGAGGAGAGATTCAAATAGATCATACAGCTAGTCACGACGAGGAGAGATTCAAATAGATCATACAGCTAGTCACGACGAGGAGAGATTCAAATAGATCATACAGCTAGTCACGACGAGGAGAGATTCAAATAGATCATACAGCTAGTCACGACGAGGAGAGATTCAAATAGATCATACAGCTAGTCACGACGAGGAGAGATTCAAATAGATCATACAGCTAGTCACGACGAGGAGAGATTCAAATAGATCATACAGCTAGTCACGACGAGGAGAGATTCAACTAGATCATACAGCTAGTCACGACGAGGAGAGATTCAAATAGATCATACAGCTAGTCACGACGAGGAGAGATTCAAATAGATCATACAGCTAGTCACGACGAGGAGAGATTCAAATAGATCATACAGCTAGTCACGACGAGGAGAGATTCAAATAGATCATACAGCTAGTCACGACGAGGAGAGATTCAAATAGATCATACAGCTAGTCACGACGAGGAGAGATTCAAATAGATCATACAGCTAGTCACGACGAGGAGAGATTCAAATAGATCATACAGCTAGTCACGACGAGGAGAGATTCAAATAGATCATACAGCTAGTCACGACGAGGAGAGATTCAAATAGATCATACAGCTAGTCACGACGAGGAGAGATTCAAATAGATCATACAGCTAGTCACGACGAGGAGAGATTCAAATAGATCATACAGCTAGTCACGACGAGGAGAGATTCAAATAGATCATACAGCTAGTCACGACGAGGAGAGATTCAAATAGATCATACAGCTAGTCACGACGAGGAGAGATTCAAATAGATCATACAGCTAGTCACGACGAGGAGAGATTCAAATAGATCATACAGCTAGTCACGACGAGGAGAGATTCAAATAGATCATACAGCTAGTCACGACGAGGAGAGATTCAAATAGATCATACAGCTAGTCACGACGAGGAGAGATTCAAATAGATCATACAGCTAGTCACGACGAGGAGAGATTCAAATAGATCATACAGCTAGTCACGACGAGGAGAGATTCAAATAGATCATACAGCTAGTCACGACGAGGAGAGATTCAAATAGATCATACAGCTAGTCACGACGAGGAGAGATTCAACTAGATCATACAGCTAGTCACGACGACGAGAGATTCAAATAGATCATACAGCTAGTCACGACGAGGAGAGATTCAAATAGATCATACAGCTAGTCACGACGAGGAGAGATTCAAATAGATCATACAGCTAGTCACGACGAGGAGAGATTCAAATAGATCATACAGCTAGTCACGACGAGGAGAGATTCAAATAGATCATACAGCTAGTCACGACGAGGAGAGATTCAAATAAATCATACAGCTAGTCACGACGAGGAGAGATTCAAATAGATCATACAGCTAGTCACGACGAGGAGAGATTCAAATAGATCATACAGCTAGTCACGACGAGGGGAGATTCAAATAGATCATACAGCTAGTCACGACGAGGAGAGATTCAAATAGATCATACAGCTAGTCACGACGAGGAGAGATTCAAATAGATCATACAGCTAGTCACGACGAGGAGAGATTCAAATAGATCATACAGCTAGTCACGACGAGGAGAGATTCAAATAGATCATACAGCTAGTCACGACGAGGAGAGATTCAAATAGATCATACAGCTAGTCACGACGAGGAGAGATTCAAATAGATCATACAGCTAGTCACGACGAGGAGAGATTCAAATAGATCATACAGCTAGCCACGACGAGGAGAGATTCAAATAGATCATACAGCTAGCCACGACGAGGAGAGATTCAAATAGATCATACAGCTAGCCACGACGAGGAGAGATTCAAATAGATCATACAGCTAGCCACGACGAGGAGAGATTCAAATAGATCATACAGCTAGTCACGACGAGGAGAGATTCAAATAGATCATACAGCTAGTCACGACGAGGAGAGATTCAACTAGATCATACAGCTAGTCACGACGAGGAGAGATTCAAATAGATCATACAGCTAGTCACGACGAGGAGAGATTCAAATAGATCATACAGCTAGTCACGACGAGGAGAGATTCAACTAGATCATACAGCTAGTCACGACGAGGAGAGATTCAAATAGATCATACAGCTAGTCACGACGAGGAGAGATTCAAATAGATCATACAGCTAGTCACGACGAGGAGAGATTCAACTAGATCATACAGCTAGTCACGACTAGGAGAGATTCAAATAGATCATACAGCTAGTCACGACGAGGAGAGATTCAACTAGATCATACAGCTAGTCACGACGAGGAGAGATTCAAATAGATCATACAGCTAGTCACGACGAGGAGAGATTCAAATAGATCATACAGCTAGCCACGACGAGGAGAGATTCAAATAGATCATACAGCTAGTCACGACGAGGAGAGATTCAAATAGATCATACAGCTAGTCACGACGAGGAGAGATTCAACTAGATCATACAGCTAGTCACGACGAGGAGAGATTCAACGGCCATTCCTGTGGTTAAAGATACACACACATTATAAATGGCGAACTGACTCTATTATAAATGGCGAACTGACTCTATTATAAATGGCGAACTGACTCTATTATAAATGGCGAACTGACTCTATTATAAATGGCGAACTGACTCTATTATAAATGGCGAACTGACTCTACTCTATTATAAATGGCGAACTGACTCTATTATAAATGGCGAACTGACTCTACTCTATTATAAATGGCGAACTGACTCTACTCTATTATAAATGGCGAACTGACTCTACTCTATTATAAATGGCGAACTGACTCTACTCTATTATAAATGGCGAACTGACTCTACTCTATTATAAATGGCGAACTGACTCTACTCTATTATAATGGCGAACTGACTCTACTCTATTATAAATGGCGAACTGACTCTACTCTATTATAAAATCAGGCGGGAACCTTTAACAATCCAAACAACCGAGATACCGAAGAAGTAAAGACAATCATGAAACAAGATTGGGGAAACAAGATTGGGGAAACAAGACTGGGGAAAGATTTATGGAAAATACAGGCCAGAACACGACAGCTTAAACAAACTCTGTAGACATGAGCAGACCAAGATCTTCAGACTCAGAACAGGTCACTGTGGCCTTAGGGCACATCTACACAAGATATGACACACTGATCTTGCAATGAGCGACTGTGGAGCATTCAGATAAACTCCAGAGCATATCATACAGGACTGCAGCGCTTCCAACACCCTAAGAACACAAATATGGCCCACAGAAACAACCCTACGTAACTGGCTATGCTGAGCTGGTCTAAAAGAGCAGCACTAGCTGATCGCTGTGGAAGACAACAGCAAAAAAAAACCATTAATTATTCATCATAACTAAGTGTCGTCTCCGCATCGAAGGTTGGCTACCATGGAGCGCCATTCAGCTCTGTCTCTTGCTTTGATGGTGCAGGTTGTCATAGGTCCATTTTTTGATGTTACTTGCCCACATTAGTCTTAGTCTACCTCTGCCTCTTTTACCTTTTATTTTCCTTCCAAGATAATTTTAGTAGGCTGTTGTGTCTTTTAACATGCCCCAAAAATCTCATTTGTCTTGTTTGAATTGTGTTTAGTAGTTCTCTTTTTATTTTTAGTTGTTTTAAGGCTTCATCGTTTGTTTTCTTTTCTGCCCATCCGTTTCTTCATCATTTTCTACATATCCACATTTGAAAATTAATAAATACTGATATTATATGTAACTAATCTTGCATCATGCAAAACATGCGTGAATATATATATATATATATATATATATATATATATATATATATATATATATATATATATATATATATACATTTTTTTTTTTTAAAGTACCCCCCGTCACGCCAAGTGGCGTATAGGGAAATATGGTGTTAGTGACCCTATATTTTACAGACCTTCAGCACATGATTTTTGGGGTAATGTGGTCGGTATTACGCCCGTGCTGTTTTACTTTCCCAGAAAAATCCGGTACCCATTTAAGGCTGGGTGAACCCGGAGCCGTCGGTTGGGATCGAACCCTACCCCTTGTCCGTAGTAGTCCAGTTCACTAACCACTGAGCTATCGCGGCTCCTACTAATTTTTAGGGAATTAGTAAAACCCAGGTGTCCTCGCCAGGGTAATTAATATACATATTAACATATTAAATTTTGAATTTTAGTAAAGTATGTATGTTTTTTTAGGAAGATTTTACGATACATTTTTTATTTAGTGGTTAAAATGTCAGACATTTTTGTTTTAGATAAAAATTATTACGATATTTTGATTTAAGGGGAGAGGATTTTAGTGCTGTGTGGAGATATTAGATGTCGTTATATAGGCTAGGGTTGTTGATATCACAAACGTCCAGTGATATCACGCGTGCGGTAACACAGACCTGTGCTCGCATCGACCGTGCTGTGCTGTAAACACATTTCAAAGACCTACTCGTGACCTAGGAGCAGCTGTTACCCACTGCTACAATAAAGAACTGACCAGATATGCTTTCTCAGAGGGGGAGTCGATTTGTGTCAATATTGCACATATGTTCTATAGACTTGCCCATAAGCGTGTCGACTTTCTTCAACCTGATTGTTTATCGAAGTAATAGTAATTTTTGAACTGGGAGCTCATGGGCAAGATCAATATAAGTAACAATGAAGACACATTTACATCGATTTTATTTTCATAAAATAAACAGTTGACCTTAAACACTGACACGTTGTAAGTATTCTTCTTCTTCTTTCACTCCTTCTTTATCCTTCATCTTATACTTCTTTTCTTTCTCTCCTTCACCGCATTCTATTCATCCTTCTCTCTTTTTTTTTCTAGTTCAGTTTGTCCCCCTTTGTTTTTTAATCATCTTCTTCTCTTTATCTTCTTATTCTTCGATTTCTTCTTCTTATGTTTCGCATTAATCTTCTCTATTTTTCATAGAGAAGATATGTTACGTATGTTATTACTAATTAATCATAAATTTACAATACAAAATAAAATAAAGACAAAAACAAAAAACATTCAACTCCGGTGTTAAGTCAGTCCTATTATTTGGCTGTGAAACATGGAGTGCAACAAAATGACAATCATGATGATACAGACCTTGGTTAATGGATGATTGCGCAGAATAAAGGGATGGAAATAGCAGGACAAAATCACTAACATAGAATTATAAATCAGTCAAATACAAGTGGATGAAGAAATACAGCGAAGACGATGACTCTGGATAAGACACACATTGCGAAAGCCAAGAGAGTGTTACACAACAGGCCCTTTTTGGAATTCCCAGGGGAAAAGACAAAGGGGAAGACCAGCATATTCTTGGAGAAGACAGGTGGAAGTAGAGATGAAATTTATGGGGAAGACATGGAATGATCTTAAAAGAATGACAAGAAACAGAACGGCTTGTTAAGTGTTTGTTGAAGACCTGTACTCCACAGGGAGCCGAAAATGTTTGTTGAAGACCTATGCTCCACAGGGAGTTGAAAGTGTTTGTTGAAGACTTATGCTCCACAGGGAGCCGAAAATGTTTGTTGAAGACCTATGCTCCACAGGGAGTTGAAAGTGTTTGTTGAAGACTTATGCTCCACAGGGAGCCGAAAGTGTTTGTTGAAGACTTATGCTCCACAGGGAGCCGAAAGTGTTTGTTGAAGACTTATGCTCCACAGGGAGCCGAAAGTGTTTGTTGAAGACTTATGCTCCACAGGGAGCTGAGTGGAAAAAGAAAAGAGAAGAATCATAAACTATCAAATTTTTTTTTCAAGCTTTTTTCCTCTTCTACTATTTTTTGTCATTCTTCCCTACTCTTTTCCATCTTCTTATTCTTATTTTCCCCTTTCTTTGTCCTATTCTTTACTCGTCAAGCCGTCAACATTTAATAAACCTCTAGTGGAAACTGTTAGGCCGAAAACACATAAACCTCAATTCAGCTGGTCCTGTAACAAAATAATTGGCTCTTAATGTGTCTTCCCTGTTCATCAAAAGGTCCCGCACAACAGTCACACGTTCAATATCTATTTTCGAAGTCCCACTCATCGGAGACTGATCTACTTACGGGTGTTGACAGTGTGCTTTCTGTTCAATACCTGGTAAGGAAATCGTTGATGCTTTATATATCTATTATCACCAACAAACATCTTATACAGAGTAGGTTCATTCTCAGGTTGTACTATCAATGCCAAACATGGACACTTACAAAACTATCTTTGCCGCATTTTCCCATTATTGGGGTCTGCGTGGGGTTTGGAAGGGGGTGGGGGGATGTAGGACAGGAGAATAAAGTTCGCTTGTCCAGTGCAGTCGCCGCGGAGTGTCTGAGTCTGAGTGTTTGTTTGACCCCAGATTATACAAACGTTTGACCGCAGATAATACAAATATTTCACCCCAGATAATACAAACGTTTGACCGCAGATAATACAAATATTTCACCCCAGATTATACAAACGTTTCACCCCAGATAATACAAACGTTTGACCCCAGATTATACAAACGTTTCACCCTAGATTATACAAACGTTTGACCCCAGATTATACAAACGTTTGACCCCAGATAATACAAACGTTTCACCTCAGATAATACAAACGTTTGACCCCAGATAGTACAAACATTTGACCCCAGATAATACAAACGTTTGACCCCAGATAATACAAACGTTTCACCTCAGATAGTACAAACATTTGAACCCAGATAGTACAAACATTTGACCCCAGATAATACAAACATTTGACCCCAGATTATACAAACGTTTGACCTCAGATAATACAAACATTTGACCCCAGATTATACAAACGTTTGACCCCAGATAATACAAACATTTGACCCCGATAATACAAACATTTGACCCCAGATAATACAAACGTTTGACCCCAGATAATACAAAAGTTTGACCCCAGATAATACAAACATTTCACCCCAGATAATACAAACGTTCACCCCAGATAATACAAACGTTTGACCGCAGATAATACAAACGTTCACCCCAGATAATAGAAACCTTTCACCCCAGATAATACAAACGTTCACCCCAGATAATACAAACGTTTGACCCCAGATAATACAAACGTTCACCCCAGATAATACAAACGTTTGACCCCAGATAATACAAACGATTGACCCCAGATAATAGAAACCTTTTACCCCAGATAATACAAACATTTCACCCCAGATAATACAAACGTTCACCCCAGATAATACAAACGTTTGACCCCAGATAATACAAACGTTCACCCCAGATAATACAAACGTTCACCCCAGATAATACAAACGTTCACCCCAGATAATACAAACATTTCACCCCAGATAATACAAACATTTCACCCCAGATAATACAAACGTTCACCCCAGATAATACAAACGTTTGACCCCAGATAATACAAACGTTCACCCCAGATAATACAAACGTTCACCCCAGATAATACAAACGTTCACCCCAGATAATACAAACGTTCACCCCAGATAATACAAACGTTCACCTAAGATAATACAAACGTTTGACCCCAGATAATACAAACGTTCACCTAAGATAATACAAACGTTTGACCCCAGATAATACAAACGTTCACCCCAGATAATACAAACGTTTGACCCCAGATAATACAAACGTTTGACCCAGATAATAGAAACCTTTTACCCCAGATAATACAAACATTTCACCCCAGATAATACAAACGTTCACCCCAGATAATACAAACGTTTGACCCCAGATAATACAAACGTTCACCCCAGATAATACAAACGTTCACCCCAGATAATACAAACGTTCACCCCAGATAATACAAACATTTCACCCCAGATAATACAAACATTTCACCCCAGATAATACAAACGTTCACCCCAGATAATACAAACGTTTGACCCCAGATAATACAAACGTTCACCCCAGATAATACAAACGTTCACCCCAGATAATACAAACGTTCACCCAGATAATACAAACGTTCACCTAAGATAATACAAACGTTTGACCCCAGATAATACTTATGCCACTGTACACTGGACAATATGACTATAAAACATGTTCTACAGGATTGCCCCCAGTACACAGACCCGAGAAGAGCAATGTGGTCCACACCCACCTCCCTGGAAGAGAAACTATATGGGGCAATCGATTCGCTTAAACAGACAGCTGACTTCATGAGAGAGTCTGGAATCCTACTCTGATTGAGTCTTGATCGCAGAGAGAGAGAGAGAGAGAGAGAGAGAGAGAGAGAGAGAGAGAGAGAGAGAGAGATAATACAAACGTTTGACCCTGCCAGCACTCGAACCCATGTGCTCCTGGTCTGGAGCTTGAGTTATCGCTTCAGCCACCCGCCCTCCTTCGGTCACCTACAACTGTACATCAATAAAGACTGCGACTGGATGTCTGAGAAAGGCGTAACCTGAAAAGACAGAATCAGAAATGATAATATATAAGAAAGCTTTGAGCCAATCCTAAGCTACATACAGAAACAACAAATAAACTGGTTTGCCCATCTATAAAGAATGTTATGTGATTCTTTACCATACCAAGGAAATATTAAAAAGGGAGAAGGGAGAGGAGCAAGAGTAGACCCCGAGTATGATGGACAGACAACATCAAAGAAACGCTACAATATCAACTGGCAGCGATTGAAGCCACCAAAAGGGCGAGAACCAGATCGTGCATCTCCCTCGACACCCGAACGGGTACAACATGAAGCGAGGAATAAAGGGAAAAAGCCAAACATGACAGAAATATTCGCTACCTCAGCATGAGAAATTGCTATCCAAACTAAGAACTTAAGGTAGATATTCGATAACTTAAAATAAACACTCGAAACTAGCAGGTAAACTTTCAATACTGAAGCTGGGTTCTCAATACCTGCACGTCAACAAACCACACCTTAAAGTAGACATTTGATAACAAACCATAACAATAACCGAAAAATATGGTGCCTACAACTTCTGACTCATTCAACGAGTGTTCGGAGATAATTGTCAAGTTCGTTTCTGATATAAAAATCATCTGCCTGAAACATGACATGCATCATCAAAGCTCGTTACACAGGTTTTGATTGCTCTCATCTTGTATTTTCTTCGAGCTTCGGTACGGTAGCTATGTAACTATTACACAACATGCATCTTTCTTGGAATCCCCAAGGAAAAAGACAAATAGGACGACCAAAATATTCTTGGAGAAGACTGATGGAAGCAGAGATGAAGATAATGGGGAAGACATGGAATGATCTTAAAAGAATGGCAAGAAACAGAACGGCTTGGAAAGTGTTTCTTAAAGACCTATGCTCCACAGGGAGCTGAAAGGTAGAAGAAGAAGGATAACTATGTAACTGCGCTGTAATAGGCGGTTCTGAGCAAGAATTGTCCATAAGATGTACGTCGATTTTAAACCTTTCTATAGTAACTGTAAAAAACCTAAATAATGTTTCTTCTGTTAATTTATAAATTAATTAATAATTATATTTTGTAGCTTGTCAGATATGTAATACATGTATAACAGAAAAATGTTTCCATTTATGAAGTCTTCATCAGTAAGAAAAACTCGTTACATTAGACATAAATTCACTGGTATCACAATTGATATCTCTAAACCGAGGTGTTATGGCTAAGCTATTTGTGTATTTTTCGTTTCACCTATTGATTGCTCTTGTTTTCTGAACATTTCCTACATTCATAGACTTGAGAAGTAGATGGCAGGATTATCCCTTGATGTTAATGACGTCCACATCTCGTGTACCAATTATCATGATTGGTGAAGAAGCGGAGAGAGGGGGTTGGCCGAATAGATAACTTGTCGGGCTTCAAACCAGGAGATCACGGGTTTGAATCTCGATAGGGTCAAAACTATCTTTTCTATCGGGGGAGGGGGGAGGGGGGAGGGGGTGAAATAAAACTCAGGCCCGAATACCTCGTGGCGACTGTACTGGAAACGTGGCCTTTATTCTTTGATCCTATAAGTTTCCACAACAGACCCCAGTGATGGGAAGATGTCGTAAAAATAGTGAAGAAAACTGAACTGAAAGTGAAGAAAACTGAACTGAAAGTGAAGAAAACTGAATTGAAAGTGAAGAAAACTGAGCTGAAAGTGAAGAAAATTGAATTGAAAGTGAAGAAAACTGAACTGAAAGTGAAGAAAACTGAATTGAAAGTGAAGAAAACTGAATTGAAAGTGAAGAAAACTGAACTGAAAGTGAAGAAAACTGAACTGAAAGTGAAGAAAACTGAATTGAAAGTGAAGAAAACTGAGCTGAAAGTGAAGAAAATTGAATTGAAAGTGAAGGAAACTGAACTGAAAGTGAAGAAAACTGAACTGAAAGTGAAGAAAACTGAATTGAAAGTGAAGAAAACTGAGCTGAAAGTGAAGAAAACTGAGCTGAAAGTGAAGAAAATTGAATTGAAAGTGAAGAAAACTGAATTGAAAGTGAAGAAAAACTGAGCTGAAAGTGAAGAAAATTGAATTGAAAGTGAAGGAAACTGAACTGAAAGTGAAGAAAACTGAACTGAAAGTGGAGAAAACTGAACTGAAAGTGGAGAAAACTGAACTGAAAGTAAAGGAAACTGAACTGAAAGTGGAGAAAACTGAACTGAAAGTAAAGGAAACTGAATTGAAAGTGAAGAAAACTGAACTGAAAGTGGAGAAAACTGAACTGAAAGCGAAGAACAATCTCTTTATCGCCAAGTTATGAGCTAACCACCGCGCCACCGTTAGTGTTCTATGCACGTTATAAAAGCATATTTACTCGCTTAGACTTTGGGGATTAAATTCTGATCCAAACTTGCTGCCTCTATTCAGTAGCGAAGTGGTGTGGCGATAATTAAACGCGAGTTCAGTCCCCTACTGAACATACTCCAATCGATACGGCTAATGGAGTTTTATAAAAATGTTTTGATACCAGACTTCAGGAACTGAGGATGTTAATCACAACTAAAAATACGAAAGCACTGACCCCCTCACCTCCAGATACTGTACCCTGATACAGTGAAATGTAATACTTCACTTCACAAAGACATTATATTCTACGGAAAACACTTCTTCCATTAAATGAGCAGTGCTACCAAGGGACAGGTAAAAGGGATAGAACTCAAGAAAAGGAAGGCACCATCATGTTGTTGAAATCGGATGGACTGGGCTACATGCCAAAAGTTAACAGTGTAATGTACCTCTCACTACGACGGAAATTTGAACTGAAGTTATGTGCATACAAATACAATAATCAATAGTTTAATCTTGTGTCCTGCGGGTCAAATATATTTATTGGTGTTTGTTTCGTGAAACATATTCTACGATTTTTGTAGTGGCTTGTTTGACGATAATTGCAATCCTTGAAAAGTGTGGTTGGTTCACGGTGTTGTTTACAGCGAGCTTCAGAGAACCGAGAAAGGGGACTTGCAGTTACTAGTACATGACCAGATTGATTCAAAGCTGATAAAGACCTCACATGACCTCTCCCTAGTAACAGTCTTAATGGAAAGAAGCGAGCTAATGAGCAGGTGATCGCAGCAGTGGCCTCAGTGGTAGGATCTGTTGTTGTAGAAGATGCCATTACAAGCTAGGAGAGGCACGGTCATATAGAAGATTATACTACAATCTAGGAGAGGCAAGGTCATATAGAAGATTATACTACAAGCTAGGAAGGCAAGGTCATATAGAAGATTATACTACAAGCTAGGAGAGGCAAGGTCATATAGAAGATTATACTACAAGCTAGGAGAGGCACGGTCATATAGAAGATTATACTACAAGCTAGGAGAGGCAAGGTCATTTAGAAGATTATACTACAAGCTAGGGGAGGCAAGGTCATATAGAAGATTATACTACAAGCTAGGGGAGGCAAGGTCATATAGAATAATATACTACAAGCTAGGAGAGGCAAGGTCATATAGAAGATTATACTACAAGCTAGGAGAGGCAAGGTCATATAGAAGATTATACTACAAGCTAGGGGAGGCAAGGTCATATAGAAGATTATACTACAAGCTAGGAGAGGCAAGGTCATATAGAATAATATACTACAAGCTAGGAGAGGCAAGGTCATATAGAATATTATACTACAAGCTAGGAGAGGCAAGGTCATATAGAATATTATACTACAAGCTAGGAGAGGCAAGGCCATATAGAATATTATACTACAAGCTAGGAGAGACAAGGTCATATAGAAGATTATACTACAAGCTAGGAGAGACAAGGTCATATAGAAGATTATACTACAAGCTAGGAGAGGCAATGTCATATAGAATATTATACTACAAGCTAGGAGAGGCAAGGTCATATAGAAGTTACACTACAACCTAGGAGAGACAAGGTATATAGAAGATTATACTACAAGCTAGGAGAGGCAAGGTCTTATAGAATATTACACTACAACCTAGGAGAGGCAAGGTATATAGAAGATTATACTACAAGCTAGGAGAGGCAAGGTCTTATAGAAGATTACACTACAAGCTAGGAGAGGCAAGGTCATATAGAATATTATACTACAAGCTAGGAGAGACAAGGTCATATAGAAGATTATACTACAAGCTAGGAGAGACATGGTCATATAGAAGATTATACTACAAGCTAGGAGAGGCAAGGTCATAGAGAATATTATACTACAAGCTATAAGAGGCAAGGTCATATAGAAGTTACACTACAACCTAGGAGAGACAAGGTATATAGAAGATTATACTACAAGCTAGGAGAGGCAGGTCTTATAGAAGCTTACACTACAAGTTGCGACATAGAGAGTCATATAGAAGTTACGCTATAAGCTGGGACAGACAAAATTATATAGAAGATTGTACTACACTCTAGGACAGACAAGGTTATATACAAGATTGTACTACACTCTAGGACAGACAAGGTCATATAGAAGATTGTACTACACTCTAGGACAGACAAGGTCATATAGAAGATTGTACTACACTCTAGGACAGACAAGGTCATATAGAAGATTGTACTACACTCTAGGACAGACAAGGTCATATAGAAGATTGTACTACACTCTAGGACAGACAATGTTGTATAGAAGATTGTACTACACTCTAGGACAGACAAGATCATATAGAAGATTGTACTACACTCTAGGACAGACAAGATCATATAGAAGATTGTACTACACTCTAGGACAGACAAGATCATATAAAAGATTGTACTACACTCTAGGACAGACAAGATCATATAGAAGATTGTACTACACTCTAGGACAGACAAGGTCATATAGAAGATTGTACTACACTCTAGGACAGACAAGGTCATATAGAAGATTGTACTACACTCTAGGACAGACAAGATCATATAGAAGATGACACTGCAAGCTGGGACAAACAAGGTCATATAGAAGATGACACTGCAAGCTGGGACAGACACATTGACATAGAAGATTATACTACACGCAAGGACAGACAAGCTCATATAGAAGATTGTACTAAACGCTACGACAGACAAGCTCATATAGAAGATTGTACTAAACGCTACGACAGACAAGCTCATATAGAAGATTGTACTAAACGCTACGACAGACAAGCTCATATAGAAGATTACACTACACGCTAGGACAGACAAGCTCATATAGAAGATTACACTACACGCTAGGACAGACAAGCTCATATAGAAGATTGTATTAAACGCTACGACAGACAAGCTCATATAGAAGATTACACTACACGCAAGGACAGACAAGCTCATATAGAAGATTGTACTAAACGCTACGACAGACAAGCTCATATAGAAGATTACACTACACGCTAGGACAGACAAGCTCATATAGAAGATTACACTACACGCTAGGACAGACAAGCTCATATAGAAGATTGTACTAAACGCTAGGACAGACAAGCTCATATAGAAGATTACACTACACGCTAGGACAGACAAGCTCATATAGAAGATTACACTACACGCTAGGACAGACAAGCTCATATAGAAGATTACACTACACGCTAGGACAGACAAGCTCATATAGAAGATTACACTACACGCTAGGACAGACAAGCTCATATAGAAGATTGTACTAAACGCTAGGACAGACAAGCTCATATAGAAGATTACAACACGCTCAGACAAGCTCATATAGAAGATTGTACTAAACGCTACGACAGACAAGCTCATATAGAAGATTACACTACACGCTAGGACAGACAAGCTCATATAGAAGATTGTACTAAACGCTACGACAGACAAGCTCATATAGAAGATTACACTACACGCTAGGACAGACAAGCTCATATAGAAGATTGTACTAAACGCTACGACAGACAAGCTCATATAGAAGATTGTACTAAACGCTACGACAGACAAGATAATACCTCTGCAACAGATTCCCTGAAACTGAAAAAAAGCGACTGCAGCATCCATGGAAACATCGAGATTCAACGGAACTCGCAAATCACGTCGACCCCGCGACATCACCAACAAGGAACTACGACATTTGCATATTTCGACCAACGATATCCGACTTCAGATTGACATTGTCACATGAAACAAATTACCTTTCCATTTTCTATTTGAATAGAGGGGAGTTTAGTGACTTGACAAGATTAGTTCGTTATTTGCTGGAACACAACTGCTGGGTCAAGCAAGGTCTTATTCGTTCCAGTCGCGATTAATACGTCATTAATCTCCGGCTGGTTACTACTCAATCATCGTATGTGTCTTATAGAACCTATCATCAATCCTTATCAACAATCATTATCAACAATCGTTATCAACAATCCTTATCAACAATCATTATCAACAATCCTTATCAACAATCATTATCAACAATCCTTATCAACAATCATTATCAACAATCCTTATCAACAATCCTTATCAACAATCCTTATCAAGAATCCGTATCAACAATCCTTATCAACAATCCTTATCAACAATCCTTATCAACAATCCGTATCAACAATCCTTATCAACAATCCTTATCAACAATCCTTATCAACAATCCTTATCAACAATCCGTATCAACAATCCTTATCAACAATCCTTATCAACAATCATTATCAACAATCCTTATCAACAGTCCTTATCAACAATCCTTATCAACAATCCTTATCAACAATCCGTATCAACAATCCTTATCAACAATTTTTATCAACAATTCTTATCAACAATCCGTATCAACAATCCGTATCAACAATCCGTATCAACAATCCTTATCAACAATCCTTAAAAATATTTCAGATTGTTCTTATTGTGTTGTTTTGACTTACGTGCCTTGTTCTTGGCCTGTGGTTTTGCTTCATTCATGTGAGACACGATCTGTTCAACCAGTTATATTAGACCGCATCTATCAAGAAAGATTGTAGCAACAGCAGTGACACCCGAAACACGGAGACGAAAAGAGTAGGCCATAAATATGGCCGCTGTCCGGGCACAGTTATCAGCAAAATCCTACCCACACCATGGATCCCAAGCCGTGCTACGGAGTTCGTGCACGTGGGTCAGGATTCTTCTCGGATTTTCTCGAGATTCTCGAGGGGGATGTCGGGACACCTATGGGTACGTCCGGTGTGCAGCGATAGAGATCCTAACAACAAATAAACCGCGAGACACTTTTGATGCTGAATGAGGCGCCCCGAGCGCTCAAGCGTCTGCCCTCATCCTTTCACAGAGGCGGATCAAATAAAAAATAATACAAGTAAGTTATAGGTAGACATGTACGTGCTCTCTTTAATAGATTAAGTTCCTTATATATTTCATCATCTAGGAGTAGCACATGGGCTGAGTGGTCGATTACCCATAATTGACTGTTGGCAGCTGAATCAAAGAATCAGAACTGACCAAGAAAATTTAATAGGCACGGAAGCATGGCACCCGCTGTAGCCAAGTAAATAGATGGATCGAGAAGAGAAGGCAAGCCTCCTTTTCTTTTTCTTACTTCACGTTCTCATGTACCTGTCCGGTGTCGAGGAAGACAGAACATCCTACAGTCCTTCCCAAAACTCATGCCTCTCTTCAAAATGCGATCTTAATAACCGTTTGGTTTCAATTCTTGTCTTCATCTTGTACGAGACTTTAATACCGTCTTAGCACGCCGGTTTTCACCCATATATACTTGGCCGCCTATCCAGAAGTGCTCCAAGACTCATGTCTAGTGTCGCCCCAAGCATCGTAACTCAGGGCGGCATTCCTCACCTACCCAGAGTGCTATCCTGGTATCTAATTCTACCAACGGCTGGGTAAACCGATGGGATATCTTTGTGTTTCCCAACAACCAGTACAACTCACAAACTACTTCCAGCGGGAATCGAACACGGGTTGTCCGAACACCGGTAGCTAGTGGGGTGGTTTTCCCAACTAAACCACCGTTGCCCTTTGCTTTCAATTGTTGACATCTTGTATGTAAACTGTTTATGGTAACGACGTCACATATAACAAAATATATTTGGAAACAAATAGACAGTTTTAATTGTGTCTTATTTGCAGTCAACAAAAACAAAGACAAATGATACAACTAGTCAAATAGAATGTTTACTGTATCTACTGGTCAAATAGAATGTTGACTGTTTCTACTGGTCAACATTACACGCGTCATGAGAAATATATCTGTACGCCTTTGAAATGAATTAGCTGGAGTTTGTGAGAGAAATTGTGGAGATTAAGAATGTTTTATTTGTTTAATTGTGCGTGTAATGTTGACCATTAGAAACAGTATCAATTATATTTGACTAGTAACATTATTTCTGTTTTTAGATACCACAAATAAGACACAATCAAAACCGTCTATTTGTTTCCAAATATTGTTTTTGGTTTGTATAACGCCGTGACCATAAACAGTTCATATATAAAATGTTAACAATTGAAACCACGTGATTCGGTTATAGCATTTTGAACAGTTTTGGAACGGACTATTGTTCTCGTTTCTGGTAGATTCAACGATTGTCAATTTATGTTGTTGCGTTTCTTTAATGTTGTCTGTCCATTTTACTCTGGATCTACTTATTGCTCTTCTCCATTCTCCTCATTTAACATAAGCATTGTATGGTAAGGAAGCACACGACATTCTTTCTAGATTATTCCAAACCATATATCTGTTTTGCCTATGTATGACATTAAGTAAGTACAAATATCAGAATAGCTAAAGCAGCAATGCCTGTCAGAAGCCTTCACAAGTTGTGCAAATCAAAACTCATCAGCACAAAAACGAAACAGACTATTCAAATCAAACGTACTATTAACCCTTACGTATGCATGCGAGAGCTGGAAAACAACAAGAGACATATAAGCAAAGTTGAACGCACTTGGAAATAAAAGTCTAAGGAAAATACTTGGTATAGCGTGGAACGAATTCAAAACAAACGAGGAAATTAGAGAAATCGCCAATCAACCACTAATATCTTCAGTAATAAAGAAAAGATGATGGTCATATGTTGGACATGTGATGAGAAGAGATAATAACCGAATAGCAAAGCAAGCCCTCATGTGGGAAACAACAGGTAGCAGTGAAAGAAGCCGACCCAGACAGACACTAAGAAGAACATTTATAAGAGAGGCAAAGACAGCAGGAATCGGATCCCTCAATGAGATTGAGATAGTTACACAGAACAGGGACAAATGGCGAGATTTGATAAAAAAAATATTTGCAAGGATTGAGATTGATAGTAAGGACATTTTAGAAATGAGAAGAGTATCTGGAACTATACAATATGGACCGGTCTCGGCTCGAAAGGTCAATAGATAGATAGATAGATAGATAGATAGATAGATAGATAGATAGATAGATAGATAGATAGATAGATAGATAGATAGATAGATAGATAGATAGATAGATAGATAGATAGATAGATAGATAGATAGATAGATAGATAGATAGATAGATAGATAGATAGATAGATAGATAGATAGATAGATAGATAGATAGATAGATAGATAGATAGATAGATAGATAGATAGATAGATAGATAGATAGATAGATAGATAGATAGATAGATAGATAGATAGATAGATAGATAGATAGATAGATAGATAGATAGATAGATAGATAGATAGATAGATAGATGCGTGACATTATTAGATACTTCTGGCCGAAAAGCGTAGCATATGGTAGTTTTGTCGTAAATTGCGATACACCGCAACACCCTCTTTAAAAGGCGAACGACTAAATGAGATTTATCTAATTTTCAGTTGTTTTTTACCATGTCATTGTTTAGTCGACTTGAAACTACGCGACCGCTTCATCCCAAGCCTGGTCGTGCTAAACGATGCTGAGGGTAGCTGGTTAATCAGAGCAGCAACGCTACATCTCAGTCGATGAGCAACATCCACACGCTAACGACAGACTTGAAAACCCGCACACGAATGCCACGCGTCTTATACACTTAACCGCCAAATCTGCTCTGGGCTTCGTTTCAAACCACGTGAAAATGTTCTATTTTTGTACTACAGAACAGAACACATGGGGAAAAAAATGATAACAAATAACAGAAAATACATTATATGAAGACAGGAAATAATATTAAAGGAATAAAGATTTATTTTAAGAAAATATGAAATAGCGTTCAAGGATATAAAATCTGAAAAAGACGAAAAAGCGTAGACAGTTGTAATATTGTGATGCTTTTTCATGGATTTTCTACAGGTTTGTGCGCGGTCTGTGTTTGATTCAGTGTACGGTTATATAGCAGTGGGCTGCACACAACGTGCAGGCTGTTGTATGTGTATATGAGTGTGTAGTTGTGTAGCTGTGTATAGAACAGATTTGTATTTCACTAGTCGTGTTGTAGCAATCTGGAACAGTTCAATAATTATCACACGTGTTTCAAGTTATCGCACAGTGTTGATATTGAGCGCTTGCTGTGTTGTAATAGTGGAAACATTCCGTGACACATTGAACGTAAATCTCCCACATGGATTTACGCTTTGTGAGTGTTGTAAATTGAGATATGTGAATATTTTTTAAGGAGTTACAATTCATTTTCTTTGTGAAGTGTGATGACGAGCAATTATGTGCTGAATGCAAGAAACATCACGTTTGTAAGGAGTAATACTTCGTATGTGGTGAGTAAATACTTCATGTGTTCTCAACTTTCTGTGATATCTTTATCTCAATCTAGATACCAATAACGGCATTGCTATCATTCTCTTCTTTATTATCATCATTTACTTTATTATTTGCAACGGTAATATATAGGAGTTTAGCGTCGTAAAATAAATATATTGTGTAAGATGTCCCCTTGCACCTTATTCGACCGTTCTCTAATCTGACATTAGAAGATCTATCGGTTAGGCTCAGAGTTAGGTTCAGGGTTAGGTTCAGGGTTAGGTTCAGGGTTATGCTCAGAGTTAGGTTCAGGGTTAGGTTCAGGGTTATGCTCAGAGTAAGGTTCAGGGTTAGGAATACGCGAATCAATTCAGAGGAAGAGGTATGTTTACAGCACTCGGAAAAATTGACAAATAATCAACAACAGAAAAAAATATGGACCAAAGCAGGATCGAACCCGTACTCAGTGGCACAGCGCCTTGCCACGAAAAGCCAAACGCTAGGGAACACTGCCACTCAGCTAACTAAAAAATTAGCTTCGTAGACAATGTCTTTCGCGCAGGTGTTCTCATGACTATAGCATAAGGCTGCGATCACAGCTCGGAAATACATAGTGTATCTGTATTTTTTCCTGTTAAGACAAGTATCTCCCGGATAGGGTAGGGCTAAATACTTGCGTTGCAGACAAACATTTAGGACGAAACAGCACGAATAGTAGTTTCTGTGGTTTAGGCTGGAGACAAATAATAATAAATGAATATTATTATAGAGGGAAACTTCCGAGGCGATAATCAGCGAATCAATTCAGAGGAAGAGGTATGTTTACAGCACTCGGAAAAATGACAAATAAACAGCAACAGAAAAAAATATTGACCAAAGCAGGATCGAACCCGTACTCAGTGGCACAGCGCCTTGCTACGTAAAGCCTAATGAGATAGTGTTAATAATATAACCTAAACCTATGTGTTATAGTGTTTATATATAGTGTTATAGTGTTAATAATATAACCTAAACCTATATCCTAAACCTATAACCTAAACCTAACCCTAAACCTATAACCTAAACTTAACCCTAAACCTAAACCTAAACCTATAACCTAAACTTAGCCCTAAACCTACAAACTAAACCTAACCCTAAACCTATAAACTAAACCTAACCCTAAACCTTAAAACCTTAACCGCTAAACTCGTAAATTACCATCTGCATCATCATAATTATCGTTAACATTGTCATATTTTGACCTCAACTAAATCATCCTCACTAGAGCTATCATCTTCATCATCAACACCACCTTACTGACTAAGCGCATCCTACAAATGATAACAAGCGGACTCCCATCTCGTTCATTTCCTCCCCTCTCCATCTTTGGTTACTAAATATCTTGAGTGTGATAACTAGTGTTTCTGAAGTGTAAGATAGAGGGAAGCAAAGAGAAAAGATAACTAGTGTTTCTGAAGTGTAAGATAGAGGGAAGCAAAGAGAAAAGATAACTAGTGTTTCTGAAGTGTAAGATAGAGGGAAGCAAAGAGAAAAGATAACTAGTGTTTCTGAAGTGTAAGATAGAGGGAAGCAAAGAGAAAAGATAACTAGTGTTTCTGAAGTGTAAGATAGAGGGAAGCAAAGAGAAAAGATAACTAGTGTTTCTGAAGTGTAAGATAGAGGGAAGCAAAGAGAAAAGATAACTAGTGTTTCTGAAGTGTAAGATAGAGGGAAGCAAAGAGAAAAGATAACTAGTGTTTCTGAAGTGTAAGATAGAGGGAAGCAAAGAGAAAAGATAACTAGTGTTTCTGAAGTGTAAGATAGAGGGAAGCAAAGATAAAAGATAACTAGTGTTTCTGAAGTGTAAGATAGAGGGAAGCAAAGATAAAAGATAACTAGTGTTTCTGAAGTGTAAGATAGAGGGAAGCAAAGAGAAAAGATAACTAGTGTTTCTGAAGTGTAAGATAGAGGGAAGCAAAGAGAAAAGATACTAGACAGCTTCAGAGAATAGCTAGGCAGAAGGTCAACTACAGAAATGATAAATAACTGTCGAGATCGAAAGTTGTGGAGAGACATGATCACCTACGCCAGCAGTCATGGTACTTGATGATAGTGATGAATTGTTCAAAAATTCATGAGAATGCATCATAATTAAAAAGATATATGAATATGTTTCTTTAGAGTACCACATATTGCCACAAGACATATTTGTATCCGGGTATTCAACATGTACATCAGCCATACATCCTTTTTGATGTCTCGATTTCTAAAGAATTTTTTTAACTATATGTCTGGTTCTTTTTTTTTTAAATCTGTTTAAAACTTACAAATGATCTTTTAGAGTTGAAATGTTGGTTATTTTTAGTCTAGTTTTATTGTCAGGGCTGCTTTTGTTATTTTCTTGAAGTTTAAAGAAGAAATGTGTTCTTTCTTGGAGTGACGGAGAACGTGATTTTGCCACTTCTCTGATACATCATGTTTTATGTCAATATATGACGTAGAACACGATATAACAGTCATCAAAACCTGTGTACTTGTGTCTGGGGGTTGAAAGGAGGGGGAGAAGAAATGAAACATGGGATGATAGAAAGAAATGAAACATGGGATGATAGAAAGAAATGAAACATGGGATGATAGAAAGAAATGAAACATGGGATGATAGAAAGAAATGAAACAAACATAGGATGATAGAAAGAAATGAAACATGGGATGATAGAAAGAAATGAAACATGGGATGATAGAAAGAAATGAAACAAACATGCGATGACAGAAAGAAATGAAACATGGGATGATAGAAAGAAATGAAACAAACATGCGATGATAGAAAGAAATGAAACATGGGATGATAGAAAGAAATGAAACATGGGATGATAGAAAGAAATGAAACATGGGATGATAGAAAGAAATGAAACATGGGATGATAGAAAGAAATGAAACAAACATAGGATGATAGAAAGAAATGAAACATGGGATGATAGAAAGAAATGAAACATGGGATGATAGAAAGAAATGAAACAAACATGCGATGACAGAAAGAAATGAAACATGGGATGATAGAAAGAAATGAAACAAACATGCGATGATAGAAAGAAATGAAACATGGGATGATAGAAAGAAATGAAACATGTGATGATAGAAAGAAATGAAACAAACATGCGATGATAGAAAGAAATGAAACATGGGATGATAGAAAGAAATGAAACATGGGATGATATAAAGAAATGAAACATGGGATGATAGAAAGAAATGAAACATGGGATGATAGAAAGAAATGAAACATGGGATGATAGAAAGAAATGAAACAAACATGGGATGATAGAAAGAAATGAAACATGGTATTATAGAAAGAAATGAAACATGCGATGATAGAAAGAAATGAAACAAACATGCGATATAGAAAGAAATGAAACATGGGATGATAGAAAGAAATGAAACATGGTATGATATAAAGAAATGAAACATGGGATGATAGAAAGAAATGAAACATGGGATGATATAAAGAAATGAAACAAACATGGGATGATAGAAAGAAATGAAACATGGGATGATAGAAAGAAATGAAACAAACATGCGATGATAGAAAGAAATTAAAAAAAAAAGTTAAAACAAGAAACAAAAGTTATATTAAGGTTGTTTTGAGATAAGAACCAGATCTTAAAATTGTATAGAACAGATTCCGATAGTTTGAAAGTGGTCGCCATAAAGATCTATAGATAATTTTATGTTGTATTCAACAGATGGTAAGAATAGAATGTACGATAATAAAATATTCATATACATATTAAATGACGAAGCAAAAAACAAATTCAGCGGCATATTTCATGTTTAAATCAATTAGATTCAGAAATGGTTTTATCGTAAAAATGGGGGAAAAGAAAGCAGACAAAAAGACAAGAACATGTTCTTGCTTGCTTGCGTTCGCCCGATGATTAAAGGAGTACACCTCTTCGTCATCCTCCCTTAAATGGACGTTAAGTGGGCGTGTCTGCGTTGTGTTGTGGTTTGCAGTATAACTGTGATATTTGCGCCTTTCGACCCAACACATCCGACTTCAGCACGACATTTTTGAACACTGGATTGTCTTCCCTCTTCTATCCCTACTCACTTGGCCAGACTAGACTGGTTAGTGTGTTACTAGAGGCACCACGGAGAGGTGAAGCAGGGTCTGGATAGTTCTTTTTCACCGATTTTGGCACAAGCCATCAGCTATGGGTCGCTGACAACTTCCAGCTCTGCCGCTGTGAGGTGCGCCTCCGCCTCCACAATCACATTTAAATAAACTTAACAGCACAGACATAAAAGACAACGTGAAAATCAACATCAACATAACAGAAGTCGTGAATATCGCAAAAGAGAAAAAGAATATCAGAATTACTATAGACGGCAGGCAACTAAAGTGGAGGATTTTCATTTATATACCTGGGAAGTCTCTAGTGACAAACGACAATTCACAAGCAGAAGAAATGGACTCAAGATAAAACAAAGATTGTCAAATCATTGGTCAGCTACCACTCTATTGTCCAACACGGAAATAACTCTAGAGGCAAAACGGGCATTATACAATACAATCTTCATCCCAACGTTGTGCTACCAATGCCAGACCTGGACCCTAGATGCAAAAACAATAAGACAATAACCTCGACAGAGATGAAATGTGTTAGATGAATGACAGGAAACAGTCTGAGAGATAAGATCAGAAATGAAGAACTGAGAAAAAAGCTAGGAATAATATCTGCTATAGAGTGCATAAAGAAACAACAGATAAAATAGTTTGGCCATGTGATAAGAAAGAAGCATCACAACACTTCACAACGAGCCTTCAATAAACGTTGCGAGAACAGAAAACCCATGGGTCGACCACGAAAAAGATAGATTAATGGAATATTAGAAACACTAGGAAACATAACAGCAGAAGAGGCCAATAGAAGAGCAAAAGATCGCAGATATTACATCATCCCGGCGCTGAAAAGCAAATCAGGAAGGAAAGAAGTAGAAGCAGACAAAAAGTATTAAGAGAAAACGTATTAGAGAAGTGTATAGTAACTTTCTCCAAACGGCATGGCACATCATGATTGTAATACTGATAGCGACAAATAAAGGGAAAACGTTGATTCATGAAAAGGGAGAAATTAGTCGCCAGACGTTCTATGTTGGTTGCTCTGTTTCTTTGTGGATCATCACCACTGTACACACGTGGAATCCATAGGTGCTCCGATATCCCCCTCGGGAACTTCAAGAAAATTCGAGGAAAATCCTGCCTCAGGTGCACGAACTCCGTAGCACGCGATCCAAGTTTCTGCTGACAATTTGGCCCGGGCAGCGACCATACTTATGCCCTACTCTTCTCGATGTTAACTGCCAAGAGATCTTCAACGTGCTCGTGTGCACACGGAGCCTCCTTGTTTTTGCCGTTATCCGAGAAGGCTAGACATTGAAACTCACTACCCAGAGAGGGCTGGACATCGGAACTCACTACCTAGAGAGGGCTAGACATCGGAACTCACTACCCAGAGAGGGCTAGACATCGGAACTCACTACCTAGAGAGGATTAGACATCGGAACTCACTACCCAGAGAGGGTTAGACATCGGAACTCACTACCTAGAGAGGGCTAGACATCGGAACTCACTACCCAGAGATGGCTAGACATCGGAACTCACTACCTAGAGAGGGCTAGACATCGGAACTCACTACCTAGAGAGGGTTAGACATCGGAACTCACTACCTAGAGAGGGCTAGACATCGGAACTCACTACCTAGAGAGGGTTAGACATCGGAACTCACTACCTAGAGAGGGTTAGACATCGGAACTCACTACCTAGAGAGGGCTAGACATCGGAACTCACTACCTAGAGAGGGCTAGACATCGGAACTCACTACCTAGAGAGGGTTAGACATCGGAACTCACTACCTAGAGAGGGTTAGACATCGGAACTCACTACCTAGAGAGGGTTAGACATCGGAACTCACTACCTAGAGAGGGTTAGACATCGGAACTCACTACCTAGAGAGGGCTAGACATCGGAACTCACTACCCAGAGAGGGCTAGACATCGGAACTCACTACCTAGAGAGGATTAGACATCGGAACTCACTACCCAGAGAGGGTTAGACATCGGAACTCACTACCTAGAGAGGGCTAGACATCGGAACTCACTACCCAGAGATGGCTAGACATCGGAACTCACTACCTAGAGAGGGCTAGACATCGGAACTCACTACCTAGAGAGGGTTAGACATCGGAACTCACTACCTAGAGAGGGCTAGACATCGGAACTCACAACGCAAGAGATCAGGGTAGCGTGACGTCATAAAGAAAACACGGATACATTATTCCTTTTTTTGAATAAAAAATCATCACCGCTTCTTGTGGGCTCTGAACCCTGGTCCTTCCTGTCTTGAAGCCGGTGTCCCACCTCTAGACTACCCAGCTGCCCTGACACTCTATGACAATTGATTATTGGTTAGTCGAAGGCCCCGGTATCTCTGCAAACGAATTAAAATCCATAATTGCTCAACCGCCCGTGCCAGTGAAATCATTCGAATTAATATCTTATCTCAGTGAAGGATCCAAACAAGGAAAGGCAGCTCAGACCCCATCATAGCAGCTACAACACACGCCACAAAACATGAGAAGCGGCGCCTTAAGTGAACGCAGCTGAAGGGTCTTTCGTCACTCGATATCATCACTCATCGTAAGAAATCGGAATATCAAAACACGATCTTAACTACCACATGTCATTTATGTTTTTTACTTCAACATTCCTTTTTGCGCTACCTACCTTGTTTGATACACTTCATCCACTGCCAAGTAATTCCAATAATCTTTATCCTCTTGCATTATTTACCACAATTTATTTAAAGGCTTTTCTGTTGTTATCCGTTTGTTCTCACATCCACTATTTCTACATCTCCATTCTTTCATCAAATCCTCTTTCTTGTCACAAGTTATCTATGTCGTTACAAGTTATCTATGTCGTTACTAGTCATCTATGTCGTTACAAGTTATTTATGTCGTTACAAGTTATCTATATCGTTACAAGTTATCTATGTCGTTACCAATCATCTATGTCGTTACAAGCCATCTATGTCGTTACAAGTTATCTATGTCGTAACCAATCATCTATGTCGTTACCAGTTATCTATGTCGTTACCAGTTATCTATGTCGTTACCAGTTATCTATGTCGTTACCAGTTATCTATGTCGTTACCAGTTATCTATGTCGTTACCAGTTATCTATGTCGTTACCAGTTAACAATTGTCGTTACCAGTTATCTATGTCGTTACCAGTTATCTATGTCGTTACCAGTTATCTATGTCGTTACCAGTTAACAATTGTCGTTACCAGTCATCTATGTCGTTACCAGTTATCTATGTCATCCTCTGACTCTTTAACTTAGAAAAATGTCCGTTCTGTTACTTCCATCTTCAATGTAGTTTATCATTTTCTTGACATGTCTACTTTTGAATTCCCGCTTGAGCAAACAGATTTGATAGAGGAGAATTAGTCTTAGTCTCTTCATTTAGGGCTGACGTTACCGCAGTTGGGACATTCCCATATCTGCTCCACCGTCCGTCCCGCAAATATCGGAGTGTTCGTCTACCGATTGTTCCTGTCCTGAAATGATTTAATGTGTTGCGTTCTCTTCCCATACGGATGATATTCCTGAAATGATTTAATGTGTTGCGTTCTCTTCCCATACGGATGATATTCCTGAAATGATTTAATGTGTTGCGTTCTCTTCCCATACGGATGATATTCCTGAAATGATTTAATGTGTTGCGTTCTCTTCCCATACGGATGATATTCCTGAAATGATTTAATGTGTTGCGTTCTCTTCCCATACGGATGATATTCCTGAAATGATTTAATGTGTTGCGTTCTCTTCCCATACGGATGATATTCCTGAAATGATTTAATGTGTTGCGTTCTCTTCCCATACGGATGATATTCCTGAAATGATTTAATGTGTTGCGTTCTCTTCCCATACGGATGATATTCCTGAAATGATTTAATGTGTTGCGTTCTCTTCCCATACGGATGATATTCCTGAAATGATTTAATGTGTTGCGTTCTCTTCCCATACGGATGATATTCCTGAAATGATTTAATGTGTTGCGTTCTCTTCCCATACGGATGATATTCCTGAAATGATTTAATGTGTTGCGTTCTCTTCCCATACGGATGATATTCCTGAAATGATTTAATGTGTTGCGTTCTCTTCCCATACGGATGATATTTCTGAAATGATTTAATGTGTTGCGTTCTCTTCCCATACGGATGATATTCCTGAAATGATTTAATGTGTTGCGTTCTCTTCCCATACGGATGATATTCCTGCGCCCCCCCTCCCCCCACAACAGATGTTTCACGATGTCGGTTTGTTAGCTCACGGATCAAGTGTACATAGCATGATGAAGGAATATAATCCTCCATCTTGAACCGGAGCCGGAAACACCTTATCCTATAACACTTCAAATGTAATTTCTCAAAAGCAATAATAGAATCAATTACCAGCACTTCTTATACTGGTAAATAGCGTGACCAAAGGGAAATAACAAACATGGCGACCACCATGATAGGCCTGCTTCTCTCAGATCACAACAGCCACATTGTACAGATTTCTTGCAAAAGATAAAGAATGCAAACAACTCAGCGGGCCAATCAATTACCTCCCTTGGATGCCATTCATCACATGCTTGCATTCACCACATCTCTCTGTCACACTGACTTCTTTCCTCGGCCCTTGTTCGTCCATTTCTTTATTTTATATCTCTAATTCACTTCTTCTTTCACTTCGCCACATTCAGTGAGCAGATGTGTTTGAGATAAAGCATGTAGTGAGTCAAAGAATATTAATCTGACGTTTGTTGATAGGGCAAAGCAATCAGACAGAAAACATATAGAGTGTCAGACAAATAATTAGGCAGACAGATGCAAAATCAGACAGACAAACAATTAGACACTCAGGCAGACCAGACATAGACAGACAGACAGAAAGGCAGCCAGATAGATCGATAGACAGATTAGATAGATGGTAAGACAGACAGATATACCGAAGGATGGACGGACAGGTCTCATGTTTAGACAGACAGATATACGGAAGGATGGACGGACAGATCTCATGTTTAGACAGTCAGATATGACAAGAGAAAGGGAAAGTCAAAATATCCATGGAGAAGAGAAGGTGATAGCAGAGAATGTTGCGGACACGGAGCGACCTTAAAGAATGGCAAGAAACGGCTTCGGAAAGTGGGTTTTTTTTTTTAAAGACCTATAATGGATGCGAATCATGGACAATAGGACAACAAACAAGAAAATCACTGGAGTCTGTAGAAATGTTGTTTTGCAGAAGAATGTTGAGAGTACCATGAAAAGCTAAGAAGAATGATAAAAAGAGTTATGAAAGTAGGCCAAAGCAAAAAGAGAGCTAATTTACAATATTAGGAAGAAATGATCATCATTTTTTGGCCATGTAATGAGAAGAGAACAGCTGGAATATATTGTAACAACTGGAAACATTGAGGGCCGAAGATATAGAGGGAAGCAAATAGAAAAAAGACCAGTCAGCTTAAGAGAATGACTTGGCAGAAGATCAACGACGGAAATTATAAATAACTGTCGAGATCGAAAGTTGTGGAGAGACATGATCACCTACAACAGCAGGTATGGTACTTGATGATGATGATGGATTTGGAAGGAAGAAGAAGGGAGACAGATAGACGTCTGAAAAACAGACAACCAATGAGACAGACAGACTGATATACATACTAGGAGCTTGACAAAATAATTAGATAGGTATGTGCTTCTACAGAAAGACAGAAGACGATTAGGCAGACAGGTGGATACAGGGGAACAGACAAACAATTAGACAGACAGATAAATAGACATACTGAGGAAGACATGAAAAAAAAATAGTGAAACAGACAGACATAATGAGAATAGTCAGACCATTAGATAGAGACACTGGACATAAAGTGTGGCAGTAAATGTACAGACAACACCTCACATCCACACAAGTCTAATCTCATCCAACTCTGACACCTGCACAAATAACCTGACCTCACCCTCACACCTTCTCGACTCAGCTGATCACAGCCTCACATCCCCATGACTCACATGACCTCACCATCACACCTCCTTGACTCACGTGACCTCACCCACCTCCTCACTTCCGTGACTCACGTGACCTCACCCCCGCCACCTCCTTGACTCAGGTGACCTCACCACCACACCTTCTTGAGGTCACGTGAGCTCGTTGAGAGAAGAAAGTGTGAGATACACAGTGAGAAACCAACGCTTCTTAAACTGTGTTCCTTAGCCACCCCCGCCACCCCCAAGGTGTCCGTGGTGCCGTCAGAAGGAGTCCGTGGTGCCGTCTGAAGGGGTCCGTGGTACTATCAGAAGGGGTCCGTGGTACTGTCATAAGGGTCCGTGGTACTGTCAGATGGGGTCCGTGGTACTATCAGAAGAGGTATGTGGTACTGTTAGAAGGGGTCCGTGGTACTGCCAGAATGGGTCCGTGGTACTGTCAGAAGGGGTCTGTGGTACTGTCAGAAGGGGTCTGTGGTACTGTCAGAAGGGGTCTGTGGTACTGTCAGAAGGTGTCTGTGGTACTGTCAGAAGGGGTCTGTGGTACTGTCATAAGGGGTCCGTGTTGCCGTCATAAGGTATCTGTGGTGCCGTCTGAAGGGGTCCGTGGTACTGTCAGGGAGGCGTCCGTGGTACTGTCAGAAGGGGTCCGCGGTACTGTCAGAAGGGATCCGCGGTGCCGTCAGAAGGGGTACGAGGAGCTGTTAGAAGGTGTCCTCAGTGGCGTCAGAAAGGGTCCGTGGTGCCGTCAGAAGGTGTCCGTGGTATTGTCAGAAGGGGTCCGCGGTACTGTCAGAAGGGATCCGCGGTGCCGTCAGAAGGGGTACGAGGAGCTGTTAGAAGGTGTCCTCAGTGGCGTCAGAAAGGGTCCGTGGTGCCGTCAGAAGGTGTCCGTGGTATTGTCAGAAGGGGTACGAGGAGCTGTCAGAAGGGATCCGAGGTGCCGTCAGAAGGGGTCCCTGGTGCTGTCAGAAGGGGTCCACGGTGGCGCCAGAAGGGGTCTGTGGTACTGTCAGAAGGTGTCCGTGGTGCTGTCAGAAGGAGTCCTCAGTGCCGTCAGAAAGGGTCCGAGGTGCCGTCAGAAGGGGTCCCTGGTGCTGTCAGAAGGGGTCCACGGTGGCGTCAGAAGGGGTCTGTGGTACTGTCAGAAGGTGTCCGTGGTGCTGTCAGAAGGAGTCCTCAGTGCCGTCAGAAAGGGTCCGAGGTGCCGTCAGAAGGGGTCCCTGGTGCTGTCAGAAGGGGTCCACGGTGGCGTCAGAAGGGGTCCGTGGTGCTGTCAGAAGGGGTCCGCGATGCCGTCAGAAGGGGTCCACAAATACCTGAAGAATAGTGTGACATTTTGTAGCTAGATTGAAGAAAGAATGAATGAAAGCACAAACGGACAAATCTTGGGAGTCCTTGACTAGGAAACTTATTTAAATGGGGTCCGGAGTACAGGAAAGTTTGAGAATCGTTGGTCCAGACAGTTTAAGAGGAAGTCAATAACGGAGCTGATAAACATCTGGAGAGACATGAACACCTACACCAGGTCACGTGAAACTTCACGGTAGTGGTGATCAAAATCATGTATTTGCTCTCCGAATTAAAATGTCGTCGAGATATCGTTTTGTTTCTTGTGCGCAATAACTTAGAAAACAATACACATCTGAAGGCCAAACATAATATTGACTCTAGAATTTGGCACTTATATTTTATTATCACGTAACAAAACAAACAAATCTAATTCTGTATTAGATAAACACATGGTATAGATATACCCAGATTAAACAGCTCAGGTAACCAAAGATAGGAATAAGAGGTTATATTATACTCATATATTCTTTAAACTCGTATACGCAATATGTACAGATGTCTCATGAGACACTTACACCGAGGACAGCTCGAGTGCTTAACGATTTCTGAGTGATAATTGTGGTGGATGGTGGCAAGTATTTACTTTTGGGATATTATTTAGAGCAATTTTATACGCCACCGTACATGATAAGAAATGATAGCAATTTCGTGTGCACATTACGTTAACATGCAGAGATATTTAAATAAAATAATATATAACATGGTTATTTTTAGAAGCCAATTTTTTTCTAATGCAGTTGTCGCACTTTTAGAAGAGTATGGAGTACTTGATACAAGGATCGGAGAATAAGTACTCAGCACGCAGGGAACAGGAACAGGACACGTGGCATTTTGGATAGATTTAAAATATTGCAGGGACAGATTTAGAGAAGTTTACACCCTCGGCAGAAGTAAAATTGCAACTCTAGGCTCGGTAATGATGTGCTTAGCAACCACGAGTACAGTTGGTTACAACATTTATCACTCGGGGAAGTTTGCTTAGGGTAAAGTGGCATAATAAAGCTCTCAATGGCAGACAACCAGGATAGATTAAGACATTCACAAAGTGTGCTGCAGCAGCAGCTGGACGGGTTGAGTGATGGTCTCTGCAAGAAACGTAATATGAAGATTGAAACAGACAAGGCATAAAGAAAAGTAATATGAAGATTGAAACAGACATGACATAAAGAAAAGTAATATGAAGATTGAAACAGACATGACATAAAGAAAAGTAATATGAAGATTGAAACAGACAAGGCATAAAGAAAAGTAATATGAAAATTGAAACAGACAAGTCACAAAGAAAAGTAATATGAAGATTGAAACAGACAAGTCACAAAGAAAAGTAATATGAAGACTGAAAGGAAAAAAAGTCACAATGAAACATGACATGGAAATTAAAACAGAGAATATGTGGGACAATAGTGGTGGTAGCTGTCCAATGATTTGAACAACTTTGTT
The DNA here is from genome assembly GCA_032433765.1 of Megaustenia siamemsis. NCBI lineage: Eukaryota > Metazoa > Mollusca > Gastropoda > Stylommatophora > Ariophantidae > Megaustenia > Megaustenia siamemsis. Next base: position 3,400,975 of record JAVIAB010000047.1, on the reverse strand, counting down.
GGACAATAGTGGTGGTAGCTGTCCAATGATTTGAACAACTTTGTTGGACAATAGTGGTGATAGCTGTCCAATGATTTGAACAACTTTGTTGGACAATAGTGGTGATGGCTGTCCAATGATTTGAACAAGTTTGTTGGACAATAGTGGTGATAGCTGTCCAATGATTTGAACAACTTTGTTGGACAATAGTGGTGGTAGCTGTCCAATGATTTGAACAACTTTGTTGGGCAATAGTGGTGGTAGCTGTCCAATGATTTGAACATCTTTGTTGGACAATAGTGGTGATAGCTGTCCAATGATTTGAACAACTTTGTTGGACAATAGTGGTGATAGCTGTCCAATGATTTGAACAACTTTGTTGGACAATAGTGGTGATGGCTGTCCAATGATTTGAACAACTTTGTTGGATCGTGATGTCATAAAGAGAAAATGGGAAGAGCTCAACCTAATTCTTTTGTGGGGAACTGATCGCCACAAGGTCGGACACGTTTAACTGGCAAAGAGAATTTAGATTTATTCGCGAGGTACACACGAGCAGCTGCCAAGCGTAAATATGGAACATTTACATGGGGTCACGGTTACATCGGAGAACATTTACACCTAGGAACATTAACATCAAGGAATATTTACATCGGGGAATATTTACATCAGGACACGTTTACACGGGGGAACATTTACATCGGGGTTCACGTTTACATCGGGGAACATTTACACCGAAGAACATTTACATCAGGGAACATTTACATCAGGGAACATTTAGATTGGGGAATATTTTAACCGGAGACGTAAATTTTCATTAGCCTTTTTTTTTTTTTTTAGAGGTATTCCTGGCAATGACGACAATAACAATAACAATAACAGATCAATTATTTCATTAATTTTTTAACAGTAATAAACACGGGTATTTAACTGAATTAAATAATATATTAAGTAACATGAACAGAAGTTAGGAAATAAGTCTTCTATACTATATACTATGCCACTCTAGTACGAGAGAATATCTGATATTTCCTAAAGAGAAAATTCTGGACTATAAACATGAAAGGGAGAAATCAATGTAGTTATACAAGGATGAGCTTGTCACAGATGGGGGATAAGGTTTTGTTTTTTGAAAAATGCTTGCGCCACTTTTTTTTTCTTCCATTTTGCTTTTATTTATTCTGCATTAACCAGAGAATATTGTAGCAAACCAATAAATTTAAGCGCAAAATTGAAATGTGCGAGAAGCTAAATGAAGCCAGGGGTTTTTAGAGGATAAATTATTTATAACGGTATGATAATAAACGAAGATGACGATAAATACGCCCTGCACGTGATGTTAATCCAAAATAAGCACGAGTTTGTTCAGATTTGCGGCAAATCACCGCGTGTTAATCTATTACATCAAAAACAAATATCGAGATTTCTAGTGATGATTTTTTTGACATCTTTTTCTCCAGCTTTTGTTCAACATGCACATCCCAGACATTGATCAATAGTCGATTTTAATCTTTTCTATAAAGACTGAGTAGAGTCAATTTCAATTTTTTAGACACTTGAATTGAAGTTTGAACTCGACATACGGCTCGTTTTATGTTGAGCGCGAGAGTAGCACTCGTGGTAGTGAGATGGTAGATGTTAGCCGGATATGGGAGTCGCCCGTGGACGGTGACGATTGTGGACATAGTCTGAGTGGGTTGTCGGAGGGTGACTCGAAGTTTATTCTCCCTTAACTTTCAGAATAAAAGGGAGAAAAAGAATGTGGAAGGGAGGGATGGAAAAGGAAAATGTAAGAGGGTAAGTGAAAGTTCACTCCCTTCCTTGAATTTCATGGAGAATATGGTGTTGGTGACCATGTTGTTCTATAAGTAAAAAGTAAAGATCCCCGTCACGCCACGTGGCGTACAGGGAATATGGTATTAGTGACCATGTTGTTCTATAAGTAAAAAGTAAAGAGCCCCGTCACGCCACGTGGCGTACAGGGAATATGGTGTTGGTGACCATGTTGTTCTATAAGTAAAAAGTAAAGAGCCCCGTCACGCCACGTGGCGTACAGGGAATATGGTATTAGTGACCATGTTGTTCTATAAGTAAAAAGTAAAGAGCCCCGTCACGCCACGTGGCGTACAGGGAATATGGTGTTGGTGACCATGTTGTTCTATAAGTAAAAAGTAAAGATCCCCGTCACGCCACGTGGCGTACAGGGAATATGGTGTTGGTGACCATGTTGTTCTATAAGTAAAAAGTAAAGATCCCCGTCACGCCACGTGGCCTACAGGGAATATGGTGTTGGTGACCATGTTGTTCTATAAGTAAAAAGTAAAGATCCCCGTCATGCCAGGTGGCGCAAGGGATTATGGTATTAGTGACCGTGTCGTTCTATAAGTAGAAAGTAAAGAGCCCGTCACGCAATATAACGTGTCAGGAATATGGTGTTAGTTACCATAATTTGTATGGACCTTCGGCACATGATTTTTGGAGTCATGTGGTCGGTATTACGCCGTGCCGCTTGATGATCGTTTCTCCCGATGTTGGTGATAAGTTTACTTTTTTTATACCCACCACCTTCTGTGTGGTTCGAACTCCTGACTTTTCTGTCCGGAGACCGCCATCTTGCCTCAATACCAGCCAGTCTTTGTGGAGAATGTGTGAACAAAATGTTAGAACGCTCCCGGCCCACATGCAAATGTTGTGGTCTAGGATGATAAACTGCAACACGAGGTACATTTTGACATCATCTTTCTTTCTTTCTTTCTTTCTTTCTTTCTTTCTTTCTTTCTTTCTTTCTTTCTTTCTTTCTTTCTTTCTTTCTTTCTTTCTTTCTTTCTTTCTTTCCGTATTTCTTTTTTTCTTTCTTCATTTTCTTTCTTTCTTTTCATTTAGCTTTCGGCGTCGTTGGGAGATATGGTTCCCGGTTTCATCCCCTTCTGCTGCTATACCTCCGAGTGTTTCTGGAATACCGTTTATCCCCTTTCTCTTCTTGCTCTGGTCTTCTTGTATCGTTTGTTGATAACCGAAAACTGGGTATACTCTCTAAATAAAAATGCCTGTAATTGATATTATGTTGTAACATGATAACATATGGATGTGAATCATGGACAACAGACAAGAAAATCACTGGAATCTGTAGAAATGTGGTTTTACAGAAGAATGTTGAGAATACCATGGACAACTAAGAAGAGTAATGAAAACGTTCTGAAAGAGGCCAAAGCAAAAAGAGAGCTAATTTCCAATATTAGGAAGAAACAATCATCATTTTTGGCCATGTAATGAGAAGAGAACAACTGGAATATATTGTAACAACTGGGAAAATTGAGGGACGAAGAGATAGAGAGAAGCAAAGAGAAAAGATACCAGACAGCTTAAGAGAATGGCTTGGCAGAAGGTCAACAACAGAGGTGATAAATAACTGTCGCGATCGAAAGTTGTGGAGAGACATGATCACCTACGCCAGCAGGCTTGGTACTTGATGATGATGATGATAATGATGTCATGTTGTAGAGAAGTGAAAGATGAAATCTCACTGCAACATCACACATCATTTGAAGATGAAAAGGCTAGTGCTCTCCCACCTCCCATCTAAGTGAGTCAGGTACCCGTTTCCTCATCAATTGACCGACTTGAGAGCCGCAAGATGCGTATAAAACTCACAATCACGTTCTCACGAATGCCGGGGATCACAAACTTCCGCTGTTGACTACTCGTCTTCATCTTATTTTGGTTTCCTTCTTCACAATAATCAATACCAGCGTGCCGACCTCGCGTTGAACTTCTCTTATTTACAAAACCTCTCTAATTTTCTAATTATCACGCAAAATATCATCCCAATACCCCCTTCCCTCGAAAGCCCCAACTTCGTTACTCGGACTCAAAGACTCCACAGAGAAGATCAAAGAACTTATATCAACTCCACGAATCCAATGTTATCAGATGATACAAGAGTAGCCTTTTCTTTGTGTTATCGATCAACAGAAAACCTCTCACGGTGATACTTCTTAGCGCCAAGAGGAGTTTAATGATGTTTACAAGTGTAATAAGTGGTATTCTTCACAGAAAAATAGTCGATTTCAGAGTTGCTAGTGGTGGGTATTCGTCACTCAATTATGAGATTATTATTTTTTTTTTAATAGAATACGGTGAAAGAGGATTTTGAAAAAGATTAACGTGGATCGATATGAGAGATATGAGAGATTGATAGTAGAGATATGAGAGATATGAGAGATTGTAAAGTCTGGAAACGTTGTTTACTGGGTTATCCAGGAAGTTAATTTATAGTTTCAGTTGTGTGTGTGTGTTGTTTGAAGCGAATTGTGTTACACTAACCTTCGCACCTTGCGATCCATAACTACCGCAGATCATGACTCGGTTTGGAGTTGGTGACCATCGTACTGAGCTGCGTGGTCTAGAGATACGATGTCGGCCTCTGGACAAGAAGGTCCCGGGTTTGATTCCCATCACGGGAGTGGGGATTTTTTTTTTTTTAAATCGAACGCGTGGTTTCTTAGTGGCTTGACCTTCATCTGGTATCTTGGTATTGAGATCCAATGCCTAGCCCTCTCGGATAACGGCAAAAACACCGTGTCATCCGCATATCACAAATTGTTTATGCTGTGACCGTTGACTTCCATTCTTTCTTGTCTACTATTGATCTCACAATATTTTCGCTGTAAAGGGAAAAAAAATCCGGCGACAGAACACAGCCCTCTCTGACTCCTTATTTTATACTTTGGAACTGTCCTGTTTGGTTGTCAATTCTTATGGCTGCTGTTTGTTGCAAATACATGTTTTTGTTATAATTTTCAGATTCTTACCATCAGTTTTTAAGTTCTCCAGCATATTAATTATTTCCCCATGCTTTACTTTCTCAAATGCTTTCGTGTAGTCTATAAATCATATATATATACTGTATATATTTCTTTACCTCTATAGATCTTTCTATCAATGTTCTTAAGATGTATATTGCATTATTGGTGCCCTTTCCTTCCACAAATTAACATTGTTCCTCATTCATTTCTGGTTTTATTTTATTCCTTACACGTCTCATGATGATTCTTAGTAATAGTTTGGTCATATGGCTCATGAGACTAATAATGCTATGGTTTCCGCAATCAGTGGCCCCTGGCTTGTTCGGTAAAGCTACAATGATCGATTTTAGTAGATTTTCGGGTATGTAAGTAAAAACAAAAGTAAAGTACCCCAGTCATGCCAAGTGGCGTACAGGGAATATGGTGTTAGTGAAGATGATTTTTACAGACCTTCGGCACATGAATTTTGGGGTAATGTGGTCGGTATTACGCCCGAATGATTTATTTTCCCAGAAAAAAAATCCGGTACCCATTTAAAGCTTGGTGAAACCTGAAGCTGTGGGTAGGGATCGAACCCGATCCCTTGTCCTTTGTAGTCCAGTTCACTAACCACTGAGCTATCGGTAGGGATCGAACCCGACCCTTGTCCTTTGTAGTCCAGTTCACTAACCACTGAGCTATCGCGGCTCCCGCAATCTTCGGATATGTGCCCCACTGTTACCTCATTGAGTAGTTTCATACTTTCCTATTTCATATAAGAGCCAACCATGATTATTTCTGGCTCTCTGATCTTTACGTTACCTATCAGCTATGGGTTGCTGAGAGTGTTGGGCTCAAATTGGTGTTGTGTCGTCCTTATCCTGCACCATCCTCTCGCGTTCTAACATTCCTAAGCCACTCGTTAAATCCAACGACACAATGAACTCTCAATACAGCTTGTAGATGAACAATTTCGCTAGAGTCCCAGCTTGTAGATGAACAATTTCGCTAGAGTCCCAACTTATCTGTTTAGTTCCAACTCCTTCTCTTTCTCTCACCTTTCTCCAAATATTCCAAACCTCATTTGTTCGTTTACCTGACCTTTCATCTCCACTAACTCCGTGTTGTTCTTTTCCTTTCTCTTGCGGTTCAACAATTCAATAAAGCCATTTTCTCCTCAATTTAATTCTCGTGTCTTTTTTTGGTTGTTGATTGTTTGGGTTTCTTTTATCGATTTCACCAGGTCTCAAATTAGATCTTCTTGGTGTTTCATAGGGTCAGGAGATTTTTAGGGGGAGAAACGAGAAGAATAGGTGGAGAGACAGAGAGAAGAAGAGAGATATCAACAAATAAACAAAAATAAAAATAGGATAGAGGTAGGAAGATAAATGAATGTATTAATTAATGGGACAAAGAATTAAGGAAAGAAAAAAATAAACGGGAAGAATTGTAGAATTAAAAGAAGGTAGAATAGAGGAAGGTAGAATAGAGGAAGGTAGAATAGAGGAAGGTAGAATAGAGGAAGACACAACGATAAATTACAGATAACATTGTATATAGTTATATATATATTTTTTTTTTTCGTTCGCCAGTTTTTACCTCTGACGAAGTCCCTAGAGACTAGGAACTGAATTTTGCGTGTTAATTCCTTTTTCCCTGGCAGCCGTGTGCACATGGGTCCCTCGCCGCACAGGCAGATAACTCCGACTTCGGTGGTCATATTTTTTCCGTCGATGAGTAGTTGACGTTTCAAGCCGGGCCTCGCTGCTGAGACCAGGGGTGGTTGCCACAGAGATAATTCATAAATAAAAATCCCAACCAACCGGGATTTGAACCCACAACCTCTCTGTTTCGAGGCCGGCGCCCTGCCTCGAGACCAACCAGTCGCCATATAGTTATATGGATAAGTTCAACATTAATGACAGTGAATACTGTGTGTAAATGCAACAGTGAATGTAGAGGCTACACTGAATACTTTGTAGAGGCTACACTGAATACTTTGTAGAGGCTACAGTGAAAACATTGTAAAGGCTACATTGAATACTTTGTAGAGGCTACACTGAATACTTTGTAGAGGCTACATTGAATACTTTGTAGAGGCTACACTGAATACTTTGTAGAGGCTACATTGAATACTTTGTAGAGGCTACACTGAATACTTTGTAGAGGCTACATTGAATACTTTGTAGAAATCACATCTGAAAGAAGCTTCGTAAAACAGAAAACACTTTTAAAATACAAAATCATTGCTATCATTGAAGTCATCATTTGACAACTCATCTTTCACTGCAATCATCTTTCTCATCACATCTAAGATGACTCTCACTGTCATTTTTGCCATTGCAGACACATCACTCACAGATACTCACTCCATTCTCCCCTCATCACTATCTAGTGCCACGGTTAGCCACCCAATGCCAACTTTTCCAGCTCACATCTTTAACAACAACGCTACTCTATTTGCAGTAGTTGTAGTTGGTCGAAGGCATCACTACAAACCAACTAAAATCCATAATTGCCTAACCTCCCGTGCCAGTGGAATCATCCGAATTAACATCTCATCTCATTGAAGGATCCAAACAAAGAAAGGTAGCTGCAGTCCCCATCATAGTAGCCACAACACACGCCATAAGACAAAAGGCGAAACTGCACAGAAAGTGAACACGGCCATGTGTTCCCCGTCATACGATATCGTAATTCATCGTAAGCAATCGGGATATAGAAACATGATCCGGATTAAAAAACAGCTCGCGGTGTGAACAGTGTCTCCCTCATCGTCGTCTCTTTCATCTTCTTCATTTCCTCCTTCATTTTCTTCATTTCCTCCTTCATTTTCTTCATTTCCTCCTTCATTTTCTTCATTTCCTCCTTCATTTTCTTCATTTCCTCCTTCATTTTCTTCATTTCCTTCTTCATTTTCTTCATTTCCTCCTTCATTTCCTCATTTGTCTTCTTCATCTCCTCCTTCATCTTCTTCATGTCCTCCTTAATTTTTTTCATTCCCTCATTCATCTTATTCATTTACTTCTTCATTTCCTCCTTTATTTCCTCCATTATCTTCTTCATTTCCTCCATTATCTTCTTCATTTCCTCCTTTATTTCCTCCATTTACTTCTTCATTTACTTCTTCATTTCCTCCTTCATCTTCTTCATTTTTCCTTCATTTTATTAATTTCATCCTTCATTTCCTCTGTCATCTCCTTCATTTCCTCTTTCATCTCCTTCATTTTATCTTTCAATTCCTCCTTAATTTTCTTCTTAATCTTCTTCATCTCCATATGTATCTTCTTCATCTTCTCCTCCATCCTATTCACTTCCTGTCTTCTTTCTCCAACTTCTTTACTTCATCCTCTTCCTTTTTCTTCGAATCATTTTCATCTACTTCACCTCGGTCTCCATTTTCCTCCTATCTCCCCCTTCTTTCTTCTTCACATCTTCCTCCTTCTCCATCTACTATAGTTCCTCTTACTTCTTTCACCTTCTCCATCTACTATAGTTCCTCTTACTTCTTTCACCTTCTCCATCTACTATAGTTCCTCTTACTTCTTTCACCTTCTCCATCTACTATAGTTCCTCTTACTTCTTCCACCTTCTCCATCTATTATAGTTCCTCTTACTTATTCCACCTTCTCCATCTACTATAGTTCCTCTAACTTCTTCCTCCTTCTCCATCTACTATAGTTCCTCTTACTTCTTCCACCTTCTCCATCTACTATAGTTCCTCTTACTTCTTCCTCCTTCTCCATCTACTATAGTTCCTCTTACTTCTTCCACCTTCTCCATCTACTATAGTTCCTCTTACTTCTTCCACCTTCTCGATCTACTATAGTTCCTCTTACTTCTTCCACCTTCTCGATCTACTATAGTTCCTCTTACTTCTTTCACCTTCTCCTATAGTTCCTCTTACTTCTTCCACCTTCTCCATCTACTATAGTTCCTCTTACTTCTTTCACCTTCTCCTATAGTTCCTCTTACTTCTTCCACCTTCTCCATCTACTATAGTTCCTCTTACTTCTTCCACCTTCTCCATCTACTATAGTTCCTCTTACTTCTTCCACCTTCTCCCTCTACTATAGTTCCTCTTACTTCTTCCACCTTCTCGATCTACTATAGTTCCTCTTACTTCTTCCACCTTCTCGATCTACTATAGTTCCTCTTACTTCTTCCACCTTCTCCTATAGTTCCTCTTACTTCTTCCACCTTCTCCATCTACTATAGTTCCTCTTACTTCTTCCACCTTCTCCATCTCCTATAGTTCCTCTTACTTCTTCCACCTTCTCCATCTACTATAGTTCCTCTTACTTCTTCCACCTTCTCCATCTACTATAGTTCCTCTTACTTCTTCCACCTTCTCGATCTACTATAGTTCCTCTTACTTCTTCCACCTTCTCGATCTACTATAGTTCCTCTTACTTCTTTCACCTTCTCCTATAGTTCCTCTTACTTCTTCCACCTTCTCCATCTACTATAGTTCCTCTTACTTCTTCCACCTTCTCCATCTACTATAGTTCCTCTTACTTCTTCCACCTTCTCGATCTACTATAGTTCCTCTTACTTCTTTCACCTTCTCCTATAGTTCCTCTTACTTCTTCCACCTTCTCCATCTACTATAGTTCCTCTTACTTCTTCCACCTTCTCCATCTACTATAGTTCCTCTTACTTCTTCCACCTTCTCCCTCTACTATAGTTCCTCTTACTTCTTCCACCTTCTCCCTCTACTATAGTTCCTCTTACTTCTTCCACCTTCTCCATCTACTATAGTTCCTCTTACTTCTTCCTCTTCTCCACGTCCATCTTTCCCTCTTCCTTATCCGTTCTGGCGTACTTAACGTTCACAAGAGGAAGTGTGCGACTGTGACTCACCTTAAATCAAGATCGTCATCTCGCGCCTTTCGACCCGACACATCCGACTTCGTCACTACAAACTGTAAGGACTCTAAAACCTCCTGTCACCTCCTATCTAATCTCTCTGATAACAAATTGTGTCCAGACAGACCGACAAACAACGCAAAGACCGCCGCAGTGGTAGAATGTGTTGATGTACAAGACCTAGCAGGCGAAACGGAGACACTTACAGCAGAGCTACGGAAGAAAATACAAACTATCATCATCATTGGGTGCCGTCTCCGCAACGAAGGTTGGCTACCATGGAGCGCCATTTCCCTCTGTCTCTTTCTTTGATGGTGCAGATTGTCATAGGTTGACTTGTCCATCTTTTGATGTTACTCGTCCATATTAGTATTGGTCTGCCTCTGCCTCTTTTACCTTGTATTTTCCCTTCCAATATTACTTTTATTAGGCTGTTGTGTCTTTTACCATGGCCCAAAAATGTCATTTGTCTTGTTCTAATTGTGTTTAGTGGTTCTCTTTTTATTTTTAGTTGTTTAAAACTTCCTCGTTTGTTTTCTTTTCTTTCCATCCAATTCTACCTATTCTTCTATAAATCTACATTTCAAAGGCTTTAATTTTCTGTTGTTTTCTTGTCTAATGTCCATTATTCTGCACCATACAGGAATATTGAGAAGATTTAATATTATGCTATTCTTAGTTTCAGCCCTGGTGTTATTTGTTTTGATGCTACTATATTTTTCATGGCATTAAAATTACTTTTTGCCATACCTATTCTTTTGTTTATTTCAGTTTTGCATTTTCCATCATTGGTTATAGTATGTCCCAGGTAGTTGTAACTCTGGACTGTCTCCAGATGTGTCCCCTCAACTTTGATATTTAATTGTAGGTCTTGAGAGTTTCCTTTGTTTATGATCATAGTTTTAGTCTTTTTGATATTCATATCTAGACCATATTTTTTTGCTTGTCATGTTTATCACATTAAGCAATTGTTGTAGATCTTTATGATTTTCTGCTAGTAGTACAGTATCATCAGCATATCTTAGGTTATTGATTATCTTCCCATTAATGTTTAGGCCTGGTATCTCTGAGATGTTTTTAAAGATTTGCTCAGTGTATAGATTGAACAAGCTTGGTGATAGGATGCATCCTTGTCTTACTCCTCTTTTTATATCAATGGGTGTAGAGTTCGCTTTGTTATATTTTATTATTGCTGTTGGCTCCCAGTACAAATTACATAATCCTCCTAAACAAACTATATGTCGTCGGAAACACATGAATCTTGAAGTAATTGAGTGGAGTTCAGGATGTCAATACGTTTACCACATAGATCACGTGACAATTATAACCGAGCAATTTATTAAATCAATCTATATTTATTCGTTAAATCACTGGCCTCATGATGATCACAGTTAATTGGTTGATTCTTGGCTGACAATCATGGATGATAATTTCAAATCAAGTCAAAATCAAATGTTCAACTTTCTGTTATTAATATTTTCTTCCTAATTTCTCGAATGAATAATAAATAATATATACATTATTTTGCCGTGTTGGGATGTGCGCTGGACTAGCGCCGCATGGTGATGTCACACCCCTAATAGATTCCAGTGCTATTCTATCTATTGCTTGTCTCTGTACCACTAGTAGACTTACTGTCACATATGATGACATGTTATCGACGGAGTCCGGTCATCTTATATATAGATGATGTCACAAATGAATAACTTCGCAGAAGGATACAACAAACAATCGGAGTACATGATGATCAATCGACTATTGTAAAGAAGATTACAGATGAAAGTGTTTGATCACATATTTCGATCGTCTGTCCTTGCAAAGACCATGTTGTAAGAAACTGTGAAAGGAGCGAGAAAGAGAGATATGCAGAGAAATAGATAAGAAGATAATATTAAAAACGTGTCAGACCTTGCCATCGATGAATGCCAAAAAATGATTGATGATACAGAGAAATAGGGAAGGTTGACGAAGTCTATCAGTGGGCTGCTTCAACAACCTCCAGGTTGACGAAGTCTGTCAGTGGGCTGCTTCAACAACCTCCAGGTTGACAAGTCTATCAGTGGGCTGCTTCAACAACCTCCAGATTGACAAGTCTATCAGTGGGCTGCTTTAACAACCTCCAGGTTGACAAGTCTATCAGTGGGCTGCTTCAACAACCTCCAGGTTGGCGAAGTCTATCAGTGGGCTGCTTCAACAACCTCCAGGTTGACGAAGTCTATCAGTGGGATGCTTCAACAACCTCCAGGTTGACGAGTCTGTCAGTGGGCTGCTTCAACAACCTCCAGGTTGGCGAAGTCTATCAGTGGGCTGCTTCAACAACCTCCAGGTTGGCGAAGTCTATCAGTGGGCTGCTTCAACAACCTCCAGGTTGGCGAAGTCTATCAGTGGGCTGCTTCAACAACCTCCAGGTTGACGAAGTCTATCAGTGGGCTGCTTCAACAACCTCCAGGTTGGCGAAGTCTATCAGTGGGCTGCTTCAACAACCTCCAGGTTGACGAAGTCTATCAGTGGGATGCTTCAACAACCTCCAGGTTGACAAGTCTGTCAGTGGGCTGCTTCAACAACCTCCAGGTTGACGAAGTCTATCAGTGGGCTGCTTCAACAACCTCCAGGTTGACGAGTCTGTCAGTGGGCTGCTTCAACAACCTCCAGGTTGACGAAGTCTGTCAGTGGGCTGCTTCAACAACCTCCAGGTTGACAAGTCTATCAGTGGGCTGCTTCAACAACCTCCAGGTTGACAAGTCTGTCAGTGGGCCGCTTCAACAACCTCCAGGTTGACGAAGTCTGTCAGTGGGCTGCTTCAACAACCTCCAGGTTGACAAGTCTATCAGTGGGCTGCTTCAACAACCTCCAGGTTGACAAGTCTATCAGTGGGCTGCTTCAACAACCTCCAGGTTGACAAGTCTATCAGTGGGCTGCTTCAACAACCTCCAGGTTGACGAAATCTGTCAGTGGGCTGCTTCAATAACCTCCAGGTTGACAAGTCTATCAGTGGGCTGCTTCAACAACCTCCAGGTTGACAAGTCTGTCAGTGGGCTGCTTCAACAACCTCCAGGTTGACAAGTCTATCAGTGGGCTGCTTCAACAACCTCCAGGTTGACGAAGTCTGTCAGTGGGCTGCTTCAACAACCTCCAGGTTGACGAAGTCTGCACAAGGAGCCCCAACAACCCCCAGGTTGACGAAGACTGTTAGTGGAGCCCCAACAACCTCCAGGTTGACGAAGACTGTTAGTGGAGCCCCAACAACCTCCAGGTTGACGAAGTCTGCACAAGGGGCCCCAACAACCCCCAGGTTGACGAAGACTGTCAGTGGAGCCCAACAACCTCCAGGTTGACGAAGTCTGCACAAGGAGCCCCAACAACCCCCAGGTTGACGAAGACTGTTAGTGGAGCCCCAACAACCCCCATGTTGACGAAGACTGTCAGTGGAGCCCAACAACCTCCAGGTTGACGAAGTCTGCACAAGGGGCCCCAACAACCCCCAGGTTGACGAAGACTGTTAGTGGAGCCCCAACAACCCCCAGGTTGACGAAGACTGTTAGTGGAGCCCCAACAATCTCCAGATTGACGAAGTCTGCACAAGGGGCCCCAACAACTCCCAGATTGACGAAGTCTGTCAGTTGAGCCCCAACAACCTCCAGATTGACGAAATCTGCACAAGGTGCCCCAACAATCTCCAGGTTGACGAAGTCTGTCAGTGGAGCCCCAACAACCTCCAGGTTGACGAAGTCTGTCAGTGGAGCCCCAACAACCCCCAAATTGACGAAGTCTGTCAGTGGAGCCCTAACAACCCCAGATTGACGAAGTCTGCACAAGGGGCCCCAACAACTCCCGGGATTATAGGACGTAGAAGGAGCATAAAAAGCGGAATAAATAAGACAACAAATCTAGGATAAATAATTTCATCTTCTCCACAGAACTTGTAAAATTAAGGCGATTGCTGCCCGTCACATCACCTTCTTTGATTTCAGAGTTTAATGATTGCCTTGACTCCATGACCTCACACCAACATCGTCAACCCCACCTCATTTAAGCAAGTGACATTTCCTGTTCAGTGATCGTTTTAAATCGCCAGATGGTGCACCGTTTGCCCTCCTTCAGACTTCACAAACCCGTGACCTAATTATCAGTCAAATATAAAAGATGAGACTAAGGCATTTGTTGACTCGGGAGATTCCAGGCAGTGACCTAATTATTTTTATCTTATTTTTTTAAAAAAATTTATAAGGGAAACCACCCAGGATTGGAAAAGGGGAAACAATTGTTCACGGGGAGATAATCATGTTAATCAATTCACTATTGTTATCTTGTCTTTATAAAAAAAAAATATGCAATGAGGCTATTTAGAGTAGCAGGCATCGTTTTTGGCGACAAGATATGTAGGGTCTAAGCAACGAGATATGTAGGGTCTAAGCAACGAGATATGTAGGGTCTAAGCAACGAGATATGTAGGGTCTAAGCAACGAGATATGTAGGGTCTAAGCAACGAGATATGTAAGGTCTAAGCAACAAGATATGTAGGGTCTAAGCAACGAGATATGTAGGGTCTAAGCAACGAGATATGTAGGGTCTAAGCAACGAGATGCATACAAATATGAAACTGCAGTAAAGCTAATTGTAAGGGATTCTCATTCATCGAAATTATTACATTTTTATAATTTTTTTTTTAGGTGTGTTTTAAATACATATCTGTGTTTGTGTGTGTTGTATGTTTGTTCCTGCTGAAGACCTATTGAGCCGAAACGTTGTTCTAATTTGTGTCGTCCACTTATTACGTAAAGTTTTAACCATATTGTTTTTTTTTCCATCTCCCGAGAAGAGATGTGATCATTGAACAAGTGGTGGGGTGTAGTGTACACTCCTACAAGGTATAGTGATCATCATCATCATCATGTGCCATACCAGTTGGCGTAGGCGATCATGTCTTTCCACAATCTTCTATCCACAGTGCATCGTATCAGTTCTGTTGTTGACTGTTTTCCATGCCATGAAACAAGCTATCCAGTATTTTCCCTCTTTTTCGTCCGCGATCTCTCTTTCCTTTTATTTTGCCAGTTGTAACCAAGTATTCCAACTTTCTTCTTCTCATGATGTGCTCGAAAAATGTTGATTGCTTCTTTCTGATGTTTTTTAGTAGCTCCCTTTTTGTGTTGGCCTCTTTGAGAACTTCCTCATGGTCTTTTTAGCTGTCCAGGGAACGTTCAACATTCTTCTGAGAAATCCCATCTCTGTGGGCTCTAATCGTCTTTTCATTTGTTTGTCTACTGTCCATGATTCGCTTCTATAGGTCAGAATTGGTTCTATATAGCACCGATGAACTCCCTTTCTCACTTCTATTGACATAGATTTGTTGCATAGTGAGAGCTTGACAATAAAAGGAACAAAACAAAAACATGTCGTTTCGGACTACATGAGGTCTTCCTCAGAAGACAAGAACAACACAAACGGACAACATAAGAGAAGATAAGCTCTACTACATGTTCTAGAATGAGTGGAACTGGTAGATGAGGGACAGATACAAATGGGATAAAACGTGAGAGTAAATGAAATGCCAACACGAAAGGGAAATGTACTACATTATAGATGAACAATACAAATATACATATAATAATAATAATAATAATAATGATAATAATAATTATTATCATCATCATCATCAAGTACCGGGCCTGCTGGTGTAGGTGATCATGTCTCTCCACAACTTTCGATGTCGACAGTTATTTATCATTTCTGTTGTTGACCTTCTGCCAAGCCATTCTCTTAAGCTGTCTGGTATCTTTTCTCTTTGCTTCCTTCTATCTCTTCGTCCCTAATTTTCCCAGTTGTTACAATATATTCCAGCTGTTCTCTTCTCATTACATTGCCAACAAATGATGATTGTTTCTTCCTAATATTGGATATTAGCTCTCTTTTTGCTTTCGCCTCTTTCAGAACGTTTTCATTACTCTTCTTAGCTGTCCATTGTATTTTCAATATTCTTCTGTAAAACCACATTTCTACAGCCTCCAGTGATTTTCTTGTCTGTTTTGCTATTGTCCATGATTCACATCCATATGTTAAGACTGGCTCTATATAACAGTTAAGAACTATATATATGTATAGATAATAAGAAATAAAAAAAAAATAATGCAAGACTTCGTTGAAAATCGACACAGGAGCTTCGATTCGGCGTGTAGACTGTACATTTGATACGGATGGGGTGTGAAAAAGAGGGGGGGGGGGGTTGAGTGGGGCACGTCATTGCACGAAAAGTCTGATAAGAGGGAAGGAGAGGGAAGGAGAGGGAAGGAGATGGAAGGAGAGGGAAGGAGAGGGAAGGAGAGGGAAGGAGAGGGAAGGAGAGGGAAGGAGTATGAAAAGACGATCAAGAAATGGATGGATGCCGGCTAGATATGGAAATGTATACTAGGGCATGAAAATATGACTAAACAGGTAGAGGTGCCTCGGCCACATCGTGCGTTATAGGGGATCATGTGGAGATAACCAGGAGGTGCAGTCTGAGAGGAGGGACGGGGTGGTAGTAGCAGAAAAGAAATAGTCAAAAATCGGGTAGGGGGAAGTAGTAAAGTAGAGCTGAAATAAGGCGACATAGAAGACTATGACAGAATAAATGCTTATCATCATCATCTAGTACCATGTCTGCTGGCGTAGGTGATCATGCCTCTCCACAACTTTCGATCTCGACAGTTATTTATCATTTCTGTTGTTGACTTTCTGCCAAGCTATTCTCTTAAGCTGTCTGGTATATTTTCTCTTTGCTTCCCTCTATCTCTTCGTCCCTCAATTTTCCCAGTTGTTACAATATATTACAGCTGTTCTCTTCTCATTACGTGGCCAAAAGCGATGATTGTTTCTTCCTAATATTGGAAATTAGCTCTCTTTTTCCTTTGGCCTCTTTCAGAATGTCTTCATTATTCTTCTGAGCTGTCCATGGTACTCTCAATATTCTTCTGTCAAACCAGATTTCTACAGACTCCAGTGATTTTCTAAGTGCTTGTTGGTACACAAATAATATGTGATTGTGTCTGCCGATCCGTGCTTCTAGTGCCATGATGAAAAGATCGTCGGTTGTTATTGTTCATGATAAAGTTCCGTTATCATAAGTTATCAGAACACATTTCGAGTGTTGATAACGAGAATATTTCCAACAAATTACTCTGGCCTGTTCACCTCACTTTAACTGTCATTAGTGGTCAGATTTAACAGTCATGATTTGTCTTCTCAATTTGTCATGTCTCGTGACATGTCATGACTCTCAGTCTGTTATTTCTGTCGACGTTAATTGTCACGACTTCAAATCAATCGATCAATCCAATCCCTTTAGGGCCCTTCTGGAGCCTAGACCACAGACAAGGTCTCTCCAACCATCCTTATTATTTGATATTGTCTCTACTTCTCTCCAGCTTAGGCCCTTCTACCTGAGGGTTTCCGTGACTTATCTTCTCCATGTCTTGCTGTGCCTCAACAGCTTTCTCTTCCTCTGTTGGTTCCTTTACGGTTTCTTTCTTACTATGTTGACATCAGAATTTCTTAGTGTGTGCCCACTCCATCTCAATTTTCTATTCATAATATGTTGGTCTATGGATCCTTGTTTGTTCTTTCCCATATAAGGCAGACAATATTTAAACTATTATAACACAGACAACATTTTAAACTATAATAACACAGACAACATTTTAAACTATAATAAAACAGACAACATTTTAAACTATAATAACACAGACAACATTTTAAACTATACTAAGACAGATAACATTTTAAACTATTATAACAGGGACAACATTTTAAACTATAATAACACAGACAACATTTTAAACTATTATAACAGGGACAACATTTTAAACTATTATAACAGGGACAACATTTTAAACTATTATAACAGGGACAACATTTTAAACTATTATAACAGGGACAGAATTTCAACTATTGTAACGCAGAGAATATTTTAACTATTACATCACATAAAAAAACAAGAAAAAGTAAAGAGCCCCCGTCACGCCAAGTGGCGTATAGGGAGTATGGTTTTAGTGACCATACATTTTACAGACCTTCAGCACATGATTTTTGGGGTAATGTGGTCGGTATTACGCCCGTGCCGCTTTACTTTCCCAGAAAAAAATCCGATACCCTGTTAAGGCTGGGTGAACCCGGAAGCCGTCGGTTGAGATCGAACCCTGTCTCTTGTCCTTTGCAGTTCAGTTCACTAACCACTGCGCTATCGCGGCTCCCATTATATCACATACAACATTTTAATTATTATAACACAGACATTTTAACTATTATAAGGCAGACACAATTTTAACACCATAACACAGACAAAAGTCTAACTGTTTTAACGCAAACAACATTTTAAATATTATAACAGACATTTTAAATAAAACACAGACATCTTAACTCCTATAACACAGAAAATATTTTAACTACTATAACGCAGACAAGATTTAACTATTATAACACATACAACATTTTAATTATTATAACACAGACATTTTAACTATTATAAAACAGACATTTTAACTATTATAGCGCAGACATGTTAACTACTATCACACGCACAGAACATAAAACCTACTTTCAAGTAACGAACATTCGAACTACAATCTAACGGATATTTTAAGGCGGTAAGACGATCAGGCCAATTACTCGATTTGTAAAGCCATGCTCAGACCAAAGTTGACCTTTTTTAGGCAGTGCACGATTTAACAGTTGAGGTGTCAGTTTGGGCTCAGATTGGTCTTAAGAAAAGTTTGTTTTGCGGATTTTGACCTGTAAATTGGGTTCCAAGCTGGCTAGGTCATGAATGTTGAATATTTGAGGAGAGAAGGAGAAGAGAAAGGAAAAATAGGGAGATGATAGGAGCGAAGGAGGCATTATTGGTATGTTGGAGTGGTAAACAGGGAATTAAGTAAATAGGAAACTATGGCGATTTCATGGTAAACAGGGAATTAAGTAAATAGGAAACAATGACGATTTCATGGGAAACAGGGAATTAAGTAAATAGGAAACTATGGCGATTTCATGGTAAACAGTGAATTAAGTAAATAGGGAACTATGGCGATTTCATGAGAAATAGGGAATTAAGTAAATAGGGAACTATGGCGATTTCATGAGAAACAGGGAATTAAGTAAATAGGAAACGATGGCGATTTCATGGTAAACAGGGAATTAAGTAAATAGGAAACGATGGCGATTTCATGAGAAACAGGGAATTAAGTAAATAGGGAACTATGGCGATTTCATGAGAAACAGGGAATTAAGTAAATAGGAAACGATGACGATTTCATGGTAAACATCATCATCATTGAATGCCGTCTCCGCATCGAAGGTTGGCTACCACGGATCGCCGTTCCGCTCTTTATCTTGCTTTGATGGTGCAGGTTGTCGTAGGCTGACTTGTCCATCTTTTGATGTTACTTGTCCATGTTAATCTTGGTCTGCCTCCGCATCTTTTACCTTACATTTATCCTTCCAAGATTACTTTTGGTAAGCATCTGTGTCTTTTAACATGACTCAAAAATCTCATTTGTCTTGTTAGAATTGTTGAGTATTTCTCTTTTCATTTTTAGTTGTTTTAAGACTTCATAGTTTGTTTTTATTTTCTTTCCATCCAATTCTGCCTATTCTTCTATAAATTTCCTGGTAAACAGGTAAACATGCTAATCAGAAAAAAGAGAGGGGGGGGCCAATATCTTAAAAATAAAATAGGAAAAACTATTAGGGACTCCTCATCATCATTGTGTGCCATACCTGACCTGTTGGTGTAGTTGATCATGTCTCTCCACAACTTTATATCTCCTGGGTTGTTTATGAATTCTATGGTTGGCTTCATGAAATATCTTAACTGTCAAATATACTTTTTTCTGCATCTTCCACCTCGGTTTTTACAGTTGTCACAATTTGTTGCAAACCTTCGCTTTTCATTTCCATTATCATCTTCGTTATCATAATTATTATCATCATCACTATAATTATAACTATCATCATTGTTTTAATCATCATTACCTTTATCATCATAATTATAATTATCATCATCATTATCACCTTTTTCATCATAATTATAATCATCATTATAATCATCATTATAATCATCATTATCATTATCACCTTTATCATCATAATTATCATCATCATTATCATCATTATCATCATCATTATCATAATCATTATAGGAGCCGCGATAGCTCAGTGGTTAGTGAACTGGACTACAAAGTACAAGAGATAGGGTTCTGTCTCAACCGACGGCTTCCGGGTTCACCTAGCCTTAAATGTGTACCGGATTTTTTCTTGGAAAGTAAAGCGGCACGGGCGTAATACCGTCCACATTACCCCAAAAATCATGTGCCGAGGGTCTGTAAAATGTAAGGCCACTAACACAATATTCCCTATAAGCATTTGACGTGACGGGGGTACTTTACTTTTTACTTACATTTTATCATAATTATAATCATCATTATCATCACTATCGTCATTATAATAATCATCAGTATCATTATCATCATCATTATCGTCATTATAATCATCGTTATTATCATTATCCTAATTATAATCATCATTATTAACATTATCATCACCATTATCATCATCATTACTATAATTAACTTCAACATTATTATCATCATAATTATTGCCATTACCATTATCATCATCACCATCATCATCATCATTATCATTATCATCATCATCATCATTATCATTATTATCCTTACCATCATGATTATTACTATTATCATTATCATAATCACCAGTATCATCATCATCATTATCATTATCATTATCATCACCATCATCATCATCATCATCATTATCATTATCATCATCATCATCATCATCATCATCATCATCATTATCATTATTATCCTTACCATCATGATTATTACTATTAACATTATCATAATCACCAGTATCATCACCATTATCATCATCTTCATTATTAGCATCATTATTACCATAATCATTATTATCATCTTCATTATTATCATCTTCATTATTATCATCATCATCATCATCATCAATATCATTATTATTATTATCATAATGAACATCAGTATTATCATCATTATTATCATTATCATCATCATTATTATCAATACCATTATCATCATCATTATCATCACCATCATCATCATTATCATCATTATCGTCATCACCATTATCATCATCATTATCATCATCACCATTATCATCATCATTATCATCATCACCATTATCATCATCATTATCATCATTACCATCGTTATCATTATTATAATTATTATAATTATTATCATTATTATCATTATTATCATCATTATCATCATTATTATCATTATTATCATCATCATTATATTCGCCATTATTAGCATCATTATCATCACTATCATTATCATCACTATCATTATCATCATTATCATCATTATTATTATCATTATCATTATCATCATCATTTGGGGTTGCTGACCATATCCTTCCACAATTCTTCCTCCAAACTGCGTCCTATCAATTCTGTTGTTGACTGTTGACTGTGCCGTGACACTAAGCAATCTAGTATCTTCTCTCTTTGTTCTACACGATCTCTCCTAGACTATTTGCTTGTTGTAATCAAGTTATTTTGAACAGAGGAAGGACTGAGCGAATGTTTCCCAATAGAAACTGGGGTTAAACAAGGATGTATTTTATCGCCCTTGTTATTTGGAATTGTTATGGACTTCATAATGAAGAAATGCTGCACTGGTAATAAAGGCATCGAATGGATACAAGGAGACCATTTGGAGGACCTCGACTTTGCTGATGACATAGTTCTCATCAGCAGTCAGATAAAAACGATGCAGGAAAACACAAATGAACTATCATCAATAGCCAGCAAAATTGGGCTTGAGGTCAATCATGAAAAGACTAAAGTCATGAAAAGTTTAATTCCAACAAGTGACAAAATATACATGGAAAACAAACCAGTAGAAGAGATCGATCACTTTATCTATCTTGGAAGTCACATTGATCGAGAAGGGGATACGAGCAAAGAAATTAGAATCAGACTGGCTAAAGCAGCAATGTCTTTCAGAAGCCTTGAAAAGTTGTGGAAATCAAAACTCATTAGCACAAACACAAAACTTAGGCTATTCAAATCAAATGTACTATCAACCCTTACGTATGCGTGTGAAAGCTGGAAAACAACAAGAGATATAGAAACAAAGTTGAACGCATTCGAAAATAAATGTCTAAGGAAAATACTTGGTATAGAATGGAACGAATTCAAAACAAACGAGGAAATTAGAGAAATCGCCAATCAACCACTAATATCTTCAGTAATAAAGAAAAGACGATGGTCATACGTTGGACATGTGATGAGAAGAGATAATAATCGAATAGCAAAGCAAGCCCTCATATGGGAAACAACAGGTAAAAGAAAAAGAGGAAGACCCAGGGAGACACTGAGAAGAACATTGATGAGAGAGGCAAGAGCAGCAGGAGTCGGCTCCCTCAATGAGATAGAACTGCTTGCACAGAACAGAGACAGATGGCGAGATTTAATAAAATATCTTTAAAGAAAACTGCTAGAACAAAAATTCATATAGGAGAAGGTGTATCTTGGTCTACGCCCTATGGGCCGGTTACGGCTCGAAAGGTCAATAGATAATAGAATCAAGTATTTTAATTCGCCTCTTCTCATTATGTGCCCGTAAAATATCGATTGTCTCTTTCTCATGTTTTTTTAGGAGTTCTCTCCATTTGTGTTAGCCTCTTTGGACCTCATTACGAGCCTGAAATCTTTTGACTTTTTATCTTTTCTTTTCAGATATTGCAGTAAGCTTTCTGTGTGTCGTCGTGTGTTGGAAACCATCTTCGTTGTTTTTGTTAATTATTCACATTTTTCGTGGATTTCTGGTGGTGTTGTCTCAGTTTGCTGTAATGTCCACCACGAGTAGGTGATATTGGATTTTGATTTGCTGTAGTTCTTTATCGAGACAGAATCAGTCAGCTGTGGTTCAGTTCAGATATTCTTTGCGGCTCAAATGCATTAATTTTTTAAAATCAACCTGTTTACATTCTTCGACTTACTTTTCTTTCATTGAAACTTTTCTTCCTTCCTTCCTTCCTTCCTTCCTTCCTTCCTTCCTTCCTTCCTTCCTTCCTTCCTTCCTTCCTTCCTTCCTTCCTTCCTTCCTTCCTTCCTTCCTTCCTTCCTTCCTTCCTTCCTTCCTTCCTTCCTT
Organism: Megaustenia siamemsis; assembly: GCA_032433765.1. Classification (NCBI taxonomy): domain Eukaryota; kingdom Metazoa; phylum Mollusca; class Gastropoda; order Stylommatophora; family Ariophantidae; genus Megaustenia; species Megaustenia siamemsis. Next base: position 3,378,156 of record JAVIAB010000047.1, on the reverse strand, counting down.
CCTTCCTTCCTTCCTTCCTTCCTTCCTTCCTTCATCTCCATTCTTTCCTTTCTTTCGTTAATTTGTTCTCCCTTACTACTTTTCTTCGTTCTTTCCTCACTACCGTCCTTTCTTCGTTTTATTTCAATTTCCTTCCGTCCTCTGATTTCTTTCCATTTCCTTCCTTCCTTCCTTCCAAATTTCCTTCCACCACCAATTACATCGTCACACAGTTATATGTTTATTAAAATTACCTAAGTTTCCATGCCAACCTGCTGTCACATGATTTATGGTTACAGACTGGTGTTTGTGGCGAATATTACTGATAATGTTCAGTTGTATATTGATTTGGTAGGTAGGTTAAAGGCATCTATTTTTTGGCAGAATGCCACGAAGGTTGATGTGTTGCTGTCGGAGTGTCCGAATATTCTGCCAAGTTATGCACTGTGCAAAGTTGCAATGCCAACGTAAATTAGGCTTGAGTTGGCGCATGCGTTCTGTACCAGGATGCTTCACTCAATGTTGATGTCGATGCTCACTTAACGTCACGAGGTCGCGAGGTGAAAGGCCTTTGAGCCAGAAAGTTGATATGGAGTGCTACGATGAATTTCCTTATTTCCCTAGTTTTGCTGGAGGATTTGGAGCTTGACCATCGCAGTATACTCTAGATACTAGGTTTTCTATATCAACAGGCTCATCAAAATTCATGGACCCTAACTTATTAGCCAGTTTTCTGACGCAACTTGCTACCAAGAAGCCCAACTGGCAAGTAAAGTGATGCGCTTCTTCCAAAGTGACGTTTGTTGCGATTATCACCGGACACCGCTAGCTCGCTGGTTATAGCAAGTATCTCTACGATTTCCATAACGTAACATAACTTTTAAATTACTTCTTCCTCATCTTATTTTTTTCTTCTTCTACGTTCATCATCATCATCAAGTACCATGCCTGCTGGCGTAGGTGATCATGTCTCTCCACAACTTTCGATCTCGACAGTTGTTTATCATTCTGTTGCCGACCTTCTGCCAGCCATTCTTTTAAGCTGTCTGGTATCTTTTCTCTTTGCTTCCCTCTATCTCTTCGTCCCTCAATTGTCCCAGTTGTTACAATATATTCTAGCTGTTCTCTTCTCACGACACGGCCAACAAATGATGATTGTTTCTCCCTAATATTTCTTCTACTTGCATCGACGCTTAAAACAAAGGAAACTTCACCTCTCAGATCTGTTTGTCTGTACAGTGATTCCAATAATATGAATGGAGCGCTACATTGTTTCCATAATTGTAAACCATCATTCTGCTTCTTAAACTCCAAAGACTCAAATGTTTGAGAACCACTGTGACGTTAAGGCTGACGTGCTAGAGTATAAAATGTGTCAAGAAATCATTTTTCCTCTCATTAATTAAATAATAATTTTATTTAAAATTAAAACACGACCTTGGAGACATTGTGATGGACACGAGAGAAAACAAAGGACATATGGGACTTTTAGCAGTAGAAGATACAGACAGAGAGACTAGCAGAATTGAAGGTTAAATTTGAATGAAATAATGAACTATCTTGACGACACATAGTATCATTGCTGGGTATGTCGGGGGGTTCACGACAGGACCAGAGAGATAAAGGCCGCTTAGTCAAAGCAGTCATTGAAATGACATCCCGGTATGAGAATAATAAAATAATGAAACGAAGGGAGAAATTAAAAATGGGTGTTGTAGCAGGAGACAGATGATGTGATCATTGGGAAACATGTTATAGAAGAGGAAGTTGTGCTCGGGGACAAATAAAGTAAATGGCAGAAAACATAATAAAAGTAGGCACTAAACTGAGATTAAGAGAGGAAGAAAATGAAACAGAAAAACATTTCACGAGATTTTAAACCTAGAAAAGAAAAATGTTTAAAAATTGACAAAAGTGAGAAAATAAGTCTAGAGAAATATGAATCTCTCTCTCTCTCTCTCTCTCTCTCTCTCTCTCTCTCTCTCTCTCTCTCTCTCTCTCTGCGATCAAGACTCAATCAGAGTGAGATTCCAGACTCTCTCATGAAGTCAGCTGTCTGTTTAAGTGATTCGATAGCCCCATATAGTTTTTTCTTCCAGGGAGGTGGACGTGGACCACATTGCTCTTCTCTGGTCTGTGTACTGGGGGCAATCCTGTAGAACATGTTTTGTAGTCATATTGTCCAGTGTACAGTGACATAGGCTGGTTGTACCAATTTTGAATTTGGTGAACATGTGATTTCTCGTTCTATTGTGGCCAGTGCGTAGGCGAAGTATGATGACTTGATCCCTCCTTGATAGTTGGTGGTATCCGTCACTCTCGTTATGCTTTGGGTGTTCTCGTTTCCATTGTTCATGGTACTGACCTTTGAGGATGGATTTGGCTTCATCATAGTTGAGCGGATGATTCTCTTGTGGCAATCTCCCTCCCTCCCTCTTTAGCTAATTTGTCTGCGCGTTCGTTCCCGCGTATATTACAGTGTGATTGTATCCACCGAATGACTACTCTCTGGAAGTTATTGTATAGTTGGTCCAGGGTTGGTCTCAAGTCATCTAGTTCATTGTTCTTGGGGCTTTTTAGAGCTGATAGTACTGACAGTGCATCAGTCAGAATCACCAATTTATTGTGCATGTTATTTTTGTGTTGAGTAGCCAGTGTTGCAACATCTCTGATGGCCTCAGTTTCTGCTTTAAAGTTGTTTGAGAATTTCCCAGTAGCTATCGACTCGGTGATCTCGTCCTGATTATTCAGCGTCAAGAACAAACCTCCCCCTCCATTTCTGGTGGCATTTGTAGCAGAGCCATCTGTGTATATGTAGGACCAATAGTCCTTGTGTGTAGGTATCGTTTATGTGTTTTTCTGCTACGTGTTTTCTTTCTGTGTCTGATTGGGTGCCTTTTTTATGATTCCTATTTTCCTTAAGTTCTGGTACTTTATGTTTTTCCGTGAGGAGACATATCAGATGGGCCCAAGGGTTTCGATATTGTTTGGGAAAGTACTGGGTCTCCAGTAGTTAGTTCATTGGCAATTGCAGCGAAGTTGCTCCTCTTTAGTCGTACAATTCCGGAACCAGTTATTCTTTGATGAATGGGGTGGCTAAGGAGCCTTCTATATTTCTCCTCTTGTTGCAATACTTTAGTGACCCGTCTGTCATCTAAGGAGCCTTCTATATTTCTCTGCTTGTTGCAATACTTTAGTGACCCGTCTGTCATCTAAGGGTTGTAAACCTGTTACTGTTTCTAGAGTCTTGATAGGTGTAGATTTCATAGCACCACTGATGATACGGGCAGCTTAGTTCTGTGTTCTGTTAATTTTGCTAAGGTGTGATTTGGAAGCTGTAGCCCAGGCTGTGACTCCATAATCTAGGACTGGTCTGACTCTTCCTACGTATAGTCGTTTCAAAATATTGCTGTCTCCCCCCCCCCCCCAGTCTGTTCCTGCCAATTTCTTCATAATATTTGTTCGTTTTCTGGCTTTTTTTCCTTGCTCTGTCTATCTGATTTTTCAAAGTCATTTTGCGATTCATGGTGACGCCAAGATATGTTGGGTTTTGGTCAATAGGAAGTGTATGGTCTTTTATCTTCAAGTTTGCAGAGAGTGTGTTTCTTGATAGGCTGAAAATTGTATATGTTGTTTTTTTTCGTTGATTGGTAAGAACCAGGTGTTCGTCCATTTTTCAAGTTCACCTAGGGCATCTTGCATCCTGGAACCAGCCACCGACATACTTTCCTCGCGAGCCCATAACGCCAGATCATCTGCGTATATTGCTGAGTGTATTCTGCGTGGAATGTCCATTACGATGTCATTTATGAAAATTAAAAAGAGTGTTGGGGACAAGACTCCGCCTTGTGGGACACCTTGTTCGTTAGATACCTTCTTACTAAGTTGACCTTGAACTTGTACTCTGGCCGTTCTATCCTGAAGGTATTGAGAGACCCAATTGAATAAACGACCCTCGATGTCAAGTCTAAAAAGCTTGTTCTTTAAACCCTCTCGCCAAATCCTATCAAAAGCCTTCTCCATGTCGACCCACACTGCTAGTGTGTTTTCTTTTCTTGTAGAGCATCCTCTATTTCCTGTGCAATATAGGTGACCAGGTCTTCAGTTGATCTGTGCTGACGAAAGCCACTTTGTTGTGGTACGATTTGTTGTTTTGTCTCCAAATGCCACATAAGTCTTCTGTTAACCAGCGTTTCCATGAGTTTACTCAGGCAGCTCAGTAAGCTAATTGGTCTATAGCTACTTGGGTCTAGTGGATCTTTCCAAGCTTGAGGATGGGCACCATAATAGCTTCTTTCCAGATTGCCGGCACATGACCTCTCTTCCAGCTAGCATTTATTATCCTGAGAAGATGGCTCTAGGCTTTCTATCCCAGATTTAGGAGCATTTCGTTGGAGATTCCATTTTTACCAGAGGAACTTTTGAGCTTCAATCCTTTGAGGGCTTGTTTTTTTGTGGTATATGCCCTCCGCATTCCAGTGTATTATATTCAGCTGTTTCTGGAAGCCTTTTCGGTCAGCGGTAGTTTCTATCATAATTAGAGTCTGTTAGATCCAGTCTGGTTGATTACTTGTTAAAACGTTGCTTTGTGTTCTGCGCCAGTGGCCCAGTGAATCCGATTTAAGCCAGCATTTTATTCAGGTTTTCTTTCCTTAGCCTTTGATTGTCCCAAAACTTCCTGCAAGACAGCAGATTGCCTTTTCTGTAGGGGGATTCTGCCCTTAGATGGTCGGCCCTCCCAGGTTTACGAGCACCATTGCCTAAGCTTGATGTAGTAATTAGTTGGTGATTAGACCATCACCATCACACATCAAACAACAGACTATAAGGCCCTCCTAACTATCACGAACTTCCGGAAGTCTCACCGATGCTGACAAGCCATGTACGAAACCCCACTCCGTCTTTCATTGATTAGAGTACGACCGTCCTAGGGCTATGCAACTAACGTGATGACGTAGCTCACACAACAATGGCTGCACTCAAAATATCCCAGTTACTATAGTAAAAGCAGCCAACAGCACACGAAAAGCTGATGCACAATTTCCAAAGTGAAAACTTCTACTGACTAGACTGAGCAGAGCTTAGCAAGGAGTTGTACAATGCAAGAACTTGGCGTCATACAATTACAAAGACGGTTTTGGAACATCACACGATGTGTTGACGTAATTCGCATATATCGCTAGGCAGGGGAAGGTCGTATTCACAAACTTTTGACTTGACAATGAAGAACAATGAGGTGAGTACAACCTGTTATCATCGGCGAACTTTGCTAACTGGATCAGTTGATTAGCTCAGACACTGAAAATTACACCGTCGAGCCGAAGCTAATCAGTTCCCTAATGTAACTTCTGCAGCGGTCCAGCGAACGTGACCTGATTCCACCATGTTTGGAAACGGAAGTCCCGAAATGTGAATGAAATGATAGAGAAAACACAACCTGAAAGAGATAAAGTAAATAGCAGGAAGAATCGTAGGCTAGAGTCAAGTGAAGTAAATGATAGAGAAAACACAACCTGAAAGAGATAAAGTAAATAGCAGAGGAATTGGAGGTTTAGAGTCAAGTGAAGTAAATGGTAGAGAAAACACAACCTGAAAGAGATAAAGTAAATAGCAGGAGGAATTGGAGGTTTAGAGTCAAGTGAAGTAAATGGTAGAGAAAATATCTCAAAACTGGAAGTTAAACCTGTAAATTGAGTTGTTCTTAAATCGGAGTAATAGTCCTTCAGATAACAGTCCCATATGGGTTAAAACCTTCATTTCTGGATGACGACTGCGGTCTAATATGGGTATGGCTACGGAAGGCCCCGGTATCACTGCAAAAGAATTAAAATCCGTAATTGTTCAACCACCCGTACCAGTGGAATCATCCGAATTAATGTCTCATCTCCTAATGACATATATCAATATCTAACATACACATATATATAAAGACTAAGATAACCTGAAGAACTTTGAGGTTGAAAGAGTTGTGCCTTGTCAAAAAGTTGGCAAAACTTCAAGACAACAACACTAAACCTAGACAGATTAAGTAAGTGGTAGAGAGAACACCTTAAATATGGATGTTATACCTAGACAGATTAAGTAAGTGGTAGAGAGAACACCTTAAATATGGATGTTATACCTAGACAGATTAAGTAAGTGGTAGAGAGAACACATCAGATATGGATGTTGTACCTAGAAAGATTAAGTAAGTGGTAGAGAGAACACCTTAGAAATGGATGTTGTATCTAGATAGATTAAGTAAGTGTAGGAGAGAACACTTTATATTTGGACGATTTACCTAGAACGATTAAGTAAGTGGTAGAGAAACCTGAGATCAGAATAGAGTTTGAGAAAACATGAAAGTTCAACTTTGAATGAGGTGATGTTTATAACAGAGATAACACAACAGAAATGATGATTAAATACTCAAACATATTAAGATAGTATCACAAAGAGGATAAAATAATAGAAAATGAAACCCTGAGAAAGATAAGAAAATGGACACAAGAGGAATGCACGCATGAGAAGACTAGTTCATATCCGCAGGAAAGGTACGTTATTGATTGTTCAAAACACGATAGTAATAACATCTTTATTAGCTACATCAAGTTGTTTCCCCTGGGCATTACGTGACCTAATAATGACGGGAAAAAAACAGTATCCTTGTGCCGATATTACCCCCGGCCTCCCACAACGTCATATCAAACCATGATTATAAAGGCCATTCATTGCACTTTTATATATTCCCACTCTCCTAGTTTGTTTACATAAACATTTCAGTTTCCTCTGATCCTGAACAAGGAAACCCACTTTCTGGTAATTGTTTATACAAATAATTCCCACCTTCAGGTGTTTCTGAACCTCCGTCCCCCACCTCCATATTTCCTTAAACACGTTGCTTATTCAAATTATCCATTTCCCGTTTATATTTATCCGTATTTTATACTTTCACTTTCATGTGGTTGTTTTAGTCAAAATTACCGCTCTCCGTTGATATTTTTCTGTATTTTATATTGTGGTTATTCTTGGAGATCCAGTTGAGTAACCTGGCTGACATATAGGGAACCTGCAGATGTTGTAACACCAAAAAACCATAAACAGATAAAGCAGATGTTGTAACACCAAAAAACCATAAACAGATAAAGCAGATGTTGTAACACCAAAAAACCATAAACAGATACACCAGATATTCGAACACTAATAAACCATAAACAGAAACTGCAGATGTTGGAACATCAAAAAACCATTAACAGATACAGCAGATGTTGGAACACCATAAACAGGTACATCAGATGTTGTAACACCGAAAAAACCATAAACAGACAAAGCAGATGTTGTAACACCAAAAAACCATAAACCGATACAGCAGATGTTGGAACACAAAAAACCATAAACAGATGCACCGGATATTTGAACACTAAAAAACCATGAACAGCTGTGTGAGTCTTTACCGTTTAGCTGATACCGTATTGCGTTGATATTTCCTTTAATCAAAAACGATTGTTGTATCAAGGCTGATAAGATATTAGGCCAGAGAGATCAGAAATTACTGTTTATCAAGGTTGATAAGACATTAGGCCAGAGAGATCAGAAATTTCTGTTGTATCAAGGTTGATAAGATATTAGGCCAGAGAAATCAGAAATTACTGTTGTATCAAGGTTGATAAGATATTAGGCCAGAGAGATCAGAAATTACTGTTGTATCAAGGTTGATAAGATATTAGGCTAGAGATCAGAAATTACTGTTGTATCAAGGTTGATAAGATATTAGGCCAGAGAGATCAGAAATGACTGGTTTATCAAGGTTGATGAGATATTAGGCCAGAGATCAGAAATGACTGGTTTATCAAGGTTGATAAGACATTAGGCCAGAGAGATCAGAAATTTCTGTTGTATCAAGGTTGATAAGATATTAGGCCAGAGAGATCAGAAATTACTGTTGTATCAAGGTTGATAAGATATTAGGCCAGAGAGATCAGAAATTTCTGTTGTATCAAGGTTGATAAGATATTAGGCCAGAGAGATCAGAAATTACTGTTGTATCAAGGTTGATAAGATATTAGGCCAGAGAGATCAGAAATTACTGTTGTATCAAGGTTGATAAGATATTAGGCCAGAGAAATCAGAAATTACTGTTGTATCAAGGTTGATAAGATATTAGGCCAGAGAGATCAGAAATTACTGTTGTATCAAGGTTGATAAGATATTAGGCTAGAGATCAGAAATTACTGTTGTATCAAGGTTGATAAGATATTGGGCCAGAGAGATCAGAAATGACTGGTTTATCAAGGTTGATGAGATATTAGGCCAGAGATCAGAAATGACTGGTTTATCAAGGTTGATAAGATATTAGGCCAGAGAGATCAGAAATGACTGGTTTATCAAGGTTGATAAGATATTAGGCCAGAGAGATCAGAAATTTCTGTTGTATCAAGGTTGATAAGATATTAGGCCAGAGAGATCAGAAATTACTGTTGTATCAAGGTTGATAAGATATTAGGCCAGAGAGATCAGAAATTACTGTTGTATCAAGGTTGATAAGATATTAGGCCAGAGAAATCAGAAATTACTGTTGTATCAAGGTTGATAAGATATTAGGCCAGAGAGATCAGAAATTACTGTTGTATCAAGGTTGATAAGATATTAGGCTAGAGATCAGAAATTACTGTTGTATCAAGGTTGATAAGATATTGGGCCAGAGAGATCAGAAATGACTGGTTTATCAAGGTTGATGAGATATTAGGCCAGAGATCAGAAATGACTGGTTTATCAAGGTTGATAAGATATTAGGCCAGAGAGATCAGAAATGACTGGTTTATCAAGGTTGATAAGATATTAGGCAGAGAGATCAGAAATTACTGTTGTATCAAGGTTGATAAGATATTAGGCCAGAGATCAGAAATTACTGTTGTATCAAGGTTGATAAGATATTAGGCCAGAGATCAGAAATTACTGTTGTATCAAGGTTGATAAGATATTAGGCCAGAGAGATCAGAAATTACTGTTGTATCAAGGTTGATAGATATTAGGCCAGAGAGATCAGAAATTACTGTTGTATCAAGGTTGATAAGATATTAGGCCAGAGATCAGAAATGACTTAGCAGAAGAAGAATTACACGTTAACTGCGGAAAACCAAGCAAAGAAGAAATAATGAAAGCCATCAAACTGTTAAAAGATGGTAAAGCCACAGGACCAGATGAAATTCCTTCGGAAGCCATCAAAGCAGATATTATCACCTCTACCAAGATGTTACATAATCTATTGGATAAAATTTGGGAGAGGGAAGAAATACCTAAAGACTGGAGAGAAGGTTATATGATCAAACTACCAAAGAAAGGAAGTTTACAGGAGTGCACAAATTATAGGGGAATTATGCTACTATCAGTGCCAGGAAAAATATTAGGCAGAATCATTCTGGAGAGACTAAAAGAGGCTATAGAGAAACACTTGAGAGATGAACAAGCAGGTTTTAGGAAGAACAGATCATGTGCTGATCAAATAACTACTCTACGTATAATAGTTGAACAAAGTTTAGAACTAAAATCCCCACTTTATATTGGATTCATAGATTACGAAAAGGCATTTGATAGTTTAGACAGAAGAATGCTTTGGAAGTTGCTGAGTCATTATGGAATCCCCATAAAGTTTATTAACCTGATAAAAACAATGTATGAAGGAACAAAATGTAGTGTGGTGCATGAAGGACAGCTTACAGAAGCATTTGAAATAAGAACAGGAGTAAGGCAAGGATGCCTTCTGTCTCCATTTCTCTTTCTACTGGCCATAGATTGGATTATGAAAATAACTCAAAACAACAGAAATGGGATCCAGTGGTCACTGACCAAACAACTTGATGATTTAGACTTTGCTGATGACATAGCTCTCCTATCACACAGCCACCAACAGATGCAAGATAAAATGAGTATATTAGATGAGAGATCACAACAGCTAGGACTAAAGATTAATAGAGATAAGACCAACATTATGAGAATTAATGCAGTTGGCAATAACCAAATAAAACTAGGAGAAATACCTCTACTAGACGTACAATCTTATATATATCTGGGCAGTAATATAGATAAAGAGGGAGGAACAGAAAACGATACCAAAATAAGGATATCAAAAGCAAGAGGAGCTTTCATTGCACTGGGAAACATATGGAAATCCAAAGAAATTAGGCTAAATACAAAAATACAAATTTTCAACTCCAATGTTAAGTCGGTTCTATTATATGGCTGTGAAACATGGAGAATAACAAAATTGACAATCACGAAGGTACAGACTTTCATTAATGGATGCTTGCGCAGAATAAAGGGATGGAAATGGCAGGACAAAGTCACAAACGTGGAATTATGGAAATGTACCGGTCAAATACCAGTGGATAAAGAAATACAGCGAAGACGATGGCGATGGATAGGACACACACTACGGAAACCAACTGAGAGTATTACACAACAGGCCCTTTTTTGGAATCCCCAGGGGAAAAGACAAAGAGGAAGACCAAGGAATTCTTGGAGAAGACAGATTGAAGCAGAGATGAAGATGATGGGGAAGACATGGAATGATCTTAAAAGAATTGCAAAAAACAGAACGACTTGGAAAGTGTTTGTTGAAGACCTATGCTCCACTGGGAGCTAAAAGGTAGAAGAAGAAGGTTGATAAGATATTAGGCCAGAGATCAGAAATTACTGTTGTATCAAGGTTGATAAGATATTAGGCCAGAGATCAGAAATTACTGTTGTATCAAGGTTGATAAGATATTAGGCCAGAGAGATCAGAAATTACTGTTGTATCAAGGTTGATAAGATATTAGGCCAGAGAGATCAGAAATTACTGTTGTATCAAGGTTGATAAGATATTAGGCCAGAGATCAGAAATGACTGGTTTATCAAGGTTGATAAGATATTAGGCCAGAGAGATCAGAAATGACTGGTTTATCAAGGTTGATAAGATATTAGGCCAGAGAGATCAGAAATTACTGTTGTATCAAGGTTGATAAGATATTAGGCCAGAGATCAGAACTTACTGTTGTATCAAGGTTGATAAGATATTAGGCCAGAGAGATCAGAAATTACTGTTTTATCAAGGTTGATAAGATATTAGGCCAGAGATCAGAACTTACTGTTGTATCAAGGTTGATAAGATATTAGGCCAGAGATCAGAACTTACTGTTGTATCAAGGTTGATAAGATATTAGGCCAGAGATCAGAAATGACTTAGCAGAAGAAGAATTACACGTTAACTGCGGAAAACCAAGCAAAGAAGAAATAATGAAAGCCATCAAACTGTTAAAAGATGGTAAAGCCACAGGACCAGATGAAATTCCTTCGGAAGCCATCAAAGCAGATATTATCACCTCTACCAAGATGTTACATAATCTATTGGATAAAATTTGGGAGAGGGAAGAAATACCTAAAGACTGGAGAGAAGGTTATATGATCAAACTACCAAAGAAAGGAAGTTTACAGGAGTGCACAAATTATAGGGGAATTATGCTACTATCAGTGCCAGGAAAAATATTAGGCAGAATCATTCTGGAGAGACTAAAAGAGGCTATAGAGAAACACTTGAGAGATGAACAAGCAGGTTTTAGGAAGAACAGATCATGTGCTGATCAAATAACTACTCTACGTATAATAGTTGAACAAAGTTTAGAACTAAAATCCCCACTTTATATTGGATTCATAGATTACGAAAAGGCATTTGATAGTTTAGACAGAAGAATGCTTTGGAAGTTGCTGAGTCATTATGGAATCCCCATAAAGTTTATTAACCTGATAAAAACAATGTATGAAGGAACAAAATGTAGTGTGGTGCATGAAGGACAGCTTACAGAAGCATTTGAAATAAGAACAGGAGTAAGGCAAGGATGCCTTCTGTCTCCATTTCTCTTTCTACTGGCCATAGATTGGATTATGAAAATAACTCAAAACAACAGAAATGGGATCCAGTGGTCACTGACCAAACAACTTGATGATTTAGACTTTGCTGATGACATAGCTCTCCTATCACACAGCCACCAACAGATGCAAGATAAAATGAGTATATTAGATGAGAGATCACAACAGCTAGGACTAAAGATTAATAGAGATAAGACCAACATTATGAGAATTAATGCAGTTGGCAATAACCAAATAAAACTAGGAGAAATACCTCTACTAGACGTACAATCTTATATATATCTGGGCAGTAATATAGATAAAGAGGGAGGAACAGAAAACGATACCAAATAAGGATATCAAAAGCAAGAGGAGCTTTCATTGCACTGGGAAACATATGGAAATCCAAAGAAATTAGGCTAAATACAAAAATACAAATTTTCAACTCCAATGTTAAGTCGGTTCTATTATATGGCTGTGAAACATGGAGAATAACAAAATTGACAATCACGAAGGTACAGACTTTCATTAATGGATGCTTGCGCAGAATAAAGGGATGGAAATGGCAGGACAAAGTCACAAACGTGGAATTATGGAAATGTACCGGTCAAATACCAGTGGATAAAGAAATACAGCGAAGACGATGGCGATGGATAGGACACACACTACGGAAACCAACTGAGAGTATTACACAACAGGCCCTTTTTTGGAATCCCCAGGGGAAAAGACAAAGAGGAAGACCAAGGAATTCTTGGAGAAGACAGATTGAAGCAGAGATGAAGATGATGGGGAAGACATGGAATGATCTTAAAAGAATTGCAAAAAACAGAACGACTTGGAAAGTGTTTGTTGAAGACCTATGCTCCACTGGGAGCTAAAAGGTAGAAGAAGAAGGTTGATAAGATATTAGGCCAGAGATCAGAAATTACTGTTGTATCAAGGTTGATAAGATATTAGGCCAGAGATCAGAAATTACTGTTGTATCAAGGTTGATAAGATATTAGGCCAGAGAGATCAGAAATTACTGTTGTATCAAGGTTGATAAGATATTAGGCCAGAGAGATCAGAAATTACTGTTGTATCAAGGTTGATAAGATATTAGGCCAGAGATCAGAAATGACTGGTTTATCAAGGTTGATAAGATATTAGGCCAGAGAGATCAGAAATGACTGGTTTATCAAGGTTGATAAGATATTAGGCCAGAGAGATCAGAAATTACTGTTGTATCAAGGTTGATAAGATATTAGGCCAGAGATCAGAACTTACTGTTGTATCAAGGTTGATAAGATATTAGGCCAGAGAGATCAGAAATTACTGTTTTATCAAGGTTGATAAGATATTAGGCCAGAGATCAGAACTTACTGTTGTATCAAGGTTGATAAGATATTAGGCCAGAGATCAGAACTTACTGTTGTATCAAGGTTGATAAGATATTAGGCCAGAGATCATAAATGACTGGTGTGTCAATATTGACAAAATGTTAGCAACTTCTTTGCTCCGGTTCATGAAACTGTAGCGAAGTCAAGCTGTGCGCATCCTCTGTTATTGCTAGGCTCTATGCACATATTATATAAATAAAATAATATATCATTACTGTATCGTGCGGAGCCACCATGCGCCCCCTCCCCCACCGCCGCACAATGAGTGACTAGATTACAGTGCAGTTTGCCTTCTCTAGTTGTGCCATGCAGATCGTTGTTCATTTTTCTTAACCAAACCACATAGAATGCATATATGGCCTTTGGCGTCTTGACAATTATGATAAGTCAGTGGTTTGGTAAAAGTATTAGTGTTTTATACTGGCTGCTGCTTTTGCTGAACAGCTTCTCTCGTAGCTGAATCTGCCAATATTGGATAGACAGACCCGGCCACAGAATGAATAAGATGTATTCGTGGTGCCTGGCGTCGTCTCCTTTCTCCTGCGCTAGAATGATTGTGCCTTGATAATTCTACACATAATGTGTATATATGTATATATAAATAATACAATATATACAATATATTGTATATATTGTAATATATACAATGTATATATTATATTTGTATAATATATTTGTATATATTATATACGTTTATAGTGGTAATTATTCCGATTTAAAAGCTTTTGAATATAGTTTAATGATTAAACTATCCAAAAACTTCACTTTTATTGTGAAACATCTATTGAATTACCTAAAAACATCACTTTTGTTCTCAGAAATCGATTAGACTACCAAAAAACACTTCACTTTTCTTTGTAAAACATCGACTGGGCTACCCAAAAAAAAAAACACCTCACTTTTCTAGTAAGACAATAGCTGAGCTACCTAAACACGTTACTTGTATAAGAAGACTTCTGTTGTGATGTAACTTAGTGGTTTGCTATCACTGTGATCACAGGAGAGACTGTCAGACGATACTAACTTCAAAGAAAAAAAGGCCCACAATAGCGGGTTTACTCAGTCCTCGTTCTGACAGCTGTTAACTCTCTGAAGTCCGGCTCTCAGGCCCTAACTCTCGTCAATAACAGCAAGTCAAAGGGTCTCAATTTAGGCCTAGTTCTTGGAAAGAGAGGTCACTTCTATGTCAAGGTCACGGTTTGGGTTATTTTCAAGAATTTCTCGTCCGTTTGCAGATCCAGTGACTCAGCGGTCGTTAGGAGTAGCCCCGATGTTTCCAGTGAATGACCCGAGGGATAGAAGCATCTCAGCCCCTCCCACCATCTCAGCCCCTCCCACCATCTCAGCCCCTCCCACCATCTCAGCCCCTCCCACCATCTCAGCCCCTCCCACCATCTCAGCCCCTCCCACCATCTCCTTCCGCTTTCTTGGGCAATTCGGGCCCTCAACCAAACTTTTTTTTTTTTTTAATAGAAAAATTAAAATTAATGGAAAATTACGAAGAAGAAATTTCACGGCTTGGATAATTGACTTCATCATCATCATCATCATCATCATCATCATCATCATCAGCAGCAGCAGCAGCAGCAGCAGCAGCAGCAGCAGCAGTGCAGAAGAAAAGACTAACCCAGACCCTCTGCGTTTTGCACATTTCTGCAAGAAATTGTGGAAGAAACAATAAGAGGGGATAGCAAAGAGTGAAATAGGAGCATACAAAAAGAAATGGACAGACCTTGACATTGAAGAATCCCAAAGAATGACTGAAGATAGAGAGGAATAGAGAAGGTTGATGAAGTATATCAGTGGTGTCCCCACGATCACCTGGGTTGTGCAAGGAATCAAGAAGAAGGCGGTTCACGTTCTAGAATATTCTCTTGTATCGCGATTGATCAAATACTTGGGAAAACAAGACATGGATTCTACAAATCTGCTTTTGTTTTATTTGCAGCAGTTTTTCCACAACGTTGTAGACGTGGCACTCTTGGTCCCTCTCATATTATGTCATTCTATCTCTCTCTCTCTCTCTCTCTCTCTCTCTATCTATCTATCTATCTATCTATCTATCTGGCTATCTCTCTCTGTCACATTCCGTGTCTTTCTTCTGTCTCTCTCTGTGTCTTTCCCTCTGTCTTTTGCTGTTTCTGTCTTTCACATTATCTCTTTCTGTCTCCGTGTTTCCCTCTCTCTCTCTCTCTCTCTCTCTCTCTCTCTCTGTCTTTGTCTTTGAAAGTAAAGTAAAAGTAACATGAAAGTAAAGTAAAAGTAACCTAAAAGTAAAGTATAAGTAACATACAAGTAACAGTAAATGTAACATAAAATTAAAGCAAAACGTAAAAGTAAACGTTCCCTCTACGCCTTGCTAGGCACATGATGCTAATGACAATATTGTTCCATGACCCCTCACTTTTTAAGTTGGTGTGGCCGGTATCACGCCAGACCGCTTTTGCCTTTCAGAAAAAAATGCTTTTACCCATTTTTAGAGGTTGGGTGAACCCCGGAGCCTTTACAGTCCCAGATCTAAAAACAAACCGCCATTTCTGACAACCGAACCCAGACCCTTCCGATCAGCAAGCTATCCCACTAACCACTCAGCCACAGAGGCTATACAATTCGTATATTGCCCTGGAAACTCCAACAACATAAAAAATCCAACCGTCCATCCATTTTTTTTCAAGGGATCACGAGAAAGGACGCCTCTAAAACAACCCGCTCCTAAAGCTATAAATGTAATTTAGACCCCTATCCAGGTCCCATTTCTATTCCAGCTTCTTTTCTCTCTCTATTATTGTTTTTTTCTTCTTCTCTATATCTGTCGCTCCTCTCCCCCGTTGCTCTGGTACAATAACGCGACGAATTGACGAGAATCCTCCAAGTTTCATTTGGTCAACTCCAGTCCTCCCTCCACGCCATTTTTATTTTCGTTTGTTTCTGTTGACCCGAACATTTTACAAGATTTGGATCGACCCACATCATTGTCTATTACCCTCACGTGTCTCTTAACGTCTCGTTTCATTTCCTCTGATCCCTCAACACTCGCGGAGTCCCTCGTTCCATCCTCGTTTTGGCCATAGATGTCTCTCTTGCACTTTCCAACTGGTTTCTATCTCATTAATCACTATCATGTAGTGGGATGGCCGTCATAAGCTTTAGTATTCAAGATAAAATGTTATAGAAATAGTTATTGTTCAAATAAAGCTATTTATTTTCACGGCGTTATCCCATTTGTGTGGTCTGCCTGTGGGACATATCATTATCAAGTGCCATACCAGCTGGTGTAGAGCATAATTTCCTTCTACAACCTTCTATCCACTGTGCATCGTATCAGTTCTGTTATGAATTATTTTCCATGCCATGACATCAAGCTATCCAGTATCTTCTCTCTTTGTCGTCCGCGATCTCTAAGTAACCAAGTATTCCAACTTTCCTCTTCTCATGATGTGCTAGAAAAATGTCAATTGTTTTATTCTAATATTTCTTAGGAGCTCCCTTTTTGTGTTGGCCTCTTTGAGAATTTCCTCATTGGTCTTTTTAGCTGTCCAGGGAACTTTCAACATTCTTCTGAGAAATAACATCTCTGTGGCCTCTAATCGTCTTTTTATGTGTTTGTCTACTGTCCATGATTCGCTTCCTAGGTCAGAAATGGCTCTATATAGCACCGATGAACTCTCTTTCTCATTTTTATTGACATAGATTTGTTGCATAAGATATTTTTCATTTTTTGAAATGTTATTTCGGCCTGAGCTATTCTGCCTTTTATTTTTGTAGTACATCTCCCATCTAATGTTATTATTGTGCCCAAGTATTTGAAACGTTGCACTTGTTTCAGATTTGTCCCGTTTATTTTTATGCTGCATGATGATGATGATTGTTTCTTCAATATAACCATTACTTCTGTTTTCTTACTATTCAGACTGATACTTTTTTTGTTCCTTTCTTTTACTATCATGTCTATCATTTCTTGTGGTTCATTCTCTGTCTCTGCTATTAAGACTGTGTCATCCGCATATCGCAAATTATTAATATTGTGACCGTTGACTTCAATTCCTTTTTTGTCTACTATTGATCTCATAATATGTTCGCTGTAAAGTGAAAACAAATCCGGCACAATGCATAGGATTTAAATTAAATAATGAAATTAATAATAAGAGGAAGAAAGATAAGGGAAAATGAAAGAAACTACAAAGAAAGGAAACTAATGAACGCAGTGAGATTAAAAATAAAGTTGATAATAATGTGGACACAAATGTCACGTTCTTGTTTTCCAACTTTATCGTTTTGACAAGCTTCTTCTCTTGAGTCTTAAAATATGTCTCCTTCACATTTTATTATGCTCTTACTTTCTATCATTTCCCATCATTGCTTCATCTGTTTATACTCTTGTGCTATATTGATTATCTTCTTTTTTTTCTCCTTCTATTTCTCAAACTTCTTTTTCTACTTCTTTTTCTCCTTCTACTTCTCCTTTATAGTTTTTATTATATTTCTACTACTCCTTCTACTTCTTCTTCTGATTTTCATTCTCCTTCTACTTGTCCTTCTACTCCTTCTACTACTCCTTCTACTTCTCCTTCTACTTGTCCTTCTACTCCTTCTACTACTCCTTCTACTACTCCTTCTACTTCTCCTTCTACTTGTCTTTCTACTCCTTCTACTACTCCTTCTACTTGTCCTTCTACTTGTGCTTCTACTCCTTCTACTTCTCCTTCTACTTGTCCTTCTACTCCTTCTACTACTCCTTCTACTACTCCTTCTACTTGTCCTTCTACTCCTTCTACTACTCCTTCTACTACTCCTTCTACTACTCCTTCTACTACTCCTTCTACTACTCCTTCTACTACTCCTTCTACTACTCCTTCTACTCCTTCTACTACTCCTTCTACTACTCCTTCTACTACTCCTTCTACTTGTGCTTCTACTCCTTCTACTACTCCTTCTATTACTCCTTCTACTTGTCCTTCTACTCCTTCTACTACTCCTTCTACTACTCCTTCTACTTGTCCTTCTACTCCTTCTACTACTAAGAATGACAAAAAAAAAAAAATTAGACTTGATGCGAGAAGACAGAAAACTATTATTATTTATTACTATTGATTATTGTTATTATTGTAATTATTATTTATTATATTATTATCGTCATTATTATTTAGTTATCATCATAAAGTACCGGGCCTGCTGGTGTAGGTGATCATGTCTCTCCACAACTTTCGATCTCGACAGTTATTTATCATTTTTGTTGTTGACCTTCTGCCAAGCCATTCTCCTAAGCTGTCTGGTATCTTTTCTCTTGCTTCACTCTATCTCTTGGTCCCTCAATTTTCCCAGTTGTTACAATATATTCCAGCTGTTCTCTTCTCATTACATGGCCAAAAAATGATGATTGTTTCTTCCTAATATTGGAAATTAGCTCTCTTTTTGTTTTGATCTCTCTCAGAACATCTTCATTACTTTTCTTAGCTGTCCATAGTATTCTCAACATTCTTCTGTAAAACCAACTTTCAACAGACTACAGTGATTTTCTTGTCTGTTGTCCTATTGTCCATGATTCGCATCCATATGTTAAGACTGGCTCTACGTAGCATTTAAGAACTCTTTTTCTTGTTTTTATTGTCAAAAATGGATTGCATAGTATCTTCCTCATTTTTTGGAAAGCTGCTTTTGCCTGAGCCATTCTGTATCTCACCTCTGTTGTACATTTTCTGTCTGAGGTTAACAAAGATCCCAAATATTTAAATTCATTTACCTGTTTTAATATTGTTCCACTTGTCTTTATTTTGCACTGAGGTGATGTCTTTTTCTTTGTTGTTACCATTACCTCTGTCTTTTTGCTTTTAAGGCTGAGTCCTTTATTTTTGCTTTCTTTCACTATAATGTCCAACATTTCTTGTAACTCATTTTCCCTCTTAGCGATTAAGACTGTATCATCAACATACCTTAGAATATTTATGTTATGACCTCCATTGTTATTACAGGCATGCCCCTTATGGATCTTAAAATATTTCACTATAAATATTAAACAAATCTGGTGACGGCAAACAACCTTGTTATTATTTAGTAGTACTATATTATTATTATTTTAAGTTAAGGAATGAAAATAGAAAGGATTTAAGGAATATAACGCGTTTAGGAATATATATTTTTAAAAAAATGAAAGTAGCGGTCAGCGTAAAGGAAATGGAATGTGAAATAAAGAAAAAATAGATAATGTATTTAGATAAGAAATTGTAATAGATATCGAAATAGAGAATCTAAACCAAAAAAAAAAAAGAGCAAAATGAAGAGATACATAACTTTTTGATGCAAATAAAATGACACTCATATACATAAACATAAGCATGAAAAACAAAGTGAAAAAACGTAACAAATGACATATTAATACAGATTGAGAGAAAGATAAGAATGTAAAAGAAAATACAGAAGAAAAGACAAGCCAGCGAAGAAGCAAGCAATGAGTAGGAAGACGAGTAATGAACGAATGAGCCGTTTCGGCCACATGAATAGAAATGATGACTAAATCGGGAATGGAGAGAACACGAGGCCAGATCGAGGGAAATAGACAATCCGTGCTCCGAGTGATTCTAGCTCGTGTCTTCCCTATTCAAGAGATTTCTCTGTCGAACGTGCACGAAGGAGGCTATATATCATGCATGTACGTAATGTGTCTTCTGATTGAAGTCGGCGGCCTTTCTGTCCAGGGCGTATTTTTTTTTCCTCACGTTGTAGTTCTGATTTTAACTTGAGTGGGATAGAAAAGCCAGAGGCAAAAATGGACGCCGGTTTGAATAACTTGATGGGGTGGTGTTGAAGAAAGGTCGGCCCGTCAATTTTATTGTTAGTATCTGTTTGCGATGTCTGCTTCTTGTCTCCATTTATGTTTTTTTTCTTCCTAGCTTTTGTCTTCGTTTTCGCGCTGTGTTTATGGTTTGTGAGTTGAGTACCTCATATATTCGTGTCGTATGTTTTTTTGTGATATGTGTTTTGGTCTTTAACTAGCAGTTTGTGCTCTGGGGGTGTTTTTAGTTTTAGTGTAGCATATGCATGTTGTAGTTTCAATTTTTTTTATCAGCGCGTGTTTTGGTCTTTAGCTCGTAGCCTTTGAGATGTGTATATCTTCGTTGTTTTTGTTTATTTGTCAGTGTTTTGGTCTTTAATGGTCTGTTTTCGTTGTATGTATTGGTCTGTTTATTTAGTCTAATTTTCGTACATCTATGTAGTATATGGTTTTTTTTTTAAATTAGTGTCTTTTGTTTTTAACTCTTAGTCTATTTCCGTGGTGTGATTTTAGTAAGATTTTTGTAAGTACACTTTTAATTTGTATTTATGAATTCCCTTCGTGTTGTTTCTAGCCTTTCATTATATTTTAGCAGATGATGGATATATTTGTTCCTGGTGACTTTTTCCCCCCTTTTTTTTAAACTTGGCTTTAGAATGTATTTTAAATCTATATTAATACTCTGTATTATCACTTCATGAGTTGCGCGCCTTCTTTTTCAAAACGCAACATGCTCATTAAAAGATTCTGAGCCATCAGAATGAACACTTTGTTGGTTGCTGGGACGTGGGCTGAGCACATCTTGGAATCCCCCCTACCCCCTCCCCACCTGCAATGACATAATTCAATTCTAAAGTTTGTCTTGTTCCTTTATTTGTCTTCACTGTCCATATTTGAGTGTAAGACCATCCACTATATTTATACTTTTTATTTATAATTCTCTGTCTGTAGTCGCTGTATTTAAGATCGCTGATCAAATAACTACTCTACGTATAATAGTTGAACAAAGTTTAGAACTAAAATCTCCACTTTATATTGGATTCATAGATTACGAAAAGGCATTTGATAGTTTAGACAGAGTAATACTTTGGAATTTGCTGAGTCATTACGGAATCCCCATAAAGTTTATTAACCTGATAAAAACAATGTATGAAGGAATGAAATGTAGTGTGGTGCATGAAGGACAGCTTACAGAAGCATTGGAAAAAAGAACAGGAGTAAGGCAGGGATGCCTTCTATCTCCATTTCTCTTTCTACTGGCCATAAATTGGATTATGAAAATAACTCAAAACAACAGAAATGGGATCAGTGGTCACTGACCAAGCATCTTGATGATTTAGACTTTGTTGACGATATAGCTCTCCTATCACACAGTCATCAACAGATACAAGATAAAATGGGCATACTTGATGAGAGATCATAATAGATGGGACTAAAAATAAATAGAGATAAGACCAAAATTATGATAATTAATGTAGTTGGCATTAGTTTGTGACATTTTCAGCGCTGCGAGCAGGGGCGGCTGTGGGTAAAATTACATCAGCTGTCTATAGTGTGTATAACTGAAGATTTTATAAACTTTGGGTGATTCCGGGATTTCCCTCTCAACCCGCTGGTGAAAGTAAAACTATAGAAGGCTGTGATTGTAAATAATGATCAGATACAGTGCGTTCTGACATGGTTACCGCTGTTTAAATATTTATATCTTAGATTTGGTGAAGTAAACATTTGTTGGAAATACAGATTTATAGTTATATTGGGTACAAATAATAATAGTGGCAAGGCGCGGTGCCACTGAGTACGGGTTCGATCCCACTTCGGACCATATATTGTTCTTCGTTTTTTTCTATTGTTGTTTGTCTGTCAATTTTTCCGAGTGCTAACACATACTTCTTTGTTCTATTATTCCCCTTTATAGTTATATTGTTTGACAACATCATCCGGTTGAAGGTCCTGTCCAGAACGTTCCATTCTCCACAGCCAGTCAATCTCTACCTCTAGCTAGATCTCCCACTTCTTATGTTGGCATTTTCAAAGTCTTATTTTAATTAATTCTTGAAACCACCTTTTTCCTGGTCTGCCCCTGTGTCGCACAGGAACCGTGCTTTCCATTATTGTTCTTTTAGCCAGCTGTGCCTTCTTTGACTGTCCTGATTTCTCGACACGTCACCATTTTTTCTCTTCGATCAAGTCATTAGGAAAGATTGTTTTCTTCTTACATAAAAATACCGTCATCCTCGCTTGATTACTATTTATAGATTTTACTGACCATATTTTGGTAGCAACCATCCGGCCGTTAATAAAGCGCATTTCAGGTTTCTTAAAAAAAAACTCTGAACGAACTTGCACATAATGAACGTAAATTTGCTGCGCGTTTAAAAAAAACAGCGCGTCTTTATTACTCATAAATAGTAACCCTGAGCCGATTACCGTATATTTCTTTATCTCGAGGAAGAAAAACAATTTCCTAATTATCTGACAGGAGAGACAAAAAATGTGACATAATATTGACGATTATATAAGTATGTATTTTCAACCATGTTAACCTCACCAATGATGAGATATATATTTTTAAACAGCTGCAAACATCTGAGAACCCGCAACAGCTTGTATGTTCTTGTGTTTGTGCCATAGTCCCTTATAGTTATACTAAGGCCTGCGGACTGAAAGAAAAATTCCGAAATAACCAAAATGTTGTGACGTCTTCAACTGTGCGAACTGGTAGACCGCTGGCATTAGCCATGACTGATCCTGATGAAGCTGTAGCACAGAAATAAACAGCAGGATAGCTCAGGCCAGAATAGCATTTCAGAAAATGAAAAACGTCTTTTGCAACAAGACTATGTCAATAGAAGTGAGAGAGTTCATCGGTGCTGTATAGAGCAGCAAATTCTAACCTATGGAAGGGAATCATGGACAGTATACAACCAAATGAAAAGACGATTAGAGGCCACAGAGATAGGATTTAATTACCTAATGAAATAAAAATTACAAGGAAAAAATAAGGATTCGTTACGAATATCAAGAAAACTAAAACTATAATCATAAACAAAGATAACGCTCAAAACGCGCAAGTGGATTTCAAAGTTGGAGGAATCAACCTGGAGACAGTTCAGAGCCACAACTACCTTGGACATACTATAACCAGTGATGGAAAATGTAAAACGGAAATTAATGAAAAAACAGGAAAGACAAAAAATAATTTTAATGCCGTGAAAAATATACTAATACCAAAGCAAAAAAAAAAAAACACCAGGGCTAAAACTAAGAATAGCAAAATGTTATATCTTCTCAACCTTTCTGTTGGGTCTAGAAACATGAACATTACACAAGAAAAGAGATCAGACAATTGAACACTTTTAAATGTGAATTTATAGAAGAATAGGAAGAATTGGATAGAAATAAAAAAAGACAAACGATGAAATCTTAAAACAACTAAAACTGAAAAGAGAACTACTAAACACAATTCAAACAAGATAACTGAGATTTTTGGGCCATGTTAAAAGACACAACAGCCTACTAAAAGTAATCTTAGAAGAGAAAATACACAGCAATAGAGACAGAGGCAGATCAAGACTAACATGGGCGAGAACAACATCAAAAGATGGACAAGTCAGCCTATAACAACCTGCACCATCAAGGCAAGGAACAGAGCGGAATGGCGCTCCATGGTAGCCAATCTTCCATGCGGAGACGGCGCTCAATAATGAAAAATGAATTACTGTCAGTTCTGTGTGGGCTGGGAGTGAAGAGAGATATCATTAACAATCTACGAGAGATGGGTAGAATAAAGGACTTTGACAGAAGTACAAATATATGGCTATCTGTAGTGTGTGAACAGGGAGTGAAGAGAGTTATTGAGTTATTTGCGGGTCATCATCATTCCACTCCAAAGATGTCCTTAGGTGCTCAGATCCACTCCTCAGTAAGTCTAGAAGTGTCCAGCGACTGACGACTCCAGTTCTGTGTTGGTTGATAAGTCTTCTTGCACGGCCACTAAGTTTCTCATTTCTGGCTGTGCCCATCTTAACTCCCATCTCTTTCATCCGAAGGAGTGACGTGGAGTTATGGTTGTCGAAGTCCTGTGCCCTTCCCACATCTCGGAGGGCATTGATAGTGTCCGCCCGATCCATTGCTTGACAGTCTTCAACGATAGTACAGCTAGCCAACCTGTTCGCTCTTTCATGTCCCCGCACTCCTGCATGTCCTGGGACGTAGACAAATGTGACCTTACGTGTTTTGGATTTCTGCAATGATTCTACCCATTGCCTGCGTACAGAGCCCGCCTCCACTTTCTTTTATCATGCTAATCGAATCACTCAGTATACATGCGTGGGTGTAGTGTTGTGATTCTAATGAGATGAATGCCCTGGTCACTGCCATCGCCTCCATTGTCATTCTACTTGTGGTCATACCGTATTTTCCTTGACTATTCTGCCTACCGAGCATGATGTAGATGCCCATGCACTCCTTTAGTGTAGCAAAACAGATCCGTAATAAGAGATAATAAGAAATAATAAGATATAATAATAGATATATGACTACCAAGCTACAAGAGAAGGGTAGAGCAAAGGACTTGAACAGAAGTTCAAATACATAACATGTATACCACAAGTCTAGACTATGTCAACTGGGAGTGAAGACCGGTGTTGCCAGGTATTCGACGAATGAGATAATTTGTCAACCAACACCGAACTGGCACAGTCGCTGTGTGCTGAAGGACATTTTGAGTAGACCGGAGCACCTGTGGGTGTATCTGGAGTGCTACGATGATGATGATCCTAATTTAAACATAACATCCGCATATGTTATGTACATCAACGAGTATTGTGTACAAAAATAAAACTGTTCTTTCTTTCTTCTTCTTCTACCTTTTTAGCTCCCTGTGGAGCATTGGTCCTCAACAAACACATTCCAAGTCGTTCTGTTTTTTTGCCATTCTTTTAAGATCATTCCATGTCTTCCCCATCATCTTCATCTCTGCTTCTATCTGTCTTCTCCAAGAATTCCTTGGTCTTCCTCTTTGTCTTTTCTCCTGGGGATTCCAAAAAAGGGCCTGTTGTGTAATACTCTCAGTTGGCTTCCGTAGTGTGTGTCCTATCCATCGTCATCGTGATTCTTTCTTTCTTTTGTTTTATTTTTTTTTAAATAGAAAATATGATATCAAGCATGTCATTTCCTAGTAGGTGACATGAGTAATTGTGTGTTTGTGAAAATATCATTTGTAAACATCAGTACGCTGTAGGCACTTCGTTTGTTGTTGCTATATAAAAGCACTTGGTTGTTACCAAACTCTCATTCCAGTACATAAACACAATAAGCCACCAAAATAAATCGAAGAACCAAAGTTGACCGGCTAATACGATCATAGCTGTCATGAGAGGGCGCTGGCGATGGAGACGCGGAAGTAAAACGTTTGCGATCTACTCCTTGACACGGTTTTTCTTGTAATGTCCTGAACCATCAATCACATACTGGGATAGCTGTCGCCTTTACTTCAACACAAAACAATACCTAATCACCAACATAAACATCTTATACAGAGAATAGTCATTCCCACATTGTGCTATGGATGCCAGACATACTTGTTTCACGACTAAGAATAGAAGAAAGTTTGACACCACAGAGATGAGGTGTTTTAAAACAACGCTTGGAGTAACAAGAAAAGACAGAATCAGAAATGAGATTAGAGAAAGAGTAGGCATTGAGCCAATCCAAAGCTACATACAGAAACAAGAAATAAACTGGTTTGCACATCTAGAAGGAGTGTCACGTGATTCCTTACCGTACATTGCATATATTAAAGGAGGAGAGGGCGAAAATGAAGAGGCAGATCCAGAGTAAGATGGACAGAGAACATCAAAGACACGCTACAACTCGATGATTCGATGTGTATGGTCTAGACTCACGTGCACTCACTCGGTCGCACGATCCGTTTCCATGTTATAGACTGGCCAACCAGGTTATACAGCTCTTCGGCACATGGATACACAGTTAGCTCGGTATATTCTTCATTCAACATCCCACAGCTCTTCGGCACATGGATACACAGTTAGCTCGGTATATTCTTCATTCAACATCCCACAGCTCTTCGGCACATGGATACACAGTTAGCTCGGTATATTCTTCATTCAACATCCCACAGCTCTTCGGCACATGGATACACAGTTAGCTCGGTATATTCTTCATTCAACATCCCACAGCTCTTCGGCACATGGATACACAGTTAGCTCGGTATATTCTTCATTCAACATCCCACAGCTCTTCGGCACATGGATACACAGTTAGCTCGGTATATTCTTCATCCAACATCCCACAGCTCTTCGGCACATGGATACACAGTTAGCTCGGTATATTGTTCATTCAACATCCCACAGCTCTTCGGCACATGGATACACAGTTAGCTCGGTATATTCTTCATTCAACATCCCACAGCTCTTCGGCACATGGATACACAGTTAGCTCGGTATATTCTTCATCCAACATCCCACAGCTCTTCGGCACATGGATACACAGTTAGCTCGGTATATTCTTCATTCAACATCCCACAGCTCTTCGGCACATGGATACACAGTTAGCTCGGTATATTCTTCATTCAACATCCCACAGCTCTTCGGCACATGGATACACAGTTAGCTCGGTATATTCTTCATTCAACATCCCACAGCTCTTCGGCACATGGATACACAGTTAGCTCGGTATATTCTTCATTCAACATCCCACAGCTCTTCGGCACATGGATACACAGTTAGCTCGGTATATTCTTCATCCAACATCCCACAGCTCTTCGGCACATGGATACACAGTTAGCTCGGTATATTCTTCATCCAACATCCCACAGCTCTTCGGCACATGGATACACAGTTAGCTCGGTATATTCTTCATCCAACATCCCACAGCTCTTCGGCACATGGATACACAGTTAGCTCGGTATATTCTTCATTCAACATCCCACAGCTCTTCGGCACATGGATACACAGTTAGCTCGGTATATTCTTCATTTAACATCCCACAGCTCTTCGGCACATGGATACACAGTTAGCTCGGTATAGTCTTCATTCAACATCCCACAGCTCTTCGGCACATGGATACACAGTTAGCTCGGTATATTCTTCATTCAACATCCCACAGCTCTTCGGCACATGGATACACAGTTAGCTCGGTATATTCTTCATCCAACATCCCACAGCTCTTCGGCACATGGATACACCGTTAGCTCGGTATATTCTTCATCCAACATCCCACAGCCTTGAGAACGAACTTCTTTGCCGACGAAACAAACACCAACATCTTGAGCCGCACCGGAAGCACAATCCCAATGTGGGGGAGTGTCATTTACTAGTGCTACTATATTGATTGTGTGTTTAGACACGCAGTCTAGGGAATGTGTGTTGGGAATAATAAACATGACATCTTCAACATTCTGTGTCGATGTCTCAACTATCATTCATTATATTTTCTCCTATTCCAACTCATATTTTCTCATATTCCAACTCATATTTTTCTTTGTCTCCAACATATCACATTCCGGAAACTTCATTTTTCATTTTCTTCATTTCAACCCATCTTTTACTGTCCCTACATCTACCTCAAATTGTTCACATATTGACTCACAGAATCCTCATAAGCTGTTCTCGGCCTCAAGCCTTCAAGCCTCCCAGCCTGTCAGCCTAAATTTCAATGAAACTCGAATTAGTCTCGTGTCATGCCTAGAGCTCACGAGTGTCTGAAGCTATAATTATCGACATTGTCCCTTCCCACTCCAGGTGAAATATAGACATCTGCACCAATTGGTCTTTTTTAGCGTGGTTATTGTCTTTTATGTTCTCTTCAAACATTGTTATTGAACGTAGTTATCGTTGTGGCTAGCACGGCGGGTTTGAAAAGTGAACCTGGGTTCAGCTGGAGCTTTAAACCCTCCAGTGATTACAGCTGATGAAAGTAGAGGCACCTGACTCATTTATTTGAGAAGCTAATATTAAATTGGGAGCCGCGATAGCTCAGTGGTTAGTGAACTGGACTACAAAGGACAAGAGATCGGGTTCAATCCTGATCGACGGCTTCCAGGTTCGCCCAGCCTTAAATGGGTACCGGATTATTATTCTGCGAAAGTAAAGATGATCAGGCATAATATTGACCATATTACCCGAAAAATCATGTGCTGAAAGTCTGTACAAATTATGGTCACTAACATCATATTCCCTATACGTCACTTAGTGGCGGGGCACTTTACTTTTTTTTTTTTTTTGGTGGTGGCGGGGCACTTTACTTTTTAAAAAATTTTAATGTTAAATTACCATCTTGAGACTGAGAACTGGGCATGTACCACAAGAATAGCATCTATAGAACAACAGAAAGTCACGTAGTTAAACAGTTCAAGGACGGTCTCGAGGCAAGATGCCGGTCCAGAAACAGAGTGGTTATGAATTCAAATCCCGGCTGCACCAGTTGGGATTTTTATTTATAATTTCTCTCTGCGGCAACCACCCCTGGTCTCAACAGCGAGGCCCGGCTCTGCGGCAACCACCCCTGGTCTCAACAGCGAGGCCCGGCTCTGCGGCAACCACCCTGGTCTCAACAGCGAGGCCCGGCTTGAAACGTCAATTACTCATCGACGAAATAAATATGAGTACCTCCGAAGACGGAGTTATCTGCCTATGCGGAGAGGGACCCCTGTACACACGGTTCGCATTTAAAAACGGATTAACGCGCAAACTTCAGGTCCTAGACATTAGGGACTTCATCTGATGTGGAAACTGGCGAACGAAAAAAAAAAAATGTTCAATATTTGTGTTGTTTATTGTTTACCTCAGTGCAGAATAAAGACAAGTGGAACAATATTAAAACAGATAAATGAATTTAAATATTTGAGAACTTTGTTAACCTCAGACGGAAGATGTGCAAAAGAGGTGAGAAGGAGAATGGCTCAGGCAAAAGCAGCTTTCCAGAAAGTGAGGAAGATACTATGCAATCCATATTTGACAATAGAAACAAGAAAAAGAGTTCTTAAATGTTATGTAGAGCCAGTCTTAACATGTGGATGTGAATCGTGGACAATAGGACAACAGACAAGAAAATCGTTGGAGTCTGTAGAAATGTGGTTTTACAGAAGAATGTTGAGAATACCATGGACATCTAAGAAGAGTAATGAAAATGTTCTGAAAGAGGCCAAAGCAAAAAGAGAGCTAATTTCCAATATTAGGAAGAAACAATCATCATTTTTTTAGCCATGTAATGAGAAGAGAACAACTGGAATATATTGTAACAACTGGAAAAAAGGAGGGACGAAGAGATAGAGGGAAGCAAAGAGAAAAAATAACAGACAGCTTAAGAAAATGGCTTGGCAGAAGGTCAACAACAGAAATAATAAAGAACTGTCGAGATCGAAAGTTGTGGAGAGACATGATCACCTACGCCAGTAGGGCCGGTATTTGATGATGATTGTTTCTGAGAAAGAGCTCAAGACGAAACGTCCATTCGACTGTAAATTATCAAACTTGCACGAATATCGTATCATTCTTGTTATTTCTACTTCCTCTACATATTTACAAATCGTATTGCCTCCCCACAACCTATTTATCTAATTCCCAACCCACTTTCCAACCAGGAAATCCAGAAACTGTTGACACACAATGTAATGACATTTATATCCTGTGTGATCGGTCACTTGTCAGATTTCCTTTGAAATCGTGGAAGCAATACTAATTACAGCTATAGAACAAGGCCTTGTTTGAATTAAAATCAGTATTCGGATCCCAACATTATAACAAATTATTTGATTGAACGGAAAAAAAAGATACGGTGCTCCAATTTGTCAATGTTTCACAAATTTGGCATGGTTTGTGAGCATTTTGTAAATACTTCACTTTGAATGTGATAATACAGTTTATTTTTTCTTATTTAAACCTTGAAACTAGTCACCGTTAATAAAATGAAGCAAGGGTTCCTCGGGTGAACTTTGGAGCTATGTCAGTCTGAAAAAAAATCCGCCCTTGCTGGGGGTCGATCCCGGAGCCTTCTCATCAATGGCTGAGTGAATTATTTTATGCTAGACACAGTTGTTTATTTTTGTCTCAAAGTGACATTTTAGTTCTAGTCGTTGAACTTTTGCTGCATTTATAGATGAAGATGTCCTGAGCCTTGTACATTGCCCTCATTCTTAAAACTGATATTTGATGGGAGTGGTTTGATTGTATCACACACACAATGTTCAACTGTTTGCTGAAGCAGATATTTTTGTGTGAGTGATATTTTAGTAGTTAATGTACGTAACAGTAAAAGATTTGTTAAAAAAAAATATGCTTGTCTGAGAGTTTGGGGCGATGCAATATTCATTTTCTAACCACACTTTAATTTGAAGATGCACCTTGTTGTAATTACTTTGATTGTAAGATCAACTAAGCATGTGTGTGTTATATTCATAGAAAGACACACATTATGAAACGAACTAAAGTGTAAGGGACAAACAGCTGTGTAGAACATTGCGTTCGGAAGTTACAAGTAGTAAAAAACAGAGAACTACTGTTTGATCAAAACTCCAAACTTAGAATTCTGGGAAAGTATCAGTCAAATTCCAGTGGACAAAGAGATGAGACAAAGACGATTACGCTGGATATGACCCACTCTGTGGAAGCCAAATGAGAGTGTTACACGACAGGCCCTTTTTTAATTCCCAGGGAAGGAGGTAAAAGGGAAGGCCGAAGTATACTTGGGGAGGAGATAAGTTTAAACTGTGAAGAAGATGATGAGGAAGACATGGATTGATCTAAAGAGAATGGCAAGAAATAGGGCGGCTTGGGAGGTGTTTGTTGAAGATCTATGTTCCACAGGGAGTTGAAAGTGTTTGTTGAAGATCTATGCTACACATGGAGTTGAAAGTGTTTGTTGAAAGTCTACGCTTCACAGGGAATTGAAAGTGTTTGTAGAAGATCTATCTTCCACAAGGATTTGAATGTGTTTGTAGAAGATATATGCTTCATAGGGATTTGAATGTGTTTGTAGAAGATCTATGCTTCATAGGGATTTTAAAGTGTTTGTAGAAGATATATGCTTCACAGGAGTTAAATGTGTTTGTAGAAGATCTATGCTTCACAGGAGTTGAATGTGTTTGTAGAAGATCTATGCTTCACAAGAATTAAATGTGTTTGTAGAAGATCTATGTTTCACAGAAGTTGAATGTGTATGTAGAAGATCTATGCTTCACAGGGAGTTGAAAGTGTTTGCAGAAGATCTATGCTTCATAGGGAGTTGAAAGTGTTTGTAGAAGATCTGTGCTTCATAGGGAGTTGAAAGTGTTTGTAGAAGGTCTATGCTTCACAGGAGTTAAATGTGTTTGTAGAAGATCTATGCTTCATAGGGAGTTGAAAGTGTTTGTACAAGATCTATGCTTCATAGGGAGTTGAAAGTGTTTGTAGAAGATCTATGCTACATAGTGAGTTGAAAGTGTTTGTAGAAGATCTATGCTTCATAGGGAGTTGAAAGTGTTTGTAGAAGATCTATGCTTCATAGGGAGTTGAAAGTGTTTGTAGAAGATCTATGCTGCATAGGGAGTTGAAAGTGTTTGTTGAAGATCTATGCTCCACATGAAGTTGAAAGTGTTTGTTGAAGATCTATGCTCCACAGGGAGTTGAAAGTGTTTGTTGAAGATCTATGCTTCATAGGGAGTTGAAAGTGTTTGTTGAAGATCTATGCTCCACAGGGAGTTGAAAGTGTTTGTAGAAGATTTATGCTCCACAGGAAGTTCAAAAGGAGAAGATGAATGTTATAAAATCTACAGCCAACACGTTACAAATATTAGGAAATAGCGAACAGCAAATGTAACACTTACAGACATTGTTGATACATTATACAAGGCACAGTGACAGACAAGAGTAAAGTATTACTATATATACTCTATTATTACTATATATACTCTATTATTACTATATATACTCTATTATTACTATATATACTCTATTATTACTATATATACTCTATTATTACTACGAATGTAACTTTTACTTATATTTTTATTGTTATTCTTCTTATTGCAATAGTAAAGTGGCGTCTGCGTCTACATGGTCATCATGCAGACGCGCCCCAAAATATAAACACGTTGGATAGGGCTAAAATAACACAATTAGAACAAGACAACTGAATTTTTGGGGGCGTGTTAAAAGACACAACAGCCTACTAAAAGTAATATTGGAAGGGAAAATACAGAGTAGTAGAGGCAGAGGCAGACCAATACTAACATCAAAAGATGGACAAGACAGCCTATAACAACCTGCACCATCAAAGAAAGAGACGGAGCCGAATGGCGATCCATGGTAGCCAACCTTCGATGCGGTGACGGCAATCAATGATGATGATGAATGATGCTGATTAAAATGGTGGAGAATCGACGAACACTATTTCGAATAATGAACCATCATGCACAAGTGAGGACAGCAACACAGTTTAAGAAGCATCGGTAGCGTGGTAGTTAGTGGCTCCATTTACTGCCAGATTGTTTCCTAGTCACGTGTCTTCAATGTTTGAAGCATTTTCAAAGTCTTGCACTTTTTCAGATTTATCCAATCTCTAAAATTATTAATGGCAAAACAATGCGACTCTGACGTGATGCTGGCCACCCTACCCACAAACCGGCTAACGATATGGACGCTAGCACCATTTTATCTGCACGAGAATTGCACAAGTTATAACAAGGTAGAGATAGGAGAGTAACGTTCAAAGAGTCAACCATGAAACTTGAGAAATAATGTTTGAAGGTCATCGAGTGAAAGTGAAAAAGAAATGAAAAAAAAAAATAGAGAGAAAAAAAACAGTATGGTTAAAGCTTTACGTAATAAGTGGACGACACAGATTAGAACAACGGTTCGGCTCAATAAGACTTCAGCAGGAACAAACATATAACACACACACACACAGATATATATGTAAAATACAAAATAATTTTAAAAAATAAATAAATAAAATTATAATAAAAAAATATTAAATATATATCTGTCTTTCTGTTGTATGTTTGTTTTCTATTCTATTCTATTCTATTCTATTCTATTCTATTCTATTCTATTCTATTCTATTCTATTCTGTTCTATTCTATTCTATTCTATTCTATTCTATTTTGTTCTGTTCTGTTCTATTCTATTCTATTCTGTTCTATTCTGTTCTGTTCTATTCTATTCTATTCTATTCTATTCTATTCTATTCTATTCTGTTCTATTCTATTCTATTCTATTCTATTCTATTCTACTCTATTCTATTCTACTCTATTCTATTCTATTCTATTCTATTCTATTCTATTCTATTCTATTCATGAAGTCAGTTTTATTGCAACCAGAACATCCCCATATCCCCACCCTCTATCCCAGCATTAGTAATAGACTGTTAATGCTGGAGACGATGTCGACTTCCGTGCACGCCTACAGCACAGGCGACGATTCCCGGTGACTTCCATGGCAATAAAAAGCGCTTACGACCGCATGTTCTCTTCGATTACAAAATACGAACGGTGAAGATCACTGAAAATGAGCACGTTCCTGTGAGAAATGAAACAAATAGAATTTAAAAAAAAACCGTGTGGTTAATAATCAAACCTTTACGTTAAAAGTGGACAACACAAGTTAGAAAAAAACGTTTCCGCTCAATAGGCCTTCGACAGGAGCAAACGTATAGCATGCACACACAGATATGTATTTCAAATTTAAAAAATAATAATTTCAAACTAAAATGAGAAATAAAATAAAAAGAATAAAATATCTGCCCTATATACCGCACCGTGGACGGAGAATGATGGTTAGTAATGTTCATTGTTCTTCTGGCCACAGCGTGGTGTATAGGGAAGACATTTTAGTGTGTGTGTGTTATATATTTGTCCCTGCTGAAGGCCTATTGAGCCGAAACGTTGTTCTAATTTGTGTCGTCCACTTATTACGTCAAGTTTTAACCGTTTTTTTCTTTTTTTGTCCTATATTTTTTTTGCTTCAATTTCTCCTTATTAGCTTTACTGCAGCTTTGCAATTGTATGCACTTAAATACATTTCTTTGCTTTGACACCATGTATCTGTGAAATTTTCTGAAAACACCAGCGAACGAACTAGCCGCCATATTTGCCGGAAATCAATAGTCCTGAGTTCTTTAGTGAGTTCACACTTCCATAACATAACAAGATAATATAGCCCCGTTAATAGAGAGAGGAGAGTAACATTAAAAGATGGACTAAACGTCTTCTGTCACAAAAAAACTAATCATCATCATCATCATCAAGTACTGGGCCTGCTGGCGTAGTTGATCATGTCTCTCCACAACTTTCGATCATGACAGTTATTTATCATTTCTCTTGTTGACCTTCTGGCAAGCCATTCTCTTAAGCTGTCTGGCATCTTTTCTCTTTTCTTCCCTCTATCTCTTCGTCCATCAATATTCCAGTTGTTCTCTAAAAAATGATGATTGTTTCTTCCTAATATTGGAAATTAGCTCTCTTTTTGCGTTGACCTCTCTCAGAACATCTTCATTACTTTTCTTAGCTGTCCATGGTATACTCAATATTCTTCTGTAAAACCACATTTCTACAAACTCCAGTGATTTTCTTGTTTGTTGTCCTATTGTCTATGATTCACATCCGTATGTTAAGACTGGTTCTACATAACATTTAAGAACTTTTTTCTTCTTTCTATTATCAAAAATGGATTGCATAGTATCTTCCTCATTTTTTTGGAAAGCTGCTTTTAAAGCACTAATAAGATAATAGAATAATGCAATAGAGCTAATCAAGTCACACTATGACCTGGACATAACAGCTACCTGTCAGGACGTATCACCGGATGTTAGGGAACGAGAAGGTTCTAGAAGCGGCACCAGTGTTTAAGTTCAGTCAAGCCACAAGCTAATGCAGTCTTAAATAATTAACTGAACCTAATGGCCATCAAATGCCATGTCGGTACCTTCTAAATCCCGAGGAAACAAAAACAGACAACGCTTTATATATCCGTGGAACAATGAAAAGATCTTTCCTATTTCATTGTCTTTGGGAGAAGGAGTGATAGAAGAAGTATCAGCTATTTTTTTTTGGATATCAACATTTGCAATTTTACACATCGTGATTATGTCATTTGAATTGCTCATGCATTGTTCATTTTATTTCGCAAGTAAATACATAGCAAACAGCATATTTTCTCTTTATTATTGTCTTCTGGTCAATATGGCAGATAGGCGACAGAAACCGTTGATGCACTGTCTGAAATGTGTTCCTTGTTGCAGTTTCATCGTATTCCAAGTCCGGCTTGCTGCCGGAGCTACTGAGTTTAGTGCTCTGTGCGCACCGTGAGCTGCTGCCGGAGCTACTGAGTTTAGTGCTCTGTGCGCACCGTGAGCTGCTGCCGGAGCTACTGAGTTTAGTGCTCTGTGCGCACCGTGAGCTGCTGCCGGAGCTACTGAGTTTAGTGCTCTGTGCGCACCGTGAGCTGCTGCCGGAGCTACTGAGTTTAGTGCTCTGTGCGCACCGTGAGCTGCTGCCGGAGCTACTGAGTTTAGTGCTCTGTGCGCACCGTGAGCTGCTGCCGGAGCTACTGAGTTTAGTGCTCTGTGCACACCGTGAGCTGCTGCCGGAGCTACTGAGTTTAGTGCTCTGTGCACACCGTGAGCTGCTGCCGGAGCTACTGAGTTTAGTGCTCTGTGCACACCGTGAGCTGCTGCCGGAGCTACTGAGTTTAGTGCTCTGTGCACACCGTGAGCTGCTGCCGGAGCTACTGAGTTTAGTGCTCTGTGCACACCGTGAGCTGTGCTTTTCATCCGGATGGTGTTTCTGTATTCAGATTGCTTGCGATAAATTATGATATCGTATCACGAAGAACAGTTCAGCTGCGTTCATTTTTAGTGCCGCTTGGCGTTTTGTCTTTTGACGTGTGCTGTAGCGGCTATGATGGTGACTGCAGCTACCTTTCTTTGTTTGGACATTCAATGAGATGTTAGTACGGATAGTTCTACTGGCACTGGCGGTTGAGTAATTATGGACTTTCGTTCGTTTCTAGTGATACCAGGGCCTTCGACTAACTATATCTATAATTGTTTTATAATGTTATCATACCTTCGCCTGAAGTATCTTATCTATATCTGCACTGTCGATTCTTGTGTAAATTTTATTTTATTTTTGTGTGTGTAGCTCTTGAAGAGGCCCATATATTTTTGCATGCAGTGTTAAATCTATAGGGCAAGGTTTTTTTTTCTCAGTCTCTTATATTTAGTACCGTCTTTGAAGTATGTGTCCAGCAGTTTTGGGCGCCTGTACACAAGTACATGTGTCGAAGGCGTCAACCTTGAATTTTGTATACATGTGACTATGGAGTCGATTATGTCCTGTTCTGAGACGTATAATAATAATTTGTTCCCATCTATTGATATTGTAGTAGGCGCTTTAATTTGCAGTTTGTGATCTTCTGATTAATTTATAGTTTTTTTTTCTCTGATAGAATGTAAATGGTGAATTTGGTTGTTTTGTTGTTTTCTTTTGATACTAGTTTCTTTCTGACAAAATAATTATCATCACCATTATCAAGAGCCGTGTGTTGGTGGAGGTGATCATGTCCCTGCACACATTTCTTTTTCTACGGCTGTTTATCGTTTGTTAAAAAACAAGAAGTATTTAATCTATTCTTTCTCTCACAAAGAGTGCCAGAGATATTATCTGAGAATGAAAGGAAGCGTAGAAAGCGACTGTCATCAACCATTCTTTGTAAATGGGTACCTGAGCTATTATCTGAGAATGAAAGGAAGCGTAGAAAGCGACTGTCACCAACCAGTCTTTGTAAATGGGTACCAGAAATATTCTCTGAGAATGAAAAGAAGCGTAGAAAGCGACTGTCACCAACCAGTCTTTGTAAATGGGTACCTGAGATATTATCTGAGAATGAAAGGAAGCGTAGAAAGCGACTGTCACCAACCAGTCTTTGTAAATGGGTACCTGAGATATTATCTGAGAATGAAAGGCAGCGAGGAAGGGAATGTGCCACCTCACCTCATAAAGATGAGGCTTAGTACAATGACGTCACTAACACTTCATTACACAACGACAATTGTAACGGGACTAACCTTCGCCTGACCCATTTTCTTGAGCTTTGATTGTCACTGCATCACCTAACCCGCTCGCTACCGCAAGACATAATATATACACGCTGCTCGAGCTATAGACATGATACATACGCGCTGCTCGAGCTATAGACATGATACATACGCGCTGCTCGAGCTGTAGACATGATACATACGCGCTGTTCGAGCTGTAGACATGATACATACGCGCTGCTCGAGCTGTAGACATGATACATACGCGCTGCTCGAGCTATAGACATGATCCATACGCGCTGCTCAAGCTGTAGACATGATACATACGCGCTGCTCGAGCTATAGACATGATACATACGCGCTGCTTGAGCTATAGACATGATACATACACGCTGCTTGAGCTATCGACATGATACATACGCGCTGCTCGAGTTATAGACATGATACATACGCGCTGCTTGAGCTATCGACATGATACATACGCGCTGCTCAACCGTAGACAAGATTTGAAAGTCAGACAGAGAAGAAATCACAGAAGGAAGGAAAGAGAAGAACAAGCGCCTTGGTAATAGAAGTTCATTCTAAAAACAACAAAACAGAAATATTTCAGCAATCATTGAGAAACAAAACAAGGACATTTCTTCTAGACGTTTCCATTTCTACCCGTCGATTTCTATTATTTTAAAATCAAAGAACTAATCGGTGTTTCGGAGGTAACGGGTCGAAGGAAAACATGTTTCTTTATAATCGGATTTTTCTCCGTTTCTTCTTCCGCACGGATTCCAGAGATACACAAAGACGACTGTTTATTTATCTTGCGTCGTCTCTGGGTCCTGATGAATGCACTTGGAGCTGTACTATCATTCTCGCTGTGTTCTATGCATGCACACGTACCGCCATTTTGTTATTTTCTCTTCTCGTTTATCCGGCTATTCGAGCCTAGATAAAAGTTATGTAGAGCTACATTTGAAGCAGAACACGATTGTGGTTGTGTAGAGCTACATTTGAAGCAGAACACAATTGTGGTTGTGTAGAGCTACATTTGAAGCAGAACACAATTGTGGTTGTGTAGAGCTACATTTGAAGCAGAACACAATTATGGTTGTGTAAATATTTATATATTTAAACGATCTGAAAGAGGCCAAAGCAAAAAGAGAGCTAATTTCCAATATTAGGAAGAAACAATCATCAATTTTTGGTCATGTAATGAGAAGGGAACAGCTGGAATATAATGTGACAACTG
Organism: Megaustenia siamemsis; assembly: GCA_032433765.1. NCBI lineage: Eukaryota > Metazoa > Mollusca > Gastropoda > Stylommatophora > Ariophantidae > Megaustenia > Megaustenia siamemsis. The sequence goes on along the minus strand of JAVIAB010000047.1, from coordinate 3,339,887 downwards.
GGAAAATTGAGGGACGTAAAGGTAGAGGTAAGCAAAGAGAAAAAATAACAGACAGCTTAAGAGAATGGCTTGGCAGAAGGTCAACAACAGAAATGATAAATAACTGTCGAGATCGAAAGTTGTGGAGAGACATGATCACATACTCCAGCAGGCTTGGCACTTGATGATGATAACATATTTATAGAGATGACATCTCTTCTTCTCTTAGCCGTCATCTGTTAACGGGCGTCGGTGCTTTATGTCGTTAATTTACGATAAATCGGCGATATCAGCGCCTTGCGACTCCATATATCCGTCGTCAGCATGGATAGATTTGCTGATATTGTCTGCCTAGTCAAAGACCATTTTTGGCCAACTCTCTTCGACTTTTAACTGCCCTGGGTTCTTTAACGTGCGCAACTGTACACGGGACTTTTAACTGCCCTGGGTTCTTTAACGTGCGCAACTGTACACGGGACCTTTTGTTTTTCACCGTTACCTGAGAGATAGGCGTGGGATCTGATTGTCCAGAGAGCAGGGGCGGATCATGCCAAGATCTCAAAGTGGAACATTCCCACCGCCTCTGGCGGAGTTCAAACCCGGAACCTTCCTATCTAGAGGACGGCATCTTAACTCTAGGCCAGGAGACAAGTAATAATAAATGAATATTATTATAGAGGGAAACTTCCGAAGCGATAATTCAGGGAATCATAGAAGGAATAGGTATATATTATAGCAAATAATAGAACAAAGAAGTATGTGTTAGCACTCGGAAAAATTGACAGACAAACAACAACAGAAAAAAACGAAGAACAATATATGCTAACACAAACTTCTTTGTTCTATTATTCCCTATTATCGCATCGGAAGTTCCCTATATAATAATATTTATTTATTATTATTTGTATCCAGTATATAACCACTGGAAACTACTATTTGTCCTGTTTCGTCCAATAAATGTTTGTCTACAACACAAGTATTCAGCCCTACTGGGAGATACTTGCATTAATAGGAAAGTACAAATGTACAATTTATTTCCGGTCTGTGATCGTTACCCTATGCTATAGTCATTGAGAACGCCTTCGTGTAAGACACTGCTACAATAGCTAATTTTTTAGTTTGCTGCGTGGGAGTGTGCCAAGCGTTCGGCTTCTCGTGGCAAGGCGCGGTGCCAGGGAGTACGGGTTCGATCCCGCTTCGGACCATATATTGTTCTTCGTTTTTTTCTGTTGTTGTTTGTCTGTCAATTTTTCCGAGTGCTAACATATACTTCTTTGTTCTATTATTCCCTATTATCGCCTCGGAAGTTCCCTATATAATAATATTTATTTATTATTATTTATATATTATAGCACTCAGATAAAATGACAAATAAACAACAGAAAAAAACAAAGAACAACGTATGGTCCATGTGTTGTTCTTTGTTATGTTTTTTTCTGTTTTTGTTGTTTATTTGTCATTTTTTCTGAGTGCTGTAATATATACCTCTACTTCTAGGTCACCCAATCCCCCTGCAATAATGTGAAACAGGTCCGCCACTGGCAGCTGGGATAAGGGTGGGATAAGGATGGGTGGCGCAGGGATGGGTGGGACAATGATGGGTGGGACAAGGATGAGTGGCACAAGAATGGGTGGCTCAGGGATGGGTTTGACAAGAATGGGCGGGATGAGGATGGGTGGGACAAGGATAGGTGGGACATGGATGGGCTGGGCAAAGATGGGCGGGACAGGGATGAGGATGGGTGGGACATGGATGGGTTGGACATGGATGGGCAGGGCAAGGATGAGCGGGATGAGGATGGGTGGGACAAGGATGGGTTGGACATGGATGGGCAGGGCAAGGATGGGCGGAATGAGGATGGGTGGGACAAGGATAGGTGGGACAGGGATGGGCGGGATGAGGATGGGTGGGACAAGGATGGGTTGGACATGGATGGGCAGGGCAAGGATGGGTTGGGCAAGGATGGGTGGTACAAGTATGGGTAGGACAAGTACGAGTGGGACATGGATGGGTGGCACAAGGATCGATGGTACAGGGATGGGTGGCACTAGGATCGGTGGGACAGGGATGGGTGGGACAAGGATGGGTGGCACAAGGATCGGTGGGACAGGGATGGGCGGGACAAGGATGGGTGGCACAAGGATCGGTGGGACAGGGATGGGTGGGACAAAGATGGGTGGGACAAGGATATATGAGACAGGGATGGGCGGGATTAGGAGGGGTGGGACAAGGATGGGTGGCACAAGAATCAGTGTGACAGGGATGGGCGGGACAAGGATAGGTGACACAAGGATGTACAGGACAAGAATGAGTGGAACAAGGATGTACAGGACAAGAATGAGTGGAACAAGGATGTACGGGTCAAGAATGAGTGGAACAAGGATGTACGGGACAAGAATGAGTGGAACAAGGATGTACGGGTCAAGAATGAGTGGAACAAGGATGTACGGGTCAAGAATGAGTGGAACAAGGATGTACGGGACAAGAATGAGTGGAACAAGGATGTACGGGACAAGAATGAGTGGAACAAGGATGTACGGGTCAAGAATGAGTGCAACAAGGATGTACGGGTCAAGAATGAGTGGAACAAGGATGTACGGGACAAGAATGAGTGGAACAAGGATGTACGGGACAAGAATGAGTGGAACAAGGATGTACGGGTCAAGAATGAGTGGAACAAGGATGTACGGGTCAAGAATGAGTGGAACAAGGATGTACGGGACAAGAATGAGTGGAACAAGGATGTACGGGACAAGGATGAGTGGGCCAAGGATGTATATTTTGAGAGACTGACGTGGCTGAAGGTGGGAAAGGTGTCTCATCGATCCGGAGTGCATTCATGGGAGAAGCAGAACCATCTACATTCAACATCTTACTGGGAACTATCAGTCCACATTCGTTTCCAGAAATCCTGGAACCCGCAGTGGAGCGGATATGGGGATACCCCGAAATGCAAGCCAGCTGATTCTATGAATAGAAGAGAACAGGTCCAGTGTATCCGATTTTATGTTTCGATCCTCCTCCTAATGTCTGTTAACCTGCAAGGACTAACAACGACAACGTAAACACGAGGTCTTGTCAATCTGTATTATTTCTGACTCACGCGTCGTACTCTGTCTTACATTTAATAATTACGATTATTATTTGAAGCTCAATTTCAGTTTTACCGCTTCAGAAATGTTAATTCAAACTTCATAGTGTGGGTCCCTGTGTTTGAAATTGTATTTTACTTCATCTAATATAACCTCATATTCCCATGTATGCCTTTTGCCTTGAACTTGACCTCATCATTAGCCTACAGAAATTATTTCATATTATTCGCTATTTTCTTTGTTCTGTTCTCTCTATCTGCATCGGAATATTCATTCCAATTATTTTGCTCTGAACATTTGTAAGCTCAATCTATCTGCTTTGCAATTCACAGACATGAATAGATTTTCTGAATTTAATTAGCTTTTCTGTTGCAGAAGTTGTATTATTGAAGGATTCGAGGTGATAAATCCAGAGGCGTAGACGGGGATAATGTGACTGGGGTTGAATGGGCGACTAACGTCTTACTGATGACGAATTTAAATATAAATTAGGCCAGTGTCTTTCTTTTGAAAAAATGGCGAAAACATTTCTTTTTTTCTCTCATTGTTTGATTAATGTGCATGGAAGTAAGCGAAGATAATTAAATTATTTTATTGCTTTACTCGAAGGTAAATGTTGATGTTTTTTTTTTTATCACAGAATTGATTCAATTGATGGCAGGTAATTATAATTATTATTTTATGTTTAATTTAATCAAGGATAGCTTTGATGTTTATTCTCATTAATGGATTAATTTTCTTGGATATATATCTTGATATATTTAGCAATAAATTGATTCATGTGCTTGATTGTAAAGGGCACGTGGTGAAGTGTACCGTACACTGCCTCAAAGTATGGTGACATATTTATAAAAAAAGAACAGAACAAAATAATGACGTTCTGGCCTCTATGCCGAATCTACAACACAGCCTCTATCTCAACGTTGCGCTACCAATGCTAGATCTGGACTCTAGATGCAAGAACAATAAGAAAAATAACCACTAGCATGATGAAATGTGTTAGACGAATGACAGGAAACAGCTTGCTTGCTTGCGTTCGGCCGATGACTAAAAGGTTCTAGAGTATTCGTAGACTGTAGAATTCTTCTTGGTCAACCGAAACAGCCTGAGAGATAAGATCAGAAATGAAGAACTCAGAAAAAAGTTAGGAATAATCCCTCCCACCCGCTATAGAATTTATAAATAAACAACAGATACAATGGGTCTGCCACGTGATCAGATAGACAAATCAAAACACAACACAACGAGCCTTCAATAAACGTTGCGAGAATACCAGACCCAAGGGCCGAGCACAAAAAAGATGGATTGACGGAATATTAGAAGCATTAGGAAACAGCATCAGAGGCGAGCAGAAGATCAACGTATATCTACCATCGAGGCTGAAAGGCAAATGAGGAAGGAAAGAAGAAGTACTAGATCAATCTGTGATGTATTTGTAGTTTACGTATTTACTTTCGCCACATTATTTTCTTCTTTTTGTTTTCTTCTTTGTCTGTTTCTCTTATTTTATTTGTTCTGTCAGCATTTACTTTTCTCTGTTCTGTCAGCACTTACTTTTCTCTGTTCTGTCAGCACTTGCTTTTATTTGTTCTGTCAGCATTTACTTTTCTCTGTTCTGTCAGCACCTACTTTTCTCTGCTCTGTCAGCATTTAACTTTCTGTGTCCGTCTACATAGGGATGTTGTAGCTGTTGCCTATCGCCACGATGTGCAGCAGAACTCTGTGAGAGCTTACAGTTGATCAAAGTTCTATAATTTAATTCTTAAACATAATATTTCTTTTCTAAAAATTCCCAGAGTTTTGCTATCAATGTTATCATAACATTAGGGAGCCGCGATAGCTTAGTGGTAAGTGAAATGGACTACAAAGGACAAGAGCAACGGCTTCCGGGTTCACCCAGCCTTTAATGGGTTCCGGATTTTTTTCTGGGAAAGTAAAGCGGCACTGGCGTAATACCGACCACATTACCCCAAAAATCACGTGCCGAAGGTCTGTAAAAATTATGGTCGCTAACACCATATCCCCTATACGCCTAAATGGTGCGACGGGGCTCTTTACTTTTTTAACTGTATCATAACATTACGACATGTTTGTATTTCTTCACGGGGATTCTCTTTGATTTTATCTATAAAAACGAGCTGGTATTTTTTAGGGTAATCAGAACGGATATTGTTTTGGTTCATATTGAGCATAATTTATTACGCTGAAGTCGGATGTGTTGGGCCGAAAGACGCAAATATCACCGTTTTACCACAAACCATAACACAAAGCAGACACGCCCATTGAACGTCCTCATAAGGGCGGATGATGATCAGGTGTGTTTCTTCAGTCATCGGGCGAAAGCAAGCAAGCAAGCAACATAATTTACTAGCCAGCTCCAGGAATCACTAACTTTCGATACACCTCTGACTGTTGTATCTGTTGAGAATCTCCCCCCTTCCACCAACCGTGTTTTACATTATACAATGCATAGGCGTGCAATTTATTGAAAGCTAATTGTGATGTACTCGGCATAATTAAAAGCAATTATTGAAAATGATTTTGATAAATTAGGCACAACTATTGGGCCTTGAATTGCATGATCTCAAATATGCATGATTGACAGCAACAACTGCCGACATAATTCAGAGAATCATAAATTCGCAGGAAAATGGTATGTACTTCAACTGTAGCCATGGCAAACATAGTTCTGATCTAAGGTCCACAAAAGGAAGATCACATAGCGTGAGATGAAACTTTGATTAAGACTATAATGTCACCAGATAGAACATGTAAAGATGTGAACATGTGGTTAGACGCATGGCAGGAGTCAGCTTAACAGACAACATATGTAAGTAAAAAGCAAAGAATGTTGTTATGAATCACTAAAGGTGTAGAAGACATAAAGAAACAACAAAGAAAATCCAGCATCTGGGCTGAAATGTGTCAGCGAATCATAGCTGATGTTTTGGATCATATTCGGTCAACCAGAATTATCACGATACTGCTCCACCCCTAGGTAGAGACTAACCAGTCTAGTCTGGTCAGGTGAACAGGGATCAAGAGGGAAGGCAGCTTGGTTGTCCAAGATGTGAAGTTATAGTTGGGTTTGTCGGGTCGAAAAGCGCAAATATAATAGTTCTACTGCAACACGACATGAACTGGACTACAAAGTACAAGAGTCGAACCTGATCGACGGCTTCCGGGTCATCCAGCCTTAAATGGGTACCGAATTTTTTTCTGGGAAAGTAAAGCGGCTCGGGCGTAATACTGACCACATTACCCCAAAAATCATGTGCTGAAGGTCTGTAAAATTGATGGTCACTAACACCATATTCCCTGTAAGCCACTTGGCGTGACGGGTCACTAACACCATATTCCCTATACGCCAATTGGCGTGACGGGTCACTAACACCATATTCCCTATACGCCACTTGGCGTGACGGGTCACTAACACCATATTCCCTATACGCCAATTGGCGTGATGGGTCACTAACACCATATTCCCTATACGCCACTTGGCGTGACGGGTCACTAACACCATATTCCCTATACGCCAATTGGCGTGACGGGTCACTAACACCATATTCCCTATACGCCAGTTAGCGTGACGGGTCACTAACACCATATTCCCTATACGCCAATTGGCGTGACGGGTCACTAACACCATATTCCCTATACGCCAGTTGGCGTGACGGGTCACTAACACCATATTCCCTATACGCCACTTGGCGTGACGGGTCACTAACACCATATTCCCTGTACGCCAGTTGGCGTGACGGGTCACTAACACCATATTCCCTGTACGCCACTTGGCGTGACGGGTCACTAACACCATATTCCCTGTACGCCACTTGGCGCGACGGGGCTCTTGACTTTTGTTTACTTACTGCAAACGACAACACAACGCATAAACGCCAAGTTAACGTCCTTTTAAGGGCGGATGACGAAAAGAGGTCTATTTCTTTAGTAGACTCGTGAATGCAGGCAAATAACAAAGTCTTTGTTTGATTGTGAGAGAGAAATTATTAAATACAATCTACCTATCAATCTAGGAACGATCATAATACAACACACTGGAAGGAAATCTACCAAAAACATGACAGACGCTACACTAAAAAAATGACAGACGCTACACTAAAAACACCCAGAAGAAAACGTCAAACAAACATTAATAGGCAAAAAAGTATCTTTTCGCTCGATGTTTGATGTTAAATAAGGAAGGAAAGAAGACTAAACCACGAGGAAGGAAAGAAGACTAAACCACGAGGAAGGAAAGAAGACTAAATCATGAGGAAGGAAAGAAGACTAAACCATGAGGAAGGAAAGAAGACTAAATCGTGAGGAAGGAAAGAAGACTAAATCACGAGGAAGGTAAGAAGACTAAATCATGAGGAAGGAAAGAAGACTAAACTACGAGGAAGGAAAGAAGACTAAATCGTGAGGAAGGAAAGAAGACTAAACCATGAGGAAGGAAAGAAGACTAAATCACGAGGAAGGAAAGAAGACTAAATCACGAGGAAGGAAAGAAGACTAAATCATGAGGAAGGAAAGAAGACTAAACCACGAGGAAGGAAAGAAGATTAAATCATGAGGAAGGAAAGAAGACTAAATCACGAGGAAGGAAAGAAAACTAAACCATGAGGAAGGAAAGAAGACTAAACCACGAGGAAGGAAAGAAGAATAAACCATGAGGAAGGAAAGAAGACTAAATCATGAGGAAGGAAAGAAGACTAAATCATGAGGAAGGAAAGAAGACTAAACCATGAGGAAGGAAAGAAGACTAAACCATGAGGAAGGAACGAAGACTAAACCACGAGGAAGGAAAGAAGACTAAATCATGAGGAAGGAAAGAAGACTAAACCACGAGGAAGGAAAGACTAAATCATGAGGAAGGAAAGAAGACTAAATCATGAGGAAGGAAAGAAAACTAAACCACGAGAAAGGAAAGAAGACTAAACCACGAGGAAGGAAAGACTAAATCATGAGGAAGGAAAGAAGACTAAATCATGAGGAAGGAAAGAAGACTAAATCATGAGGAAGGAAAGAAGACTAAACCATGAGGAAGGAAAGAAGACTAAATCATGAGGAAGGAAAGAAGACTAAATCTTGAGGAAGGATAGAAGACTAAACCACGAGGAAGGAAAGACTAAATCATGAGGACGGAAAGAAGACTAAATCATGAGGAAGGAAAGAAGACTAAATCATGAGGAAGGAAAGAAGACTAAATCATGAGGAAGGAAAGAAGACTAAACCACGAGGAAGGAAAGCTGACTAAATCACGAGGAAGGAAAGAAGACTAAACCACGAGGAAGGAAAGAATACTAAATCATGAGGAAGGAAAGAAGACTAAATCATGAGGAAGGAAAGAAGACTAAATCGTGAGGAAGGAAAGAAGACTAAATCATGAGGAAGGAAAGAAGACTAAATCATGAGGAAGGAAAGAAGACTAAACCACGAGGAAGGAAAGAAGACTAAACCATGAGGAAGGAAAGAAGTTTAAATCATGAGGAAGGAAAGAAGACTAAATCATGAGGAAGGAAAGAAGACTAAAACACGAGGAAGGAAAGAAGACTAAACCACGAGGAAGGAAAGAAGACTAAATCATGAGGAAGGAAAGAAGACTAAACCATGAGGAAGGAAAGAAGACTAAACCATGAGGAAGGAAAGAAGACTAAACCATGAGGAAGGAAAGAAGACTAAACCATGAGGAAGGAAAGAAGACTAAACCATGAGGAAGGAAAGAAGACTAAACCATGAGGAAGGAAAGAAGACTAAACCATGAGGAAATGAAAGAAGACTAAACCACGAGGAAGGAAAGAAGACTAAATCACGAGGAAGGAAAGAAGTTTAAATCGTGATACATAAAGATAAATACGCGACATCAAAACAAAGTGTTGGAGTCACCGCAATATTTATCAAACACAAAATAAAGCCCACAAATGTAATGTACAAGAGCTGTGATAATGGCGACTCTTAGTCCGACATGTTCGACTTCAGCGCAATATTTTTTTAGAACCAGATTTTGCTGCCCTAGAACCCGCCTACTTTCGCTAAATTGGTTTGTCTGTTTTCATAGGCCCCTGAAATCCTACTCACAGATGCAGCGGGTTCTTAATCAGCTCTGGTTCGTTGATTCTGACGCCAACAGTTGTGTATGTGTCTCTGGAAGCACCCAGATGATTCTTGTCTCGCCATCCCGCTGTTATAATAAACATGATTGTCTGAGAATAATGGCGAGGAATAAACAGAGAAAAGAACATCTTTAACACGTCTGTTTCTATCTATCTATCTATCTATCTATCTATCTATCTATCTATCTATCTATCTATCTATCTATCTATCTATCTATCTATCTATCTATCTATCTATCTATCTATCTATCTATCTATCTATCTATCTATCTATCTATCTATCTATCTATCTATCTATCTATCTATCTATCTATCTATCTATCTATCTATCTATCTATCTATCTATCTATCTATCTATCTATCTATCTATCTATCTATCTATCTATCTATCTATCTATCTATCTATCTATCTATCTATCTATCTATCAATTCGTAGTCAACCCATAGGGCATAGACTCAGATACTCTTTCCCAGTTTCGAAATTTTCTTTCTCGCAGTCTCAATCCTTGTAAAGATCTTTTATCAAATCTTGGCATTTTTCTCTGTTCTGTGCAATCATCTCGATCTCATCGAGGTAGCTAATTCCTGCTGCCTTTGCCTTCCTGATCAATATTCTTCTCAGTGTTTCTGTGAGTCGACCTCTTTTCCTCCTACCTGTTGTTTCCCACTTGAGGGCTTGCTTTGCTATTCGGTTAGTATCTCTCCACATCACATGTCCAACGTCGTCTCTATGTTACTGATGATATCTGTGGCATATTAACTAATACGGTGATGCTAATTATTGTTTTTGACCCGCATGACATAAAAACAAACAAATACGGAACGTATGAAGTTTAATGAATAATGAATCGAGGAGAGCGATAATTCCAATGTTTCTTTTGGGGGAAGCAATGCAACTGTTTGGCTTTTAAATATGCAGGGCGGGTTTCTATCAGTTATGATTTTGATCGGAAATTAATGGAAATCATCGTCTTCATCAAGTGCCATCTCCGCATCGAAGTTGGCTACCATGGATCGCCATTCCGCTCTTTCTCTTGCTTTGATGGTGCAGGTTGACATAGGCTTAGTTGTTCAACTTTTGATGTTACTCGTCCATGTTAGTCTAGGTCTGCCTCTGTCTATTTTACATTATATTTCACCTTTAAAAAAATACTTTTAGTAGGCTGTTGTGTCTTTTAACATGACCAAAAAATAGAATTTGTCTTGTTTGAATTGTGTTTAGTTGTTCTCTTTTCATTTTTAGTTGTATCCAGACTCAAAAAAATGTTATCCTTGATCTCTCTAGCCATCGATTTTACTGCTTTCACGATATATATTTTGTGCGTTATCATCCCCCAACATGTCTGGCTTTCCAAAGTAACCAGCGAGCTATAGTAGAGTCATAGTTTCTAACTGGCCCATTGGGATCATAAAGTTGGGATCATGAAGTTGGGATCATGAAGTTGGGATCATGAAGCTGGGATCATGAAGTTGGGATCATGAAGCTGGGATCATGAAGTTGGGATCATGAAGTTGGCATTTTGAAGCTGGGATCATGAAGTAGGGATCATGAAACTGGGATCATAAAGTTGGGATCATGAAGCTGGGATCATGAAGTTGGGATCATGAAGTTGGGATCATGAAGTTGGGATCATGAAGCTGGGATCATGAAGTTGGGATCATGAAGTTGGGATCATGAAGCTGGGATCATGAAGTTGGGATCATGAAGTTGGGATCATGAAGTTGGGATCATGAAGTTGGCATTTTGAAGCTGGGATCATGAAGTTGGGATCATGAAGTAGACATTTTGAAGCTGGGATCATGAAGTTGGGATCATGAAGTTGGCATTTTGAAGCTGGGATCATGAAGTTGGTATCATGAAGTTGGGATCATGAAGTTGGGATCATGAAATTGGCATTTTGAAGTTGGTATCATGAAGTTGGGATCATGAAGTTGGTATCATGAAGTTGGGATCATGAATTAGGGATCATGAAGTTGGTATCATGAAGTTGGTATCATGAAGCTGGGATCATGAAGTTGGGATCATGAAGTTGGGATCATGATGTAGGGATCATGAAGTTGGGATCATGAAGTTGGGATCATGAAGTAGGGATCATGAAGTTAGGATCATGAAGTAGGGATCATAAAGCTGGGATCATGAAGCTGGGATCATGAAGTAGGGATCATGAAGTTGGGATCATGAAGTTGGGATCATGAAGCTGGGATCATGAAGTAGGGATCATGAAGTTGGGATCATGAAGTTGGGATCATGATGTTGGGATCATGAAGCTGGGATCATGAAGTAGGGATCATGAAGTTGGGATCATGAAGCTGGGATCATGAAGTTTGGATCATGAAGTTGGGATCATGAAGTTGGGATCATGAAGTTGGTATCATGAAGCTGGGATCATGAAGTTGGGACCATGAAGTAGGGATCATGAAGTTGGTATCATGAAGTAGGGATCATGAAGTTGGGATCATGAAGTAGGGATCATGAAGTTGGTATCATGAAGTAGGGATCATGAAGTTGGGATCATGAAGTAGGGATCATGAAGTTGGGATCATGAAGTAGGAATCATGAAGTTGGGATCATGAAGTAGGGATCGATCCCGACCCTGAGAGTTTGGTCCTCTTAGTCTTTAAAAAAAAAAAAAGTAAAGAGCACCCGTCACGCCAAGTGGCGTATAGGGAATGTGGTGTTAGTGACCATACATTTTATATACCTTCAGCACATGACTTTTGGTTCAAGTGGTCAGTATTACGCCTGTGCCGCTTTACTTTCCCAGATAAAAACCCAGTACCCATTTAAGACTGGGCGAACCCAAAAACCGTCAATTAGAATCGATCCCGTCCTCTTGTCCTTGGTAGTCCAGTTAACTAACCACTGAGCTATCGCGCCTCCTGGATCATACTATGGCTAGTGAAAAATGTAGAGATCAGGAGGACAGAGAGTTAAGTTATGACAAGCTCTGGGAGATTTGTTTTAATAAGAAACCATGAGCTTAATCATTACTCAATTTAGACTCGGCGAGGCCCTAAGCTCAACGAAACTTTGAGGCCACCCCCTTCCCAAAACTCATCTAAGATGGCCTCACAATACCTGAAATCCTAAATAGGAATGATACAAATGTAGCCCCAAAAATAATTCTGAAATTTATTTGAGGCCCCTCGGATTGTGCCGGCCAAGGCTATATATTATTAAGCTTGTAAGTAAACGCTGCTCAGAGCTTATTTTAGGATAAGCTGTAGACATGAGGTTGTGCAGATACATGATCTCTAAGCCAGTTGGTGTCATACTTGAAGATTAAGTAAAGTAAAAAACAGAGGAAGAAAAGATACTAAAAAAGAAGAGGATGGCGTCATGTGATGTGGCTAAGAAGGTGACTAGCAGAAGAAAAGGGAATAAATTGAAAGAAAAGACTGAATTAAAAAAAAAAAATAAATATAGAAAATTAGAAATTAACAGAAAAAAAGAAAATAGAAGGAATTTTAAACAGAGAATACAGAGAAAATCGAATCGAATAATTTAATTGAAAACAAGAAGAAATAAGAAGAATAAGATAATATCCGATAATAATAATAATAATAATAATAACCAAAGAAGACAAAAATTAATATTAATAATAATAATTTTACAAAAATTAAAAGAAGTAGAAAATTAACAAGAAGAATTGTTTACAGGAAGAAAATTAAAAGCAAAATGCACACATAATCATATCAGGTATCGGCTCGTCACTGAATGAATTCTTTCCCTCTCAAAATAATGGGTTTCCATTTTTAATGATCCACTTTTAGAGGGAAATTGGAGGCTGAAATAACGCTTGTTTGAACCTTTGTCTGTCTGAGGCAAGACAAAAAAGCGCCCACAGAATTGCACAACATGAAAGAGAATTTGATAAAATTTCAGGTGCACACACAGAGATATTGTGACAATGACAATATGGGATGTTTTATTCTTTTCAGCCAAAAATGGTTTGTTTGAGTTCACTGATTTTGAGCATTTGCTTCGTCCATTGGTTGGGGAATTAATTCGGTTCTGTTCTTGCCTTTTTACAGCTCAATGGAGCACTACCTTTCAACACACAAGTTCTTGCTGTTTATTTCAATCGTTTTCAAGTGATAAAGTTATCTAATCATTTTGTTTCTTCTTTGTTATATCTATCTATCTATCTATCTATCTATCTATCTATCTATCTATCTATCTATCTATCTATCTATCTATCTATCTATCTATCTATCTATCTATCTATCTATCTATCTATCTATCTATCTATCTATCTATCTATCTATCTATCTATCTATCTATCTATCTATCTATCTATCTATCTATCTATCTATCTATCTATCTGTCTGTCTGTCTGTCTATCTATCTATCTATCTATTTATCTATCTATCTATCAGACTGTCTGCCTGCCTGTCTGTCAGTGCGTTCGTGCGTCTGTCTGCCTACCAGTCTGTTCGTGCGTGTGTCTGCCTACCTGTCTGTTCATGTGTCTACCATCCGGTCTGCATTTAATTTCTTTGGTTTGGCTGCTATCTGTCCACGGTTGTCTGTCACTTCATGTATTATATAACACTCGGATAAGCCGCTGCAAGTTCTAGCCTCTGGTCTTTATTCTTACACCTGATTACGGCGTCTCACCCTGTCTTCTTCGCCATATTATCTCCCCATATTGGTCACCTATGCCAGATTTTTTGCTCTATCAAATAGCCTGTCCCTTTCTCCGTCTGCTGTTCCTCTCACATTTCCCACATTCAACTTTTCGACCAGGACACGAGACGGTTCAACTAAGGGACTAGTTTGTTATAAACTTTTTTAAATATTTACTTTCACGTCCTGTTCATCACACTGCCTTGGCTTAATTTCCGTTTGTTTTACCTGATTTAATATTTCCTTAAAGTATTCTCTCCATCGGAATGTTATGTTTTGTTCTGCTGCTAATTGGTCTACCGTTCTTGTCGTTTATTACAGTGGTTGGGTTATAATAGATGCAGTGACAGAGACATGTAACAACAAAGGAAAATCACTAATTCAGACAGTTCGAGCAGCGCAAGAACGACAAATGATGTAAACAAGACACATTTTCGGTACCATTGAGAAAAAGAAAAGAAGAAGACTTTCTCGTCTCTCTCTCTTCTCTTTCTCCTTTCTTTCTCTCTCTCTCTCAACTATACATGTAATACAGTATATTCTCCTTACGTATTTTCTTATCGTTTTGTCTCGTACTTCTTTGTTGTATCAGTTTTATTACTCCAGAACGTGTAGTAGAGCATATCTATATTTCGCTGTCTCTTCGTGTTATTACTGTTATCCAAAGGCCACATGTAAACCAAAACGTTACATATTTTGTATTATCATTTATTTTGTAAAGTTATCAGCTCACCATATAGGAGTATATGTTACACCCCACTAGTTGTTCCCTTTCTTACACAGCAACCAATATCAAGAGCTTGTTCAATAAATTCTCCACCTCAATTTTCTCCCACACTCTCTCATTAAACAATTCTCATTTCTCAAAAAAATCTCTTTATTATCTCATGCAAATGAAATATATTTTATTTCCGGAACTATTCCACAAAACCTTCAATTACACAAATGATATCCACTTGTTATCTAACAATCACAGACTTTCCTTGTTTTCGCACACACAAAATAAAATAAATTCCCAAACCTCTTTTCCTTCAGAGCAGACGAAATTTCAATTTGTAAACTTACCGTATTTGTCCTAATGAAACATTAATCTTATTCTATAGATCCATTACAGGAACTATTATTTGAATGAAGCGGTCTTGTCTTCTTTAAATAAATGAGAATTTAGATGCCAACGGTTGTGCAAGAGGGAAATATCATTATAATGGCTAGTCTCTTCTCTTCATTCAGTTATATACAATTGTTTGTATGCTTTTCTTTCTTTCTTCCTTCCTTTCTTTCTTTCTTTCCTGCTTTATTTCATTCTTTCTATTTTCTTTCTTTCTTTCTTTCTTTCTTTCTTATTTCCTGCTTTATTTCATTCTTTCTTTCTTTCTTTCTTTCTTTCTTTCCTTCTTTATTTCATTCTTTCTATTTTCTCTCTTTCTTCCTTTCTTTCTTTCTTTCTTCCTTTCTTTCTTTCTTTCTTTCTTTCTTTCTTTCTTTCCTGCTTTATTTCATTCTTTCTATTTTCTTTCTTTCTTCCTTCCTTACTTACTTATTTACTTACTTCCTTCCACCTTCCACGACTAACCATCATTCCTTCCTCTTATTTTTTTTTTAGAACAACAATCTACATCACAAATAGCAATGATAAAATAATGTTACGACTTATGTACATCTTTCCATTAAATCAAAACTTTCTCTAGGTAACCCAACTAGTTCATTCAAAACCTTACTATTTTGTGATTGTAATTCTAGTATAACCAACATTTACAGACACACTTTCATTAATTAATGTTTGCGCGGAATAAAAGTAAGCATATGGCAAAATCTCTAACTTAGATCTATTCCAGAACTATTCCATAACTATTCCAGAACTATTCCAGATCTATTCCAGAACTATTCCAGTCAAAAACCATTGGACATTAAAAATAAGACAAAGACAATGGCGTGGGATAGGACTTGCATTGCTGAAACTAAGAGTATTCCACAACAAGCTCTTTTCTAGAATCATCAGGGGATTAGACATAGAAGAAGGCTCAAATATATTTGGAGAAGAAAGGTGAAGTGGATGAAGAAGATATAGCAGGATCTGTAGAGAGTGATAAGAACCAGAACGGCTGGGAAAGTGTTTGTTGAAGAGCTATGTTTCAGAGGGAGCTGAAAGTGTTTTTTAAAGTCCTGTGCTTCACATGCAGTTGAAAGTGTTTGTTGAAGAGCTATGCTCCACAGGGAGCTGAAAGTGTTTGTTGAAGACCTATGCCCCACAGGGAGCTGAGACACAGAGTAGAATCTCCAGACACCAAACCGTAACCTACACACTGCAACAAAAATCTTATCATCTCAATAGATCACCCACAATTTTCAAAACTTATTTTGGGAAAGAACTTTTTTTTTGCAGAGATTTGATTCATAACTTATTTTTACAAAGATCTGGTTTGTAACCTATTTTTTTTTTACAAAGATCTTATTTATAACTTATTTTTGCGAAGATCTTATTCATAACTTATTTTTGCCAAGATCTTATTTATAACTTATTTTTACAAAGATCTGATAAAATTATGAACAGTAAACCAGACACTTAATCTTCTACGCGAGAAAACGTCCTTGAGATCAAGGTAACAGAGCTTGAGAAGCGAATACGCCTCTCTGCGTTTTAAAATGACTTGCTGCAGACATCACGGTAGCGTGAACGTCAAGACATCACAGTAATGTGGACATCAAGACATCACAGTAATGTGGACATCAAGACATCACAGTAGTGAGGACATCAAGACATCACGGTAGTGAGGACATCAAGACATCACAGTAATGTGAACGTCAAGACATCACGGTAGTGAGGACATCAAGACATCACGGTAGTGAGGACATCAAGACATCACGGTAGTGAGGACATCAAGATGCAAATCTCGTTTATTCTTGGATGATTTCTAACTACGAGATATAACAGTAAAGTTACTTTCAGTAAAAATACAACAACGTACGTTATACGAAGACAATAATTACAGATATTTATTTTTGGAGGAAACTCAGAGGCGAGATATTGTAAAAGATGCTATATTCTGGGTCTGAACCGTTTTAGAATTTGTCATTGCAGTTCCGCGTGATAAGAATAATATTATAGATGTAGAATTATATTATAGATGTAGAATTATATTATAGATGCACTTTGTTCTTATTTTTCATCTTATTTCTAGTTCTAAGTTGCCTACATAGTGAGGGGATAACGGGCAAATAATTGCAGAGCTGCGGTAAAGCTGGTAGCTGGGAGTCTTTAACGGGGTGTAACTTACACTCCTACAAGATATGGTGACAACTTTTGTTGAGGATTGTCAACTAATGTTTCGGGCGGACGTCATCAATGCCCTCCGAGAAGTAGGAAGGACACAGGACTTCGACAACCATGAGTCCACGTCACTTCTTCGGATGAAAGAGATGGGAGTTAAGATGGGCACAGCCAGAAACGAGGCACTTAGTGGCGTGGAGTGTAAGGAGACTAAACCAACACAGAACTGAAGTCGTTAGTCGTTGGACACTTCGAGACTTGCTGAGGATGGGATCTGGCACCTTTGGACATGTTCGGAGTGCAATGATGATGACCCGCTAAAAACTCAATAACTCAATGCTTTACGTAAAAGGAACAGAACAAAATACTGACGTTTCGGTCCACATGCGACCTTCTTCAGAAAACAAAAAGAATAACAACAAACGACGAGAAACAGATAGATATTGCTACATCTACGATGATAGGGGCAGGCGGGTCAAGGAGAAGTAGGCAGAGCGGCAAGAGATGAAATGATGAAACGGGAGAGGAATGTGCTACATTATGAAGGATAGGTAATAGGTAGAAATAGAATATATGTATGTATAGAGAATAATAACAGATAGAAATAGTGTATATGTATGTATAGAGAATAATAACAGATAGAAATAGAGTATATGTATGTATAGAGAATAATAACAGATAGAAATAGAGTATATGTATGTATAGAGAATAATAACAGATAGAAATAGAGTATATGTATGTATAGAGAATAATAACAGATAGAAATAGAGTATATGTATGTATAGAGAATAATAACAGATAGAAATAGAGTATATGTATGTATAGAAAATAATAACAGATAGAAATAGAGTATATGTATGTATAGAGAATAATAACAGATAGAAATAGAGTATATGTATGTATAGAAAATAATAACAGATAGAAATAGAGTATATGTATGTATAGAAAATAATAACAGATAGAAATAGAGTATATGTATGTATAGAAAATAATAACAGATAGAAATAGAGTATATGTATGTATAGAAAATAATAACAGATAGAAATAGAGTATATGTATGTATAGAAAATAATAACAGATAGAAATAGAGTATATGTATGTATAGAAAATAATAACAGATAGAAATAGAGTATATGTATGTATAGAAAATAATAACAGATAGAAATAGAGTATATGTATGTATAGAGAATAATAACAGATAGAAATAGAGTATATGTATGTATAGAGAATAATAACAGATAGAAATAGAGTATATGTATGTATAGAGAATAATAACAGATAGAAATAGAGTATATGTATGTATAGAGAATAATAACAGATAGAAATAGAGTATATGTATGTATAGAAAATAATAACAGATAGAAATAGAGTATATGTATGTATAGAAAATAATAACAGATAGAAATAGAGTATATGTATGTATAGAAAATAATAACAGATAGAAATAGAGTATATGTATGTATAGAAAATAATAACAGATAGAAATAGAGTATATGTATGTATAGAGAATAATAACAGATAGAAATAGAGTATTTGTATGTATAGAAAATAATAACAGATAGAAATAGAGTATATGTATGTATAGAGAATAATAACAGATAGAAATAGAGTATATGTATGTATAGAAAATAATAACAGATAGAAATAGAGTATATGTATGTATAGAGAATAATAACAGATAGAAATAGAGTATATGTATGTATAGAGAATAATAACAGATAGAAATAGAGTATATGTATGTATAGAGAATAATAACAGATAGAAATAGAGTATATGTATGTATAGAGAATAATAACAGATAGAAATTGGGAGCTTGCTCTGGTAGGAAGAAGTGTAGGAGTGCCTACATGGCGAGTTCTTCTGTTTTATCTTCTCATACAATTACCATATCCCATACAGCAACCATATCTCATATAACTAAAACATCATACAACTACAACATCTCATACAATTACATCATCTCATACAATTACATAATCTCATACAATTACATCATCTCATACAATTACATCATCTCATACAACTACAACATCTCATACAATTACATCATATCATACAATTACATAATCTCATACAATTACATCATCTCATACAATTACAACATCTCATACAATTACAACATCTCATACAATTACAACATCTCATACAATTACAACATCTCATACAATTACATCATCTCATACAATTACATCATCTCATACAATTACATCATCTCATACAATTACATTATCTCATACAATTACAACATCTCATTCAATTACAACATCTCATAAAGGCGCACCTCCCAGCACCAGAGCTGGAAGTTGTCAGCGACCCACAGCTGATGGCTTGCGCCAGGATCGGTGAATCAGAACCATCCAGACGCTGCTCCACCTCTCCGTGGTGCCTCCAGTAACAGACTAACATGTCTAGTCTGGCCAAGCGAGCAGGCATCGATGAGGGAAGACAACCCGGTACTCAAAAATGACGTGCTGAAGTCGGATGTGTTGGGCCGAAAGGCGCAAATATCACAGTTATATTGCAAACCACAACACAACGCAGACACGCCCACTTAACGTCCTTTTAAGGACGGATGACAAAGAGGAATTCTACAGTCTACGAATACTCTAGAATACTTTAGTCATCGGGCGAAATCAAGCGAGCAAGCAAGTAAGATTACAACTCCATTTTGTGAAGCCGATCAACACAACCGTCACAATCATTGTAGAGAAACGGCTGCCACTTACCACGATCAATAAGTCCAGAAATGTGGGGGGAGGGGGTAAGGGAAATCCAAGTCAGACAGACGGATCAAACATAATATCAAATGGGACGATAATATTCAAGAATGGATCGCTCTTGATTTCACAAAACACACAAAGACCTGCATAAAAAAAAAGTTGTTAGCAACTGGTATCCAATATATATAGCGTTCGTCAGCTTTCACCTCTGACGAAGTCCCTAGAGACTAGGAACTGATTATTGCTTGATAATCCGTTTTCCCTGGCAGTCGTGTGCACAGGGGTCCTTCGCCGCACAGGCAGATAACTCCGACTTCAAAAGTACTCATATTTATTTCGTCGATGAGTAATTGACGTTTCAAGCCGGACCTCGCTGCTGAGACCAGGGGTGGTTGCCGCAGAGAGAAATCATAAAGAAAAATCTCAACTGGTGCAGCCGGATTTGAACTCACAACCTCTCTGTCTCGAGGCCGGCTGCTCTCCCTAGGACCTAATATTAGCTCGACCCCGTGATTCAGTGGTTTTAATGTTTTACAACAAAGAGAAAGAATCTCTTTTCTTCTCTAAACCCAGGCATGTATAGTTTAGGTGTCTATGTCCATAATTTTATGACCATTGATATTCTTAAGGCAAATTGACAACTAAAACAAAAACCGCAGTTTACAACGCCTGCATCAATAGTATCCTCCTGTATGGCAGCGAATTATGGCCAATTTATTCAAAGTTGGAGACGGCTAAATGAATTCCATTTACGATGTCTGCACCATATTCTTGGTATCACCTGGAAGGACAAAGTGGCAAAACGTGGAGGTACTCACTCGCACAGGTCTCCCGAACATCTACGAGCTGCTCAAACAACGTAGGTTACGCTGGCTTGGCCATGAACACCGTATGAAAGATGGCCGCATACCAAAAGATATATTCTGCGGACAAGTAGCAGGTGGCAAAATGACTAGGGGTCGCCCAAAACTTCGATTCATGGACGCGTGTAAACGTAACATGAAGACTCTGAACATAAACCCTGCAGCCTGGGAAGATATAGCTGCAGACCGCAATCTTTGAAAACACACACTAAAGCTCCAACTCAAACAAGAAGCAGACAGATTCATAGAAAAAGAGAATACACGGCGAAAGAAAAGACAATGTAGCATTTATAGGGGCGCTGCAAAATCCATTGTCAACTATGACTGACGGAGGTTACTATAGTCAACTATGACTAACGGAGACTATTATAGTCAACTATGACTAACGTAGGCTACTAGAGTCAACTATGACTAACGGAGGATCGTACAGTCAACTATGACTAACGGAGACTACTATAGTCAACTATGACTAACGGAGGCTACTACAGTCAACTATGACTAACGGAGGATCGTACAGTCAACTATGACTAACGGAGACTACTATAGTCAACTATGACTAACGGAGGCTACTACAGTCAACTATGACTAACGGAGGATCGTACAGTCAACTATGACTAACGGAGGCTACTACAGTCAACTATGTCTAACGGAGGCTACTACAGTCAACTATGACTAACGGAGGCTACTACAGTCAACTATGACTAACGGAGGCTACTATAGTCAACTATGACTAACGGAGGCTACTATACATATGGGCAATGTGGTTCGCATTCCGCGATTGATGTTTTTATTCCCCCCCCCCAAAAAAAAAATGTAGACTGGGAGCCGCGATAGCTCAGTGGTTAGTGACCTGGACTACAAACGTCAAGGGGTAGGGTTCGATCCCAACCGACGGCTACCGGTTTCACCCAAACTTTAATGGGTACCGGATTTTTTTCTGGAAAAGTAAAGTGGCACGGGCGTAATACCGACCACATTACCCCAAAAATCATGTGCTGAAGGTCTGTAAAATATAGGGTCACTAACACCATATTCCCTATACGCCATTTGGCGTGACGGGTCACTAACACCATATTCCCTATACGCCATTTGGCGTGACGGGTCACTAAAACCATATTCCCTATACGCCATTTGGCGTGACGGGTCACTAACACCATATTCCCTATACGCCACTGGGCGTGACGGGTCATTAACACCATATTCCCTATACGCCACTTGGCGTGACGGGTCACTAACACCATATTCCCTATACGCCACTTGGCGTGACGGGTCACTAACACCATATTCCCTATACGCCACTTGGCGTGACGGGTCACTAACACCATATTCCCTATACGCCACTTGGCGTGACGGGTCACTAACACCATATTCCCTATACGCCACTTGGCGTGACGGGTGCACTTTACTTTTTAAATTTTTTTTTTTTTAAACTAAGAGGACCTAACTCTCAGGGTCGGGATCGATCCCAACTTCATGATCCCAATTTCATGATCCCAACTTCATGATCCCAATGTGCCAGTTAGAAACTATGACTCTACTATAGCTCTCTGGGTGCTTTGGAAAGCCAGACATGTTGGGGGAATGATAACGCCAAACATAGATATCGTGATAGCAGTAAAATCGATGGCTAGAGAGATCAAGGATAACATTTTTTTGAGACTGGATAGTAAAGCAAATGTCATGTGATGTCATGGAACTAAAGGCTAAAATGACAGGTGGATGGTTAGAAACACCAAATGGTATGATAGATGGAAATGATTTCCTTGAAAATCATGAATTTTTTTCTTACATTTATACCTTAGCACTTCAGGCAATACAATAGGTGTTGTCAGTCACATTTATAATAAAACGAAGTATGTTACATATACAAAGCTTGTCACCACAGAGATGAAATGTCTGTGGAAAGTTCTTGAAAGAGACCAGAAGAGAAACAATCAGAAATGACATTATAAGAGTAGGCATTGAGCCAATCCCAAGCTACATACAGAAACAACAAATAAACGGGTTTGTCTATCTAGAAAGTATGCCACGTGATTCCTTACCATACAAAACATATATTAAAAGTGGAGAATGGAAAAGAGCAAGAAGCAGACCTAGAGTAAGTTGGACAGACAACAGCAAATAAGCGCCACAACAACAATTGGCAATGAGTGAAGTCGCCAAAAGGGCGAGAACCAAAACTTTGTATCTTCCTCGACATCCGAACGGGTATAAGAGGAAGGGAAGAAAGAAAGAATGAAAGAAAAAACGAAAGAAAGAAAGAAAGAAACAAAGAAGGATGTCACACAGATAACTTAACATGTAGCTACCAGGGCCCTGACACGACCAGGGGAGATAAGAATACAGCCACTGTATCGGTACTGTCGTAAGACGCGGCTATGAAAGTTGGGGTCAGTGTTTATCGCCGGTGCTGCAGAGTTCGTGCACTTCAGCTGAAGCCATTTTCAGTGCGTTCGCTACTGTGTGGCTGGAGTGCTTCACAAAGTAGAACATGTTGAGGAGGAGATATTAGCAATATGGAATTGTCAGCTGACGTCATTAAGACGATCTGTCGACTAAACTAAACAAAACTAGACAGATTTCTTTCATTCATTCATTGAGTGCCGTCTCCGCATCGAAGGTTGGCTACCATGGAGCGTCATTCCACTCTGTCCCTTGCTTTGATGGTGCAGATTGTCATAGGCTGACTTGTCCATATTTCGATAATACTCGCCCATGTTAATCTTGGTCTGCCTCTGCCTCTTTTACCTTGTATTGTCCCTTCCAATATTACTTTTAGTAGGCTGTTGTGTCTTTTAACATGCCCCCAAAAATTTCATTTGTCTTTTTCTAATTGTGTTTAGTAGTTCTCTTTTTATTTTTAGTTGTTTTAAAACTTCATCATTTGTTTTCTTTTCTTTCTATTCAATTCTACATATTCTTCTATAAATCCACATTTGAAAGGCTTCAATTTTCTGTTCTGTTTTCTTGTCCAATGTCCATGTTTCTGCACCATACAGGAATATTGAGAAAATGTAACATTTTGCTATTCTTTATAAACAGATTTCTACATTAGGTATTTGATCATACACAGAGTACTCGCCCTTGTAGGCTAGCCTCCATATTTGCTTGTTTCGCAGTCTCAAGTTTGGACCTGAGTCAGCAACCGTTGCTATGTTTAATACATAATAGTAAAGAGTCATTAAGACTCCGTTATGAGCATGCGAATGATCCATGACGCAAGCTCCCTGGAGTGCACCAACTCATCTCTGCTCCTGTCACAAAATCCCACCAGACCAGGATAGCGCATATAAACAAGTTTTCTAGTGCTTAATCTTCTGGCGATATAATCGTGATTAGTGCACTTACGTACTTCATATTTAAAGGTAATCGTATTGTGAATCATTTATCAATGGCTTAGAATGGTATTTGTTGTTCTAACTTTGGACTAGCAGATAACATTGAAGCTCGGAATTCGTACCGGCGAATATTGTTGAATTTCATAGTATTTTCGATGATGCAGTAATCTTACAGGAGTATGTTGTAATTTTACTGTAATAGTCGGTGATACAGTAATCTTACTGGAGTATGTTGTAATTTTACTGTAATAGTCGGTGATACAGTAATCTTACTGGAGTATGTTGCAATTTTACTGTAATAGTCGGTGATACAGTAATCTTACTGGAGTATGTTGTAATTTTACTGTAATAGTCGGTGATACAGTAATCTTACTGGAGTATGTTGTAATTTTACTGTAATAGTCGGTAATACAGTAATCTTACAGCGTGTGTTGTTGTAAGTTTTCAGTAATAGTCGGTAATACAGTAACCTTGCTGGTGTATTTAGCAATTTTACAGTAATAGTCGGTAACACAGTAATCTTACAGCGTGTGTTGTTGTAATTTTGAAGTAATAGTCGGAAACAGAGTAATCTTACTGCGTGTGTTGTTGTAAATTTACAGTAATAGTCGGTAACACAGTAATCTTATAACATATCTTGGCGTCACCATGGATCGCAGAATGAAATGGATAAATCTGATAGACAGAGCAAACAAAAGGGCAAGAAAACGAACAGGTATTATGAAAAAATTGGCAGCAACGGACTGGGGAGCAGTCAGCAATATCTTGAAACGATCATACGTGGGAAGAGCAAGACCGGTCCTAGAGTATGGAGTCACAACCTGGGCTACAGCTTCCAAATCACACCTTAGCAAAATTAACAGAACACAGAACCAGGCTGCCCGTATCATCACTGGTGCTATGAAATCTACACCTATCGAGACTCTAGAAACAGTAACAGGTTTACAAACCCTTAGATGACAGACGGAAAACTAAAGTAATGCAACAAGCGGAGAAATATAAAAGGCTCCTTAGCCACCCCATCCACCAAAGAATAACTGGTTTCAGAAAAGGAAGACTAAAGGGGAGCAATTTTGCTGCATCTCCAAAGAACTGACAACTAGTGACCAAGTACTGTCTCAAACAATGCCAAAACCCATAAACCCATCTGATGTGACTCCTCATGGGAAACACAAAATACCAGAACTTAAGGAAGACATAATAGGAATCATGAAAAAAGACACCCAAACAGACACAGAGAGAAAGCACACAGCAGAAAAACACATAAATGACAACTACCCACAGGACGCCTGGTCACACATATACACAGATGGCTCTGCTACAAATGCCACCAGATATGGAGGAGGAGGTGTGTTCTTGACGCTAAATAATGTGGACGAAATTACCAAGTCAATAGCAACTGGGAAATTCTCAAACAACTATAAAGCAGAAACTGAAGCCCTCAAAGACGCTGCAAAACTGGCTATCCAACACAAAAATAACATGCACAAGAAATTGGTGATACTAACTGATGCACTGTCAGTCCCAACAGCTTTTAAAAAAACCACAGGAACAGTGAACTAGATGACTTGAGAACAACCCTAGACCAACTGTGCAATAACTTCCAGAGAGTGGTCATCCAGTAGACACCTTCACACTGTAACATACACGGAAACGAACGCGCAGACAAATTAGCTAAAGAGGGAGGGAGATTACCACAAGAGAACCATCCGGTCAGCTAGGACGAAGCCAAATCCACCATCAAAGGCCAGTACCATGAAAAATGGAAACGAGAACACCCAAAGCATAACGAGAGTGACGGATACCACCAACTATCAAGGAGGGATCAAGGCATCATACTTCACCAACGCACTGGCCACAACAGAATGAGAAACCACATGTTCACCAAACTCAAAATAGGAACAACCAGCCTATGCCACTGTACCCTGGATAACATGACAATAAAACATGTTCTACAGGATTGCCCCCAGTACGCACACCGGAGAAGGACAATGTGGTCCACACCCACCTCCCTGGAAGAGAAACTATACGGGGCAACCGAATCACTTAAACAGACAGCTGCCTTCATAAGAGAGTCGGGAATCCTAGTGTGAATGAGTCTTGATTGGAGAAGAAGAGGAAAAGACGGAGTTATCTTACTGGTGTCTGGTGTAACTTTACAGTAATAGTCGGTAACACAGTAATCTTACTGTTGTATGTTGCTGTAACTTTACAGTAATAGTCGGTAACACAGTAATCTTACTGTTGTATGTTGCTGTAACTTTACAGTAATAGTCGGTAACACATTAATCTTACTGTTGTATGTTGCTTTTTCGGTCACTCCTTCCCTCAAATTACGATTTGCTGACCTGATGACTGAAGACTTTTTAAGTAAAGAACTTTCACTTGTTATTCAACACAATAAATTTGCTCGAAATAGGAGCAATGATCATTGTTTTCCACAATTGAACACAATAGCATACATCAACAATCAAAATGATCTATATTTTTGTTTGGACTTTAGCGATATCACTTCGACTTTCAACGAAAACTAGTTGTAGGGATTCAACATAATGTCTCTAATCGACTTTCAACAAGACACGATTTATCGACTTCAAAGCAAACCTTCCAATCGATTACAGGACAAAAGT
This sequence comes from Megaustenia siamemsis, assembly GCA_032433765.1. Taxonomy (NCBI): domain Eukaryota; kingdom Metazoa; phylum Mollusca; class Gastropoda; order Stylommatophora; family Ariophantidae; genus Megaustenia; species Megaustenia siamemsis. The sequence goes on along the minus strand of JAVIAB010000047.1, from coordinate 3,313,253 downwards.
GTTGGTAATTTACAGCGAAAGAATTCTGAACGAGTCTCACTTGCGTTGATGACGTCGCTTTGTGCAACGCGAAACTTTGAGCTTCAAAGAACTGACACAGTTTTAAAGAAAAAAATATTGGAGCTGGTCAATAACCAGCATTCAAGTACGTCAATTATTGTTCATTGTATGTGTTATTTATTTCAAAGGTTTATAATAGTCTTATTTATTTAAAAGGTTTATAATAGTCTTATTTATTTCAAAGGTTTATAATAGTCTTATTTATTTCAAAGGTTTATAATAGTCTCATTTATTTCAAATGTTTATAATAGTCTTATTTATTTCAAAGGTTTATAATAGTCTTATTTATTTCAAATGTTTATAATAGTCTTATTTATTTCAAAGGTTTATAATAGTCTTATTTATTTCAAAGGTTTATAATAGTCTTATTTATTTCAAAGGTTTATAATAGTCTTATTTATTTCAAAGGTTTATAATAGTCTTATTTATTTCAAAGTTTTATAATAGTTTCAACTGTTATTTAAAAAAAAATTGTTATAATATTTTCGACTGTTATTTATTATAAAATGTTGTAATAGTTTCGATTGTTATTTTTTTAAAATTGCGGTTGTAGGGCGAGATAGGTGTGTTGTCAACACTGTTCTCTTTCTGTTACACTAATGGTGAGTTTAGATTCACACACTAAAACTTGAAATATTTGTTATGCTGGTATGTTGTTGTTGTATTGTAGTGAGTATTCAGGGTAAGCGCCGCTTACCTAACACTTATCACAAGTCAAATTTAAATGCTGCTTTCAATTTGTGACTCAAATTATCGCAATTTTAAAACAAAATATAATTATACATGTCTTGTTTCGGTCGTTTAGATGTCTCCGTATTTCTCGCTTGGCTAGAGACCACAATTTGCATTGGTAGCGTCTGCGCGAACAGCAGACAATGTCATAGAAAATTCTACTGTTTCATGACTGCATGACGTCGCGAATAGTTCATAGCTTCTTAGCTTGTCTGTAGATGACACATTTCAGTCCTTGGAGTGTGTGTAAAGCGTGCCGTTTGATAACTTAACGTTGCCTTGTTAAAGAATTGAGATAGTCGCTGATATTTTTGTGTTCATGAACTTTGATGATTTTATTTGTAGTTTTAATTTGTGAGAAAATATTAATATATGACATCATACCTTGTGTACAAACTGACGAGGTGTGGGTGTTGTGTAAATCATGGGTGATTCATGTCATGTTTCATTGTGAGAGAATATTAATATATGACATCATACCTTGTGTACAAAATGACGAGGTGTGGGTGTTGTGTAAATCATGGGTGATTCATGTCATGTTTCATTGTGAGAGAATATTAATATATGACATCATACCTTGTGTACAAACTGACGAGGTGTGGGTGTTGTGTAAATCATGGGTGATTCATGTCATGTTTGAGCAGTTCTTCCTTATTACTTCACTTTGAAGTCATTCATTTCTACTGAAGACTCTGCTGTTCGCCACCATCTTACATGCGAGTTGTAAGAGAGATAAAGAATCATGTAACTTTGTTTCATGTTTATTGATTCTTCATATTAGCTAACATTTCAAATACACGTAACAAAACATTTTTTAAAAATAAGTTATGATTTATTAGTCGTAAAATCCTAGTTTAGCGTCTTTCTATTAAATGAGTGATCTCCCCATATTGACCGCAGGTATTAATTGAATGGATCAACTGCTGTGCATTTAATTATAAGTTTTCTCAACAGGGTTTAGGATTGGGGTTCGGGTATTCCAAACCCTAACCCAGAGGTCGTATAATGAGAGATTAGACAACGATCGAATAATGTGCAAAGGGAAGTTACTAAGAGCAGAAAGACGCTAAAATAAGAAGTTTCTTATTAGTCAAACATAACGTAATACGCTAAAATAGGAAGTTTCTTATTAGTCAAACATAACGTAATACGCTAAAATAGAGGTGGCTAAACTTCCAAGTTTACCCACACAAAAACCCGCCTCACGCCACTGCATAGTCTGAGTAATGTTATTGAAGAGAATCTATTTTCTTTTCATTTTGACTACCAGAGTAAATGATGTGGTTTTAACTGGATACCATCAGCCTGCTGGACTTGGGGTGATCAAAGTGGCCAGTTTATACGGCTCTATGATACTGGATGAGGGAAGGTAGTCTAGAGGTAGAGCGTCGGAGTCTGGACAAGAAGGTCCCGAGTTCAAAGCCCAAAACAGGCGGCAGTTTTTTTTTTATTTATTTTAAATATGAATTATTTTAAATGTCTAAATAGGAAAAAATGAATCCATGGTTTCGTTTTGGCAGTAATCTCCCCTGGTATATGTGTAGTGGCATCCAACCTCGGATACGGCAGTTCCCATGCTCATTCGCGCACGTTAAAGAGTTAAAGAGACAGTGACAGTTAACATATCTAAATGAGTAGGACATAAAGTTGACCTTTGCCCTGGAAACAAAGATCTACACAAGTCTATCAACACCGTGGATGGCCGTGCTACGGAGTTCGTGCAAATTAATCAGGATTCTCCTATGAGTTTTTTAAAGAAATTATCGAGGGGAATGTCGGAACACCTATGGATCCGTCCGATGTGCGGTGATGATGATCTAAGTACAAACATACACATACAATTATGGTAAAGTATGAGACTTGAATCTGCGTCTTATCACGCGAGTTGTCGCCCATATGTGCTCGGCCGTCTATTCAGAAGTGTTCGGAGACTTCCAGACAGTGTCGCCTCAAGCATCAAAACTCACGATACGAGGCGGCATTCCTCATTTTCCCAGAGTACTATCCTGGTACCCATTTCTGCCAACGGCTGTGTCGACTGCGGGGCATATTTTTGTCCAACCACGAGTACAACTCACACTGCGGGAATCGAACACAGGTTGTACGAACGTCTGTAGCCCAGTCTGGTGATTTACCCAACAAGGTGAACGAGGTCCCAAAATTTCTATCTCAAAAGTGTTCTTCAATCTTTCTCAATCTCCTTCATTTGTAAATTTGTTGATACCAAAGCTCTGCTGTTATCTTTCTCCCTGCTAATATTCATAACTTATTTTTATTTTCAATGTTTGCTTCCCGTTCATGAATTTAAAAAAAAATAACTAAAAAAAAAACCAGTTGGATGGTTTTCAAAACTAGGCTACCGAGGCCTCACCCACAAGACAGTGGGGTTGTTTTACTTCGGGGTACCCTCCCTTAGTCTTTTACTCTCCCGAGCTTACCTGCAAGGCAGCAGGGCAGCCACAGGTTGTACTGTTTACTGCATACAGTAGCAGGTAAAATTACCTGACCTGACAATTAGTGGCCAGGGGATAAAGGCATAATAATGTAAAACTGATGTAAAGGCATAATAATGTAAAACTGATGTAAAGACATACTAATGTGAAACTGATGTAAAGGCATACTAATGTAAAACAGACGTAAAGGCATACTAATGTAAAACTGACGTAAAGGCATACTAATGTAAAACTGCTGTAAAGGCATGCTAATGTGAAACTGCTGTAAAGGCATACTAATGTAAAACTGATGTAAAGGCATACTAATGTAAAGCTGCTGTAAAGGCATACTAATGTAAAGCTGATGTAAAGGTATACTAATGTAAAGCTGATGTACGGCTCAAAATGTAAAAAGAAAAAGTGAAGAAAACGTGATATTGGTATGATTGGCAGCTTTATGTAGCTGCTATGATGGGGCCTGGGAGCCGCGATAACTCAGTGGTTAGTGAACTGGACTACAAAGGACAAGAGGTAGGGTTCAATCCCAACCGACGGCTTCCGGTTCAACCAGCCTTTAATGTGTACCAGATTTTTTCTGGGAAAGTAAAGCGGCACTTGCGTAACACCGACTACATTACCATAAAAATCATGTGCCGAAGGTCTGTAAAACGCATGGTCACTAACACCATATTCCCTATACGTCACTTGGCGTGACAGGGGTATTTTACTTTTATGATGGGGGTTGTAGTTGCTTTGATGGGGACTGCACTTGCTATGATGGGGGCTGTAGTTGCTTTGATGGGGACTGTAGTTGCTATAATGGGGACTGTAGCTGCTTTGATAAGGGCTGTAGCTGCTATGATGGAGACTGTAGTTGCTATGATGGGGACTGTAGTTGCTATGATGGGGGCTGTAGCTGCTAAGATAGGGACTGTAATTGATATGATGGGGACTGTAGCTGCTTTGATGGGGGCTGTAGTTGCTATGATGGGGACTGTAGTTGCTATGATGGGAACTGTAGCTGCTTTGATGGGGGCTGTAGTTGCTATGATGGGGGCTGTAGTTGCTATGATGGTGACTGTAGTTGCTATGATGGTGACTGTAGTTGCTATGATGGTGACTGTAGTTGCTATGATGGGGACTGTAGCTGCTGTGATGGGGAATTTAGCTGCTGTGATGGGGACTGTAGCTGCTGTGATGGGGCCTGTAGCTGCTGTGATGGGGACTGTAGCTGCTGTGATGGGGACTGTAGCTGCTGTGATGGGGACTGTAGCTGCTGTGATGGGGACTGTAGCTGCTATGATGCGGACTGTAGCTGCTATGATGGGGACTGTAGCTGCTATGATGGGGACTGTAGCTGCTATGATGGGGACTGTAGCTGCTATGATGAGGACTGTAGCTGATATGATGGGAACTGTAGCTGCTATGATGAGGACTGTAGCTGCTATTATGAGGACTGTAGCTGCTATGATGGGGACTGTAGCTGCTATGATTGGGACCGTAGCTGCTATGATGGAGACCATAGCTGCTGTGATGGGGACTAGCTGATATGATGGGGACTGTAGCTGCTATGATGGAGACTGTAGCTGATGGAGACTGTAGCTGCTGTGATGAGGACTGTAGCTGCTATGATGGGGACTAGCTGCTAAGATGGAGACTGTAGCTGCTGTGATGGGGACTAGCTGCTATGATGGAGACTCTAGCTGCTGTGATGAGGACTGTAGCTGCTATGATGGGGACTGTAGCTGCTATGATGGAGACTGTAGCTGCTATGATGGGGACTAGCTGCTATGATGGAGACTGTAGCTGCTGTGATGGGGACTAGCTGCTATGATGAGGACTGTAGCTGCTATTATGGGTACTGTAGCTGCTATTATGGGGACTGTAGCTGCTATGATGGGGACTGTAGCTGCCATTATGGGGACTGTAGCTGCTGTGATGGGGACTAGCTGCTATGATGAGGACTGTAGCTGCTATTATGGGTACTGTAGCTGCTATGATGGGGACTGTAGCTGCTATGATGGGGACTGTAGCTGCCATTATGGGGACTGTAGCTGACTTTCTTTATTTGGATCATTGAACGAGATAAGTTTTAATGATGATTCCACTAGCACGGGCGGTTGAGAAATTATTTATTTTAAATCGTTTGCCTGATACCGAGCTTCTATTATGGGGACTAGCTGCTGTGATGGGGACTGTAGCTGCTGTGATGGGGACTAGCTGCTGTGATGGGGACTGTAGCTGCTGTGATGGGGACTGTAGCTGCTATGATGGGGACTGTAGCTGCTATGATGGGGACTGTAGCTGCTATTATGGGTACTGTAGCTGCTATGATGGGGACTGTAGCTGCTATGATGGGGACTGTAGCTGCTATGATGGGGACTGTAGCTGCTATTATGGGTACTGTAGCTGCTATGATGGGTACTGTAGCTGCTGTGATGGGGACTGTAGCTGCTATGATGGGGACTGTAGCTGCTATGATGGGGACTGTAGCTGCTATTATGGGTACTGTAGCTGCTATGATGGGGACTGTAGCTGCTATTATGGGGACTGTAGCTGCTATGATGGGGACTGTAGCTGCTATGATGGGGACTGTAGCTGACTTTCTTTATTTGGATCATTGAACGAGATAAGTTTTAATGATGATTCCACTAGCACGGGCGGTTGAGAAATTATTTATTTTAAATCGTTTGCCTGATACCGAGGCCTTCGACTAACCATAACCATGTAGGTGAGAAACAACACAAAACGATGTTGTGGCTAAGAAGTAGGCATAGTTGCCGCAACGTCGCTTTCATTTTGTGTTGTCTCTCATGAACAAGATGTAAGAAGAGGAGGAGGGAGGAGAAGAAGAAGAAAGACAAAGAAGATGAAGGGGAAAAAAGACGAATGATGAAAACGGAAGTAGAAGACGGAAGAAGAACAAATCAGATGAAAGAGTTGAGGAAGAATAAGGAGAAGGACAAAAAAGAAAAGGAAATTTAAAAAAGTATAAGAAGGAAGACGAAGAAGAAGGAAAAAAGAAGAAGAAAATGAAGAATGAGAAGAGTTAAAATCGAGGCATTCTGCATAGCTACAACAAATGCTTCCAACTGTATTAAGTCTGTGTTTCTGGCTCTTCGCGGTGAGCTCAGCAGATCTCTTGAATCTCTGTCTCGACAATACTTCACATAGCAATCATTGTGATAGCTTGCATCTGGGTCTTTATTATAAAAAAAACACACCATTTCACGTCCACTGGACCAGATCTAGGGCACTCTCAAACAACTATAATTGACATATGCAATTAGAAAATGTGATCTTGTTCTTATTGTATTTATTCTTATTTCATATTTTCTCTTATACTTTTATTTATTATTATATTTGCGGTTCTTGTTTCAGCGAATTTATTTATCTCTCTCTTGCTGGATCAGTCTGTCTGTCTGTCTACCTATATTTTGTCTGTCTGTTGGTTGGCATGTCTTTCAGTCGGCCTATCTGTTTATCAATAATCCGTTTGTCTGTCTATCCGTTCTTCTTTCTGTCTCTTTGTCTGTTTCTCTCTGCCTTCATTCATACTTTCTTTCTTCCTTCTTTCTATCCATAAACAATTTATTTCCATAATTTTCTTTCTTTTTTCTTTCGTTCTTTCTTTCTATCTTTCTGTCTTCTTCTTTCCTTCCTTCTATACAACCACGACATTACGGAAATGGAGATCCGTTTCTCTCTGTACTAATCATCGAAGCAGTAAACACCGATAACTTGACATCATTTTGATATTTATTCACACTCTGTGCGTTCTCTGTTCAATTAATGGATTTTAATCTCGTGTTCCCTCGCTCTGTCCTCGCGATTAGCGATAAACGAGTTCCCTCCCAGGAATGAAATAAAGCGGAACATTCAAGCTTCATTACACCAACCCATTTCTGAGTATTTATCTGTTCTATAGATAAAGAAAAAGATCTATTTCCTTTTTGTTCTACAACTGGGCTTCTTTCACTTGGCTTCGTTATTAAAAAGTCATAAACTTGTACGATTTTTTTTTCTAAGTTTTCCCCGACCCTTGTTTTTTCTTGTTGTGATTTAAGCATGTTGATTGAAACGTCATGTTGAATAATGCGTTAATAAATGGAAACTGTTTACGTTGTCTGAAGTTGAATTTGTTGCTTTTTTGGGTTGAAAATGGAATAAAAGCAAAGAAATTAGGGAAATGGAAAGATACATTTTTTCAGTTTTTATTAAATGAAGATTGTGTCACATTTTAAAATGACAGGTCCAATGTATAAACAGAAGAAAACAAATACTGATAATTTTGTGCGTTTTTAGACTTTTTTTATGTTTACGAATTTTTTTGTCGTTGTAATTTGAATGTGGGTGCTAGTAAATTAATTTAGCAACGTGACTTGGCATGCCGCATGTCAATTTTCATAGTTCGCGAGTAACCGCTAAGGGATCAGCACGAAATAATGGCACGTTTACAGTACTTTGAAAAGTCTTGAACAAATATTCCCCAAACGTTGTCACAACCTTGTGGTCTAGTTATAGGATTCATTATGAATGCCTTTGGGGACTCTGGACAAAATAAAATCGACCCAAAAAATTAGCCTGGATCCGCAACCGTGTACAGACTTCACGAATATCATTTTAAATGTGGGAGATGCCAGACGAGAGCGATAGGCATGAATCAAAAGAAGACTTGTCAGCCTACACAATACCATTGTGACGTTAGTCGCTACACGTTGATGGATATTCTTCGCAAGAGATTTGAGCACTTATGGACATGTTCGATGTGCTATGAGGATGACCTGTCAGCTAAACTAAACTAAACTAATCTAAACAGAAAAAGAAAACTAAAGTAGACACACCAAAAAATAAGGAAGAGTCAAATAATTGCAGTCCTGCTAAAAAAAACTAAACTAAACTAAAAAAAACTGAGCGAAAATAAAGTTAGCTAAAAAAATAAACTAAAAGAAAATAAACTAAACTAAAAAAAACTAGACTAAAAAAGAACTAAACTGAAGACAACTAAACTGAACTAGACAATACTAGTTACAAGATGACACGTTCAGGGATCGTGTGGGATAGTTCTGTTTGTCAGATTCCTTAGCTGGTGTCTTCATCATCTGGTTGTTATGTCCCTTTGCAGAACGGAAGACATCTCTACTCAGATCTTCCCACTGCGCTGTCATACTCAACGTCTCATTGTCTTTGATACACTTAGCTGGTAGTGTGCTGAAGTGCAGGTGCTTTGTGACAAAGAAACTGTGTCAATGAGTACAGTTTCGATCCTAGTTTGTGATGACTATTGTTGTCTTTATTTTTTGTGTTTGTGGATTTGTCCGCGTACAGTAATGACACAATTGTTTTATGTTTGTTTGTTCATCTTTCCGCTTCACAATTTCAGTTCGTAATTAATATTCGCTTCTGGTATATGGTGGATAGACGGCAGGAACCATTGCAGGCAATGCATGAAAAGTGTTCCTTGTTGCAGTTTCCTTATATACCAAGTCCATGGGGGACTGGTGGGTCTCGAGGCAGGACGCCGGCCTCGGGACAGAGAGGTTGTGGGTTCAAATCTCGGCTTCCACCGGTTGGGATTTTTATTTATGATTTCTCTCTGCGACAACCACCCCTGGTCTCAGCAGCGAGGCCCGGCTTGAAACGTCAGTTACTCATCGACGGAAAAAAACATGAGTACCTCCGAAGTCGGAGTTATCTGCCTGTGCGGCGAGGGACCCCTGTGCACACGGCTGCCAGAGAAAAATGGATTAACACGCAAAATTCACTTCCTAGCCACTAGGGACTTCGTCAGAGTTGAAAGCTGGCGAACGCAACAACAACAACAACAACAACAACAGCAACAACATATTCGCTTCTTTGTTTTTTGTTATTGTTCTCAATTTAAGAGATGCTTATATGTGTTGTATGTGTTGTATGTGTTGTATGTGTTATATGTGTTGTATGTGTTGTATGTGTTGTTGTATGTGTTGTATACACCGGAGCTATTTCAACCGATGTAGATTTTGGATGTTTTAAGCGCAAATACAAAAGTAATCATCATCTAGTAAGAGTTTCCAAGCAGATCAGTTGGCAAAGGAAATGTTCAACAGGCACAGAACTAGATACACCGGTTACATACCATCATAAGAAACAGATAATCAAATCAATCAGAGGACAACAAGCACCAAATAAGGATGCCTTTTATAATATGAATAGATATGAACAAGTTATCATTATACGCATCAGAACATGACACAATCGACTCCACAGTCACATGTATACAAAATTCAAGATCGGCACCTCAACTGCATGTACATGTGGACAGGCGCCCCAAACTGCTGAACACATACTTCAAGACTGCACTGAATATAGTAGACTGAGGAAAATCCATTGGCCCATAGAAACAACACTACAGACAAAACTATATGGGCCACTGTAAGAATTACAAAAGACAGTAAAATTTATACAGGAAACGACATTGCAGATATAGACAATACTTCAGGCGAACGAAAGATAGATAGATCAAGTAACATGCCTAGGTGGACATGTCTCTCCACAACTTTCCATCTCGACTAAGGCTAAGTCCCTTATTTTTGCTTTCCTTCACTATAATGTCTAACATTTCTTGTAACTCATTTTCACTCTTAGCGATTAAGACTGTATCATCAGCATACCTTAGATTATTTATATTATGACCTCCAATTGTTATTCCAGGCATGCCCTTTATGGATCTTAAAATAATCTCACTATACATATTAAATAAATCTGGTGACAGCACACAACCTTGCCTAACACCATGTTTTATTTGTTTAAACATTCCCAACTGATTTCCAGTTCCTATGACCGCTGTTTATTGCTGTACAAATACAAAAGTGCAGAAACGAAATATGGGCTGAGAAAGTTGTATCGTAGAGCACATCTGTAAGGTGTGAGTTAGAAAGGTCTGTGATTAGAGAAAACATGGGATGATAACATCAAGCAACATCGCGGTCTAGACCTCGTCAGTTCGCGGACGACAGTTTGAAAGAACAAGTTGACGGAGAGAATTGCAAGTTGATAGATATGGATGGATGGACGGGTTGGCGGATGGATGGATTGATGGATGGATGGGTAGGTGGATGGATGGGTATTTGGATGTATGGATGAATGGATGGGTCGGTGGACGGATGGATAGATAGGTAGGTGGATGGATGAATGGATATATGGATGGATGGTTTTATACATATGTTTTTAGTCGAAACTGTACGGAATGAATTCCGGTAAACCTTTCGGGCATACACACATACACACACACACACAGGCACAGACACCCACACACAGACACACACTGATAGGCAGAGAACCCTATATGTGAAAAATGTTGAAAGTTCCCTGTACAGCTAAAAAGACCAACGAGGACATACTCAAAGAGGCCAACACATAAGGGGAGCGAGCTCCTAACAACATCAGAAAGAACCAATCAACATTTTTCGGAAACATCATGAGAAGAGGAAAGTGAAAATACTTGGTTACAACTGGAAAAATACAGGGAAAGAGGGATCGCGGACGGCAAAGAGAGAAAATAATAGATAGTTTTGTGTCATAGCATGGAAAACAGTTAACAACAGAACTGACACGATGCACTGTGGGTAGAACATTGTGGAAGGACACGATCGTCTATGCCAACCAGTACGGCACTTGATGATGGTGATATATATATATATAGAGAGAGAAAGACAGACAGATAGATAGATAGATAGATAGCTAACAGACAAATATATACACAGACATGACAAGAGACATATAGATACGCGTGAAAGTAGCTAGGTAGGCTGGCGGACAATTAAGGTGGAAGGAAAGGAGGAACTGAATGATTGACTGAATGATTGATGGTTGATTGATTGATTATAATTGCACTGACCTCGTTTGAATCAGAAGAATGTTGAAAGTTCCCTGGACCGCTAAAAAAGACCAATGAGGAAATCCTTAAAGAGGCCAACACAAAAAGGGAGCTCCTAAAAAATCATCAGAAAGAAGAAATCAACATTGTTAGGGTACATCATGAGAATAGGAAAGTTGGAATACTTGGTTACAACTGGCAAAATAAAAGGAAAGAGAGATCGCGGACAACAAAGAGAGACAATACTGGATAGCTTGTTGTCATGACATGGAAAGCAGTCAACAACAGAATTAATACGATGTAATGTAGATAGAAGATTGTGAAAGGACATGATCGGTACGCCAACCGGTACGGCACATGATGATGACGATGACCTTGTTTGAAGTAACGCTTTACACTTTGTAAATAGAGAATGAAAATATGAGTGTTTGTGTAAATGAGTAAGAACCCAAAATGTGGATCAATTTGTGATTGGAGGGTTCAATGATGGCCACATGAATTCAAGGACCAATACGAGGATCAGGAAAGAGAGGAACAGTTATCAACTTATCGAACATTCTAGAAGTGTTTTCTTAACTATCTGTCCCCAGACCATCTTAGGGGTCTGCGTCTAAATATAATAAGAAATAGTCAAATCTGACCTTTACCAGCACTCAACTCTGACCTTTGACCTTTCACAAAAAGCCCTATTTGTAATCTCCTTTTGGAGCGAGACACGTGACCCAGTGAAAACCTTTCAGGGCATACACCTTTTTTTAAAATTTAATTTGGTTGCTTAAATGACATTTCTGGGGAACATAATTATCGTGTGCCATGTCGATGATCGATTAATTCCATATCTTTATATTAAGTGTCGTTAACATGACGGCTATCTCGCTGGCTAGACGATAAGACGAACGTGGGGTCAGCTTACATGTGGCACAACATCAGCCAGGCAGTAAAATTAAAATTACTAAGGATATGTAGCTTCCCGACAATATACAGATAGAGATGATACATGCAATAGAAGATTTTGGCACTGAAGTGATCACAAACATATGCAATGACATATACCATACAGGATACATAAATGAACTAAAAACAGCCACTTTCATTGCATTACCTAAAAAGCGACGGTGCATTAAATACATTACGTCATGTTCTCTAATAGTATATGCACCTACTTTCGTTAATTTTCTCTATAATGCGTACATCATTTCATTGACTTTATCGATAATGTGTACATCATTTTATCTATAATGTGTACATTATTTCATTAATTTTATCTATAATGTGTACATAATTTCATTCATTTTATCTATAATGTGTACATCCTTTTCTTCATTTTATCTATAATATGTACATCATTTCATTCATTTTATCTATAATGTGTACATAATTTCATTCATCTTATCTATAATGTGTACATCATTTCATTCATTTTATCTATAATGTGTACATCATTTCATTCATTTTATATGTAATATGTACATCATTTCAATCATATTGTCTATAATGTGTACATCATTTTCTTCATTTTATCTATTATATGTACATCATTTTCTTCATTTTATCTATAATGTGTACATCATTTCATTCATTTTATCTATAATGTGTACATCATTTCATTCATTTTATCCATAATGTGTACATCATTTCATTCATTTGATCTATAATGTGTACATCATTTTCTTCATTTTATCCGTAATGTGTACATCATTTTCTTCATTTTATCTCTAATGTGTACATCATTTTCTTCATTTTATCTATAATGTGTACATCATTTTCTTCATTTTATCTATAATGTGTACATCATTTCCTATTGTACAACTCCAACATTTCGACCAAAACCAAGTTTGAAGGTGAAACAGAATCGTACAGCCGTTAATGAAACCAGAGACAAAACAACAGCACCTTTAAGTTCACACGATACAGATCACAAAGTACAGTGCTGACGTTAAAGATCAGAAAGTACAGTGCTGACGTTAAAGATCAGAAAGTACAGTGCTGACGTTAAAGATCAGAAAGTACAGTGCTGACGTTAAAGATCAGAAAGTACAGTGCTAACGTTAAAGATCAGAAAAAACTGTGCTAACGTTAAAGATCAGAAAAAACTGTGCTAACGTTAAAGATCACAAAGTACAGTGCTAACGTTAAAGATCACAAAGTACAGTGCTGACGTTAAAGATCAGAAAAAACTGTGCTAACGTTAAAGATCACAAAGTACAGTGCTAACGTTAAAGATCAGAAAAAACTGTGCTAACGTTAAAGATCACAAAGAACAGCGCTAACGTTAAAGATCACAAAGAACAGTGCTAACGTTAAAGATCAGAAAGGACTGTGCTAACGTTAAAGATCACAAAGTACAGTGCTAACGTTAAAGATCACAAAGAACAGTGCTAACGTTAAAGATCAGAAAGGACTGTGCTAACGTTAAAGATCACAAAGTACAGTGCTAACGTTAAAGATCACAAAGAATGATGCTAAAGTTAAAGATCAGAAAGATCTGTGCTAACGTTAAAGATCACAAAGTACAGTGCTAACGTTAAAGATCAGAAAGATCTGTGCTAACGTTAAAGATCACAAAGTACAGTGCTAACGTTAAAAATCACAAAGAACGATGCTAACGTTAAAGATCACAAAGAACGATGCTAACGTTAAAGATCACAAAGAACGATGCTAAGGTTAAAGATCATAAAGAACGGTGCTAAGGTTAAAGATCACAATGTACAGTGCTAACGTTAAAGATCACAAAGAACGATGCTAACGTTAAAGATCACAAAGAACGATGCTAACGTTAAAGATCATAAAGAACGGTGCTAAGGTTAAAGATCACAATGTACAGTGCTAACGTTAAAGATCACAAAGAACGATGCTAACGTTAAAGATCACAAAGAACAGTACTGACGTTAAAGATAATAAAGAACGGTGCTAAGGTTAAAGATCACAATGTACAGTGCTAACGTTAAAGATCACAAAGAACGATGCTAACGTTAAAGATCACAAAGAACGATGCTAACGTTAAAGATCACAAAGGACAGTGCTAACGTTAAAGATCACAAAGAACAGTGCTAACGTTAAAGATCACAAAGAACGATGCTAACGTTAAAGATCACAAAGAACAGTGCTAACGTTAAAGATCACAAAGAACGATGCTAACGTTAAAGATCACAAAGAACAGTGCTAACGTTAAAGATCACAAAGAACGATGCTAACGTTAAAGATCACAAAGGACAGGGAGATTTCTAACACAAATGATAATTGTTACTGAAGATATTATAATATTTGAAACACAAATGATAAATGTTGAAGCAAAGGGGACTGGAAACGTCAGAGAAACGCAAAATAATATGAGCTGTCACTGTTGAGACTGCCAATCGGGTGGGGGACTAGAGCTCTGTAACTCGCTCGGCACCCAAAAAGGTATAGGAGGAAATGAAGAGAGAGAGAGTGAGATAGAGAGAGAGAGAAAGAGCAGTATACATTGTAAACGTCAAAGTACTAATTATAAACCTTCATCTACCTCTTTCCTTCCTTTGCATCTCAGCGTCGAGGGAAGATACAATTTGTGGTATTTTTTTGCTCTTCTATTGGCCTCTCCAGCCGTTCCTAGAGTTTATAATATTCAATTAATTCATCCTTTTCATGGTCGGCCCTTGCGTCTGGTGTTCTTTCGCAACGTTTATTGAAGGCTCGTTGTATTGTGTTGTGATTTTTCTGCCTTGTAACGTTGCTAAATTATTTTATCTGTTGTTTCTTTATGTTTTTATGGCAGGAATCTTTACTAGCTTTTTTCTCAGTTCTTCATTTCTGATCTTATCTATCAGTTCTTCATTTCTGATCTTATCTCTCAGTTCTTCATTTCTGATCTTATCTCTCAGTTCTTCATTTCTGATCTTATCTCTCAGTTCTTCATTTCTGATCTTATCTCTCAGTTCTTCATTTCTGATCTTATCTCTCAGTTCTTCATTTCTGATCTTATCTCTCAGTTCTTCATTTCTGATCTTATCTATCAGTTCTTCATTTCTGATCTTATCTATCAGTTCTTCATTTCTGATCTTATCTCTCAGTTCTTCATTTCTGATCTTATCTCTCAGTTCTTCATTTCTGATCTTATCTCTCAGTTCTTCATTTCTGATCTTATCTCTCAGTTCTTCATTTCTGATCTTATCTCTCAGTTCTTCATTTCTGATCGTATCTCTCAGTTCTTTATTTCTGATCTTATCTCTCAGTTCTTTATTTCTGATCTTATCTCTCAGTTCTTCATTTCTGATCTTATCTCTCAGTTCTTTATTTCTGATCTTATCTCTCAGTTCTTCATTTCTGATCTTATCTCTCAGTTCTTCATTTCTGATCTTATCTCTCAGTTCTTCATTTCTGATCTTATCTCTCAGTTCTTCATTTCTGATCTTATCTCTCAGTTCTTTATTTCTGATCTTATCTCTCAGTTCTTCATTTCTGATCTTATCTCTCAGTTCTTCATTTCTGATCTTATCTCTCAGTTCTTCATTTCTGATCTTATCTCTCAGTTCTTTATTTCTGATCTTATCTCTCAGTTCTTCATTTCTGATCTTATCTCTCAGTTCTTCCTTTCTGATCTTATCTCTCAGGCTGTTTACTGTCATTTGTCTAACGCATTTAATCTCAGTAGAAGTTATTTTTCTTATTGTTCTTGCATCTAGGGTCCACACATTGGTAGCACAACGTTGGGATGAAGACTGTATTGTTATAAACTGAAAGTACATATTATAATCCTAGAAATAAACTGTCTGATAATATTTTTGTTTTAATTTCAAAAACTTTTTAAATCTCAAAACTTCAAGGCCGCTGGCGTGGCTTCCATTTTCCTTCCACAAGAGCAACCAAAATCATTTTTTTTTATTTGGCCATTAAACTTTAATACATTAAACGTAATAGACATTTTTTTGGCTACAAATACAGGCACCTTCCTATCGTGGCCATGATTTACAAATGATTGAGCTGCATTTGATAGTAGGTTCATGTTTTTACCTCTTTCAAGGTCCTTTAGACAATGTTGAATAACCTCTTTTACGTTTCAATGCGAGTCGAAGTAGAGAATTAGTTATAGGACTGGTTAGGTCATGGCGAGAGGTTCGATTCTGAGAAAACGGCTTCTAGGTTCACCCAGCTGTAATAAGCATCAAATATGTTTCTTTTGTGACATTAAGACTACACCAGAGTATTGCTGACTATATCGATCACAGTTGTTTGTTTACATCTAAAAATGGCATTTTAGTTATAATCGTGGGTATCTTTCAGTATTGTTGGGATGGAGACACCTTGAGTCTTCTACATTCCACATTTTCTTATTGATATTTATAGAAGTAGTTTCACACACAAAACGTAATTTTATAGCTTTCCGGAGCTTATTTTCCACTTTTTGAAATTCCAAAATTGTTTAAGTTGAAAGTCATAACTTCTTATAGACACTATGAAATTATAATAGAAGATGTGAGCACATTTGATATTTCTGCAAAGACAGGAATGTGTTAAATTAGCAAAACTATTATTTACAAATAGCTGTGGGTGAAAGATGTGCCGCTTATAAAAGTAAAAGAGAAAATATTACATATATGCGTCATGTTATGTTATGATATGTTTTGTTATGTTATGATATGTTTTGTTATGTTAGGATCATCATCACTGCACACGTCCGTAAGGGCTCCGATCTTCTCCTTGAAATACAGAAAATCTGTGAGGAGAACAATGACCGACGTGGACTCGTGACAGAAAACCTGTGAGGAGAACAATGACCGACGTGGACTATTGACAGAAAACCTGTGAGAAGAACAATGACCGACGTGGACTATTGACAGAAAACCTGCGAGGAGAACAATGACCGACGTGGACTATTGACAGAAAACCTGTGAGGAGAACAATGACCGACGTGGACTCGTGACAGAAAACCTGCGAGGAGAACAATGACCGACGTGGACTATTGACAGAAAACCTGCGAGGAGAACAATGACTGACGTGGACTATTGACAGAAAACCTGTGAGGAGAACAATGACCGACGTGGACTATTGACAGAAAACCTGTGAGGAGAACAATGACCGACGTGGACTATTGACAGAAAACCTGTGAGGAGAACAATGACCGACGTGGACTATTGACAGAAAACCTGTGAGGAGAACAATGACTGACGTGGACTATTGACAGAACTGGGATCCTGGCAGCAGAGGTAGACTTTTTAATAACTTTTGTCCGGGTAGCGGTCATTATGGCCTAATCTTTACGACTTTTACGTGCGCATAATACACACGAGACCTCCTGTTTATCCGAGAGAGCTAGACATCGGATCTCACGGGCCGAGGCTAGGAAAGTGGAAACCCCGCGTAGAGAGAGCTAGACATCGGATCTCACGGGCCGAGGCTAGGAAAGTGGAAACCCCGCGTAGAGAGAGCTAGACATCGGATCTCACGGGCCGAGACTAGGAAAGTGGAAACCCCGCGTAGAGAGAGCTAGACATCGGATCTCACGGGCCGAGGCTAGGAAAGTGGAAACCCCGCGTAGAAAGCCCGGGCTCGATGTTATTGTTGAGTTCCCACCGTTCTGGTGAAAGTCGAACAGATGACTTTCTTGTCCAGATGCCGACGGTTTATGTCTAGACCACACAGTTTTCCCCTAGCTATACATCATGCTCACGGAACGGATTCTTTCTTCTGTTTACTTCTTTCGCTCATTCTAAATAATATTGGATGTAAATTCCAACTCACAGCCCAGATTTATGTATCGACCACAACCCTACGAGGATCTGCATTTCAAGGGAATTAACCAACATCCTACATTTTTAATGAAGAAATTAAACATAAAAATGTCATCTTAAAATATGTGTCTGTTTAACCTTTTAGGAAAGAAATGACAACACAGGGAATAAATCTCACGTATTGATCGTAAGGTCTTTCTCGCAGAAACATACATAACATAAACAGGCTGCTTTCCCTCGCTTCGGAATCCGGAATTTCCTCGTTAATTGTTATCATATTTGGACTCAAATAACGGTCATTTCCATAATATGCAATGATGACGTTATGTTTCTTACAAAATTAAGTCAATCCGCTTCAAATTTCTTTGTAATGTCCACATTTATGATAACATTGTTAAAGAGGGTTCTGTAGCGAGTGAGACAGCCTGGAGAGGTGTGGAGAACAAGAATGCTTAACTGAACAAAGGCAAGGACATAACGAAATCGAAGCTGCTCTAAAGTTGACGATAAGGATGAAAAGGAAAAAAAAAATAATGACATGTATGGTTGTAGCTTTACGTAAGGGAGGAGCGCATAAAATCAAAACAACGTTGCGGAGCCACACGCCTTGCTGGGAACAATAGACAAAACATAGACGAATATGTTGTTGTTGTTTCGTTCGCCAGTTTTCAACTCTGACGAAGTCTCTAGAGACTAGGAACTGAATTTTGTGTGTTAATCCATCTTTCCCTGACAGCCGTGTGCACAGGGGTCCCTCGCCGCGCAGGCAGATAACTCCGACTTCGGAGGTACTCATAGTTTTTTTCCGTCGACGAGTAACTGACGTTTCAAGCTGGACCTCGCTGCTGAGACCAGGGATGGTTGCCGCAGAGAGAAATCATCAATAAAAACCCCAACTAAAAGACGAATATAAATGTGAACAAACGTATAATAATATTTTCTTGTTCAGATATTTTAGAATCAAGTCGCTATGTTGTTTTAGTTTGTTCACTTACACGTTCGTGTGCATGTCTTGTCGGTTGTTTCAAACTGAAGGTCTGAGCCCCAACGTCATTAAGATTGATTAAATCCCTCATCTGAACAGTGTTGAAGCGAGGCTTGACCGTATCACCGAGAGATCGAAGAGTTAGGATGTCTATTTCTGCATCCGTTCTATAGATTAGGGAGCAAAGCAAAGGAAGGGGGGGGGGGGGATAAAAGCAGATGTTTAATCTACAAACACCAAAACATTTATGCTGTTAAATTATCTTTTTAAAAAAAAAAAATATTATTATTTATATAATTATTAAAATATAAATTATTATAAATTATTCTCCAAAAATCCCTGTTAACTTCAAACTCTTCGTCTTATAAGTTCGTCGTTGATTTGGTGCCGGTTCTATATAGAAGCTTGATTACCGTGGACCACACTGTCTTTTACCTTGATCCTTCATGCTGTCAACATTTCTCACTGTCTCTTACCTTGATCCTTCATGCTGTCAACATTTCTCACTGTCTCTTACCTTGATCCTTCATGCTGTCAACATTTCTCACTGTCTCTTACCTTGATCCTTCAAGCTGTCAACATTTCTCACTGTCTATCTCTTAATGCTTCACGTATCCACAAGTTCTCCTATCCCTGTCTATCTCTTAATGTTTCACGCTTTCACAAGTTCTCCTATCCCTGTCTATCTCTTAATGCTTCACGCTTTCACAAGTTCTCTTATCCCTGCCTATCTCTTAATGCTTAATGCTTCACGCATCCACAAGTTCTCCTATCCCTGTCTATCTCTTAATGCTTCACGCTTTCACAAGTTCTCCTATCCCTGTCTATCTCTTAATGCTTCACGCTTCCACAAGTTCTCCTATCCCTGTCTATCTCTTACTGCCTCACGCTTTCGCAAGTTCTCCTATCCCTGTCTATCTCTTAATGCTTCACGCTTTCACAAGTTCTCCTGTCCCTGTCTATCTCTTAATGCTTCACGCTTTCACAAGTTCTCCTATCCTTATCTATCTCTTAATGCTTCACGCTTTCACAAGTACTCCTATCCCTGCCTGTCTCTTAATGCTTCACGCTTTCACAAGTTCTCCTATCCCTGTCTATCTCTTAATGCCTCAAGCTTTCACAAGTTCTCCTATCCTTGTCTATCTCTTAATGTTTCACGCTTTCACAAGTTCTCCTATCCCTGTCTATCTCTTAATGTCTCACGCTTTCACAAGTTCTCCTATCCCTGTCTATCTCTTAATGCTTCACGCTTTCACAAGTTCTCCTATCCTTATCTATCTCTTAATGCTTCACGCTTTCGCAAGTTCTCCTATCCCTGTCTATCTCTTAATGCCTCAAGCTTTCGCAAGTTCTCCTATCCCTGTCTATCTCTTAATGCCTCACGCTTTCGCAAGTTCTCCTATCCCTGTCTATCTCTTAATGCCTCAAGCTTTCGCAAGTTCTCCTATCCCTGTCTATCTCTTAATGCCTCAAGCTTTCACAAGTTCTCCTATCCCTGTCTATCTCTTAATGCCTCAAGCTTTCGCAAGTTCTCCTATCCCTGTCTATCTCTTAATGTCTCACGCTTTCGCAAGTTCTCCTATCCCTGTCTATCTCTTAATGCCTCAAGCTTTCACAAGTTCTCCTATCCTTATCTATCTCTTAATGCTTCACGCTTTCACAAGTTCTCCTATCCCTGTCTATCTCTTAATGCCTCAAGCTTTCACAAGTTCTCCTATCCTTATCTATCTCTTAATGCTTCACGCTTTCGCAAGTTCTCCTATCCCTGTCTATCTCTTAATGCCTCAAACTTTCACAAGTTCTCCTATCCCTGTCTATCTCTTAATGCCTCAAGCTTTCACAAGTTCTCCTATCCCTGTCTATCTCTTAATGTCTCAAGCTTTCACAACTTCTCCTATCCCTGTCTATCTCTTAATGCCTCAAGCTTTCACAAGTTCTCCTATCCCTGTCTATCTCTTAATGCTTCACGCTTTCACAAGTTCTCCTATCCCTGCCTATCTCTTAATGCTTCACGCTTCCACAAGTTCTCCTATCCCTGTCTATCTCTTAATGCTTCACGCTTTCACATGTTCTCCTATCCCTGTCTATCTCTTAATGCTTCACGCTTTCACATGTTCTCCTATCCCTGTCTATCTCTTAATGCTTCACGCTTTCACAAGTTCTCCTATCCCTGTCTATCTCTTAATGCTTCACGCTTTCACAAGTTCTCCTATCCTTATCTATCTCTTAATGCTTCACGCTTTTACAAGTTCTCCTATCCCTGCCTATCTCTTAATGCTTCACGCTTTCACAAGTTCTCCTATCCCTGCCTATCTCTTAATGCTTCATGCTTTCACAAGTTCTCCTATCCCTGTCTCTCTTAATGCTTCACGCTTTCACAAGTTCTCCTATCCCTGCCTATCTCTTAATGCTTCACGCTTTCACCAGTTCTCCTATCTCTGTCTATCTCTTAATGCTTCACGCTTTCACAAGTTCTCCTATCCTTGTCTATCTCTTAATGCTTTACGCTTTCACAAGTTCTCCTATCTCCTGATATTGTAGGCCCACATCAGACTCTATCCAAATATGCCTCGTTCACCTTATATTTTGTCATATGATTACTTTCATATGGTTGTTGTGTCTCTTTACGTCAACTAGAAATTGCATTTAGTTTGTTTGAATTGTACTCAATAGATCTTTCCCATCCACCAGATTCGACAAGTTATTATGTTTTCTTCTATAGCTGACCCAATCCTTTCTATTTTTCTCTTGAACCACATTTCAATGCCCCAGATTTATATATTTTTTATTTAATCCAACGTCAATTTTTGTGCATTATCTTGAACTTCGTACCAATAGTTACTTCCCTTTACAGATTAGCACCGGTGGTACAATGCGCATGCACCTGGCTGCGGCTTTTCTGTGAATTAGGCAGTAAGAATGTGACGTCTCTTGTTGTTCGTAGTGCGAATATTATATTCTTTATTATGGTACACTTTTCCATCATCAATAACATAACAAATTAATTATATTCTTTATTCTGGTTATATCGTTCTAACATTAACAAAATAGCTCGATTTTGGAAGTAGAAAAGTAGAGTAGTAGAGTATAACGTTATTTCTGTTTGTCTTGTTCGTTTTTTTCTGAAGAAGGACGCATGTGGGCAGAAATGTCAAATATTTTGTATTATCCTTTATTGTAAGCTGTCACCATGCTATGTAGGCATGTGTGTTACACACCACAACATGTTCCCTGCTATCTGCTTTACAGCGGCATTTAATTTTTTTGCCTGCTCACCAGATTTTGGTTTCTTTTCTCTATTCCGGTGATGGTTACACCTCTCCAATACCTTCCACAACTCTCCCAATTTTTAAATGCTTTATTCGATTCCTCTATTCCCTCTACACCTCCTCTTTTCTTTAGCAATGACAAATTATCTTGCATGACTATTAAAGCATCTCCAAACCGTAGAGATTCTCCGATGAAACAACGTAAATGCATGAGAGTTAACGAGTTCACTTTTGTTCCTGATTGGTTATATCTACACCCTGAGACACATCCGGTCTGTATCGCACGTGCGCACATCATGTAATTAAAACATAGCCTCTGTTTTGCACAGCCTCCTTTTAAAAAAAAAGTCATATATACCCTCCCAAAAATACGTTTTCCTCCAATACAGCGCGTGTAATGACGTTTTCTAATCACCTCTACGTTAATAGCTTCTTTCAGCTCCAAAAGTGCGAGCACTGAAACCCTTCTGAGACCAAAGTGTTTAAATTTGAAATTCATGAACGGGAAGCAAACATTGAAAATAAAAATAAGTTATGAATAATAGCAGGGAGAAAGATAAAAGCAGAGCTTTGGTATCAACAAATTTATAAATGAAGGAGATTGGGAAAGATTGAAGTAAAATTTTGAGATCAGAATTTTGGTCCTTAGGTGGCCTAGTTGGGTAAATCCCTCGACAGGGCTACTGACGTTCGGACAACCCGTGTTCGATTCCCGCTGGGAGCAGTGTGAGTTGTACTCGTGGTTGGACAAAAAATACCCCGCGTTCGACCCAGCCGCTGGCAGAAATTGGTACCAGGGTAGTACTCTGGGAAGGTGAGGAATGCCGTCTCGCATCGTGAATTTCGATGCCTGAAGCGACACTATCCAGAAGTCTCTGAACATTTCTGAATAGGCGGCTGAGCACACATGGGTGAAAACTCACGTGCTAAGACAACGATTCAAGTCTCGTACTTGACCTTGACTTTTCAGTTCAAGCAGCTTATAAATGCATTCTTTCAGGCATTCATCTGCTGACTACTAAAGGAACTGAATGACTTCTTCAACATGAGTCCTTACAATGGCGTTCAATGTGCGTAAATGCGTTGCATTGATGTTTGCAGTAGAACAATGATATTTTCGCCTTTCACCCCTAAACATCCGAATTCAGCGCGGCATTTCTAGGTACCGGGTTGCTTTCCTTCTTCAATTCCTACTCCTCGCTTCGCCAAACTAGACTGATCAGTATATTTCTAGAGGTACTACGAACATGTGGAGTAGGGTCTTGGTGCTTCTGGTTCACCGATCCCCAAACCATCAGCTATTAGTCGCTCCGGTACGACATTAAGTAGGGTACTTGTCGTTCCATTTCTTAGTGTATAACGACAAGTACTCTACCAAATGTAGTTTCAGAGATCTGCATTAGTACTTATCGTTCAACTTCTCATGGAATTTCTCAATGTCTTGAGTGACCCAGAGTTGATTAATTATACGAGATTAAATTTGAATAATTTGATAGAAGAGAAGAAGTCAAAGATATAAAAGAAAGCAGAAGAAATAGAAGGTATAAGAGATGTATAAGATGTAGAAGATACAGAAGGTATAAGAGATGTATAAGATGTAGAAGATATAAATGAAGCACAAGATAAATGATACGTAAATGAAATAGAAGATATAGAATAAGCAGTAGAAATAGAACAAGCAGAAGAAGCATATTTACTAGAAGGAGAAAAGTAGATGAAGTAGAAGAGACAGAAGAAATAGAAGATGTAGAAGAAAAAAAGGAAGTAGATGTAGAAGAAAAAGAAGAAATAGATAAAACAGAAGAAGTAGAAGTATATGTAGAAGAAGCAGAAGTGGAAGAAGTGAAAGTAGTAAAAAAAAGTAAAGTACCCCCGTCACAACAAGTGGCGTATAGGGAAATATGGTGTTAGTGACCATACATTTTACAGACCTTCAGCACATGATTTTTGGGGTAATGTGGTCGGTAATACGCCCGTGCCGCTTTACTTTCCCAGAAAACATCCGGTAATCATTAAAGGCCAAGAAGTGAAAGTAGAAGAAGATAAGAACAAGAACTAGAAGTAGAAAAATCCGAAGTAGTAGATACCAAAGACAAGGCCAACGTGTAAATATAGAATCATATCCATTATCTTTAAGATCAGACCGTTGACATGCCCACCATTACCACATAGATTGTATGATATGACACTTGATGCTGATGATTTTATATATATAATACACTATGATCCGAACTCGTCACGAGGACTGCATTGAGCATCCGGCCACCATTTTTCTTCAGCCACATAGGAATATTCAGACATATCCGGAAATGATAATAAAAAATCTGGATCGACAATATACAATACACTCGATGTTATATATAACATGTAGTGGGTTATATTTTCTTTGTTTACTAAAGGTAGACCGGGCGTACCAAGACCGTTTATTTATTTAGCCGGTCATCTCCACCGCCCACCCCCAAACTGTCTACAAATGTGCCGTCGATAGGACATCAACAATAAACGGTGATAGGACATCAACAATAAACGGTGATAGGACATCAACAATAAACGGTGATAGGACATCAACAATAAACGGTGATAGGACATCAACAATAAACGGTGATAGGACATCAGCAATAAACGGTGATAGGACATCAACAATAAACGGTGATAGGACATCAACAATAAACGGTGATAGGACATCAACAATAAACGGTGATAGGACATCAACAATAAACGGTGATAGGACATCAACAATAAACGGCGATAGGACATCAACAATAAACGGTGATAGGACATCAGCAATAAACGGTGATAGGACATCAACAATAAACGGTGATAGGACATCAACAATAAACGGTGATAGGACATCAACAATAAACGGTGATAGGACATCAGCAATAAACGGTGATAGGACATCAACAATAAACGGTGATAGGACATCAACAATAAACGGTGATAGGACATCAACAATAAACGGTGATAGGACATCAACAATAAACGGTGATAGGACATCAACAATAAACGGTGACAGGAAACAACCTGAGAGATAAGATCAGGTAAATGAAGAAATGAGAACAAAAGCTAGGGATAATTCCTGCCGTTGAAAAATAAGTAAACAACGGATAGTTTAGTTTAGTTTAGTTTAGTTTAGTTTAGTTTCAGTTTAGTTTAGTTTAGTTTAGTTTAGTTTAGTTTAGTTTAAGTTTAGTTTAGTTTTAGTTTAGTTTTAGTTTAGTTTTAGTTTAGTTTAGTTGAGTTTAGTTTAGTTTAGTTTTAGTTTAGTTTAGTTTAGTTTAGTTTAGTTTAGTTTAGTTTTAGTTTAGTTTAGTTTAGTTTTAGTTCAGTTTTAGCTTAGTTTTAGTTTAGTTTAGTTTAGTTTAGTTTAGTTTAGTTTAGTTTAGTTTAGTTTAGTTTAGTTTAGTTTTAGTTCAGTTTTAGTTTAGTTTTAGTTTAGTTTTAGTTTAGTTTTAGTTTAGTTTAGTTTAGTTTAGTTTAGTTTAGTTTAGTTTAGTTTAGTTTAGTTTTAGTTTAGTTTTAGTTTAGTTTTAGTTTAGTTTAGTTTTAGTTTTAGTTTAGTTTAGTTTAGTTTAGTTTAGTTTAGTTTAGTTTAGTTTAGTTTAGTTTAGTTTAGTTTAGTTTAGTTTAGTCGATGGATCGTCCTCGTTGCATATCGGACACGTCTATAAGTGCTCAGATCTCCTCCTCTGTGTGTCTCTCAGTGTGTGGAGACTAACAACTTCAGTTTTTTGTTGGATTGTTATTCTTCTATCTTGTCTAATATAGCTCCTTTCTGGCGTCTCCAATTTTGTGTTGGTTTGTTATTCTTCTATCTCGCCATATAGCGCTCCTTTCTGAAGTCTCTAGTTTTGACATAATGTCTGTGCAGTCTGAACGTGGCTATAGATTCGTGATCATTGAGTCGTTCCCTCGTTCTACCTCCCTCAGGGCATTCAGAATGATATAACGGTCCACTCCACGTCCGCCATCGTCGGCAGCTGTTCCAGCCAGACTGTCTACTCGCTCGTTTTCTCTAGCACCGAAGTGTCCAGGAATGAAGATGAAACAGATCCCAATCAGACCTGAGTTCTTTAGTGACTCCACCCACTGCCTTTCTACCCAGGCTCCTTTGATTTTCCTAGGCATACTTATTGAATCACTAAAATAGCACATTTGAGTAACAATTGTGTTTCTAGCCAGACCATCGCTTTATTTATTGCCATGATCACCATGGCCAAACTACTGGTAATTACCATGAAAGCACGAGTCACTCCCCCCACTGCTCTACCTTAGACCTGAACGAGAAGCCTGTGAGCTCTGACTGTTTTAACAACGGATCCATCAGTGTCAATGACTGCCGCACCCTCAGGTGAATTTTCTTAGATCACGACTTCCACCTCTGCCTCAACTACTACATGGTTTCAACAACAGATATAATGACTCAATCAGGAACAATGGTTCAGTCAGGAACATTGGTTCAGTCAGGTACAATGGTTCAATCAGGAACAATGGTTCAATCAGGAACAATGGTTCAGTCAGGAACAATGGTTCAATCAGGAACAATGGTTCAGTCAGAAACAATGGTTCAGTCAGGAACAATGGTTCAGTCAGGTACAATGGTTCAATCAGGAACAATGGTTCAGTCAGGAACAATGGTTCAGTCAGGAACAATGGTTCAGTCAGAAACAATGGTTCAGTCAGGTACAATGGTTCAGTCAGGAACAATGGTTCAGTCAGGAACAATGGTTCAGTCAGGTACAATGGTTCAGTCAGGAACAATGGTTCAGTCAGAAACAATGGTTCAGTCAGGAACAATGGTTCAGTCAGGAACAATGGTTCAGTCAGGAACAATGGTTCAGTCAGGTACAATGGTTCAGTCAGGAACAATGGTTCAGTCAGGTACATTGGTTCAGTCAGGTACAATGGTTCAGTCAGGAACAATTGTTCAGTCAGGTACAATGGTTCAGTCAGGTACAATGGGTCAGTCAGGAACAATGGTTCAGTCAGGTACAATGGTTCAGTCAGGTACAATGGTTCAGTCAGGTACAATGGTTCAGTCAGGAACAATGGTTCAGTCAGGTACAATGGTTCAGTCAGGAACAATGGTTCAGTCAGGTACAATGGTTCAGTCAGGTACAATGGTTCAGTCAGGAACAATGGTTCAGTCAGGAACAATGGTTCAGTCAGGTACAATGGTTCAGTCAGGAACAATGGTTCAGTCAGGAACAATGGTTCGGTCAGGAACAATGGTTCAGTCAGGAACAATGGTTCAGTCAGGAACAATGGTTCAGTCAGGTACAATGGTTCAGTCGCCTGATAAATATAGAAGATCAAAACACAATAAGCTTACAATAACGAGTGGACCGTGAAAAAGATGAATTGATGAAATATTAGAAATACAAGGAAATATAACAGCTGGAGATGCCAAGAGAAGAGCAAAGGACCGCACATTGTATAGCCACTCAACGCTGAATGATAAATGTGGAAGGAAGGAGGACGTGGAGAATAAGAACAAAGAAAGAAAGACAAAAAAGTATTGAAAGAGAGAAAGAAGGAAGGAAGGAAGGAAGGAGTCGAGTAGAAAAGAACAAAGAAAGAAAGAAAAGAAAAAAGAATGAAAGAAAAAAAGAAAAAAGAATGAAAGAAGAAAAAAGAAAGAAAGACAGACAGATAGGAAGAAAAAAAAAGGAGATTGCTAATAAATAAATCTGTGGTTACACCTGAACACCTTTTTCCCAAAGCATTATGTATGGATATATATCTACATATATTAATATATATATATATATATATATATATATATATATATATATATATATATATATATATATATATTTTTGTGTGCGTGTGGACGTGTCTGTGTGGGGTAGAAAACATGAGTGTGCTATGGGGCTGCTACACGAAAGCACGGTTTACATGAAACGTGTTTTGAAATCTGCCGAAGAAACTATAAACATTTATTTAGATAGCCTGATTGCTCCTGGAATTGTTATTGTAGTTGTTGAAGTTCCAAAGATAGAACACTGACTCATCAAACAAGTGTTTTATAGATCTACTGACGTTAGAGATAGGAAATGTACAGAATAAATAATTGAGCGGTCGGTGTTATGTTTATCCACTTCTATCTATCTATCTATCTATCTATCTATCTATCTATCTATCTATCTATCTATCTATCTATCTATCTATCTATCTATCTATCTATCTATCTATCTATCTATCTATCTATCTATCTATCTATCTATCTATCTATCTATCTATCTATCTATCTATCTGTCTGTCTGTCTGTCCGTCCGTCCGTCCGTCCGTCCGTCCGTCCGTATCCGCCCGCCCGCCTACCTGTCTGCCTGCCTGTCTGTCTGTCTGTCTGGCCGACCGCCCACCCACGGTCCGTCCGTCCGTCCGTCCGTCCATCCATCCATCTATCCGTCAGTCCGTCCCGTCTGTCTGTCTACCGTACAACAGACCCCTCTTGCAACTCTTCTACCGTACAACAGACCTCTCTTGCAACTCTTCTACCGTACAACAGACGCCAACTCTTCTACCGTACAACAGACCCCTCTTGCAACTCTTCTACCGTACAACAGACTCCTCTTGCAACTCTTCTACCGTACAACAGACCCCTCTTGCAACTCTTCTACCGTACAACAGAACCTTCTTGCAACTCTTCTACCGTACAACAGACCCCTCTTGCAACTCTTCTACCGTACAACAGAACCTTCTTGCAACTCTTCTACCGTTCAACAGACCCCTCTTGCAACTCTTCTACCGTACAACAGACCCCTCCCGCAACTCTTCTACCGTACAACAGAACCCTCTTGCAACTCTTCTACCGTACAACAGAACCTTCTTGCAACTCTTCTACCGTACAACAGAACCTTCTTGCAACTCTTCTACCGTACAACAGACCCCTCTTGCAACTCTTCTACCGTACAACAGACCCCTCTTGCAACTCTTCTACCGTACAACAGAACCTTCTTGCAACTCTTCTACCGTACAACAGACCCCTCTTGCAACTCTTCTACCGTACAACAGAACCCTCTTGCAACTCTTCTACCGTACAACAGAACCCTCTTGCAACTCTTCTACCGTACAACAGAACCCTCCCGCAACTCTTCCGCCGTGCAACATAACATCCTCATTACAACTCTTCTACGGTACAACACAACATCCTTGTTGCAAATCTACAACTAAGAAAACTAAATATGAGACACAGTCACGTGACCATTAACAAAAACAGAAGAAACACTGACATCAAACTGTAAGACAAAACTAAACCCAATCAGCCATTTCTGAAGATTGATTCATGTACTTCCGGAAGTAAAACAAATACTGGAATGGTTCTTTCTTTGAATGAGAAATGTATTTTTGAGATTAGAAATACATCAACCTAGATTTGAATACTGGAGCTGTTTAAGTAACTGGAAACGGCTGTCGTGTGGAAGCCAGATAATTTAAGAACAGTTTAATTTTATTTTGTTCTTCTTCTTCTTCTATCCTTCCTCTGCTGCCGTTGGCGTAGAGGGGAGAAACAATCTGCGATTCTTTGCTCTTCTGTTGGCCTCTTCTGGTGTTATTCCTCCTAGTGACTCTAGTATTCCATTTATCCATCTCTTTCTTGGTCTTTCTCTTAATCTGGCGTTTTCGTAGCGTTTATTTAAGGCTCTTTGAGTCATTGTTAGTTCTTTTTGTCTTGTTATGTGGCCGAACCAATTTATATGTTGTTTCTTTGTGTATTCGATGGCTGGTTCAATTTCGAGTTTCTTCCTCAGGTCAGTGTTTCTTACTCTGTCCCTTAAGCTGTTTCCTGTCATTCTTCTGACACATTTCATTTCGGTGGTCGTTATCTTTCTTATTGTTCTAGAGTCCAGCGTCCAATTCTGGCACTGATAGCACAGAGTTGGTAGAAAAATTGATTTGTATATTGCCCTTTTTGCTTCTGTAGTTATTGCTTTGTTTTTCAATAGTGTTGATACTTGGCCTATAACTTGGCATGCTTTGTTACACCTTATATCTGTCTCTTGGTTATTGTCTTGTGTTAACGTGCTACCCAGATATTTAAAATTGTAAACTTGCTTCAAAGTTGTATTATCTATTATGATGTTTAGTTTTTCTTTCTTTCTCGCTATTGCCATTACTTCGCTTTTGCTTATGTTGATCTTCATGTTGTATTGTTTACAAGTGTTGTTTAGCCTGTTGATATGTTCTTGTAGGTCCTCAGTTGTTTCATGTATCAGAACTTGGTCGTCTGCAAATATTATTTCATTTATTTCTTCCTCTCTTCTGCTGTTTTCTGGTACGTATATTTCGTTCTCTTTTGTGTTATCGCTTGTTATCATCCTTGTTGGTATACTTCCTTTGATTGGGCATGCTGATTTGCATATATTGTCCAGATATGTGATGAAAAGTAAAGGGGAAAGCACGCAGCCTTGTCTTACTCCGGAGTTAATGGTGAAATGTTTAGAGTAGCCTGCTGAAGATCTTACTGTAGTGCGACTACTTTCATAGAGGCTCTTGAATATCTCTACTAGGTGGTGACTCACTCCGTACAAGGGCAATACGGACCACAGTTGTTCCCTGTCCACCCTATCGAACGCCTTTTCTTGGTCAATAAAAGCTGTATATAGTGTTCTATTATGCTCTATTGTTTTCTCCGCTAGTTGTTTTATGATAAATAGGGCATCTGTGTCCTATAATTTATTTTGTTTATGTTTTAAAAGTACGATATATTTTATTTCGTTCATGTTTTAAAAGTACGCTATATTTTATTTCGTTTATGCAAACAACCCAATGATGAATACGGTGCTGTGGATTGTATCCCTTGCTCATTGTACCTTTTCTATTACTTCTATCTCTGCAGTCTCCATCATTAAATTAGGCATTCATATTGTGACATTGCTATTATATACAGCCTTTGGCGTCTCGACAGACGGCTTTTAGCAAGTAGTCGTGATAAGTAAGTTGTTTGGTAAAACATGTTAGTGACCTGTGCTGGATGCTGTTTTGCTGAACAGCTTCTCTCGTGACTGAAGCAGCTTTGAGTGGATTGACAGATCCGTACGCAGAATGAACAAGATGTATCCGTGGTACCTAATCCCTCTTCTTTCTTTTATAAAATTATATACATATATTATATATTGTTATTGTATTATATATGTTATATACATATATTATAAATTGTTATTGTATTATATATGTTATATACATATACACTTTTAATATCCCCTACTTTATTTCTTCATTCCAGCCCTTGCTCATTCCTTATTCCTGTCTCTTGCATTTATTTCATCGCTTACACTTTTCTCTATTACATTCTTACTTTTTAACTTCTATTTTGGGCAGATACTATGAACAGGATTTTGAAGTCATTTTTGTCCCTTGATATCTATTCCTGGCTTCTCCAGGTATGCGTCTATCTTCGTCATCTCTGTTCTGCCTCAAGGTTTCATGCCCATATGTTTCTGTTTCTTTTTTTTTTTACAATCCTGGTGAGTTTTAGTCGTAAACTTCTCTGGTAATGCTTGCATTTGGCTTGTCATTTTCTCTTTACCTACAACTTTCGTTCAAATTATTTATTTTTCTAAACCTACACGTTTCTTTCATTCAGTCACTTCATTTTCTTTTTTTTTTATTCCTTTAATTCTTTCATTAACTCGATCTCTTATACTTTTGTCTTTTCCAACATCTTTCATTCATATCTGAAATATTTTCTGTTTGGCACTCACATCTTTCCTTACTATCTCTCATTCAGTCTCTCTGTATATCTCTCATTTATTCTCTCGGTATATCTCTCATTTATTCTCTCGGTATATCTCTCATTTATTCTCTCTGTATATCTCTCATTTATTCTGTCGGTATATCTCTCATTTATGCTCATTGTATCTCTTTCATTTATTCGATCTCTATGTCTCTCATTTATGCTCTCTGCATATCTTTCATTTAACCCATGATTAGCCTTACATTTGTTCAATCTGTTATGTTCCTGATGAAAGATTTTCAAATTCAAACTTAGTCAAGGTTCATGTAGATAGTCCAATATTTCAACTTTATGACGGATCGTTTCGATAAGCCCAATATTTCAACTTTATGACGGATCGTTTCGATGAGCCCAATATTACAACTTTATGACGGATCGTTTCGATGAGCCCAATATTTCAACTTTGTGACGGATCGTTTCGATGAGCCCAATATTTCAACTTTATGACGGATCATTTCGATGAGCCCAATATTTCAACTTTATGACGGATCGTTTCTATAAGTCCAATATTTCAACTTTATGACGGATCGTTTCTATAAGTCCAATATTTCAACTTTATGACGGATCGTTTAGATAAGTCCCAATATTTCAACTTTATGACTGATCGTTTCTATAAGTCCAATATTTCAACTTTATGACGGATCGTTTCTATAAGTCCAATATTTCAACTTTATGACGGATCGTTTCTATAAGCCCAATATTTCAACTTTATGACGGATCGTTTCTATAAGTCCAATATTTCAACTTTATGACGGATCGTTTCTATAAGCCCAATATTTCAAATTTATGACGGATCGTTTCCATAAGTCCCAATATTTCAACTTTATGACGGATCGTTTCTATAAGCCCAATATTTCAACTTTATGACGGATCGTTTCTATAAGCCAAATATTTCAACTTTATGACGGATCGTTTAGATAAGTCCCAATATTTCAACTTTATGACTGATCGTTTCTATAAGTCCAATATTTCAACTTTATGACGGATCGTTTCTATAAGTCCAATATTTCAACTTTATGACGGATCGTTTAGATAAGTCCCAATATTTCAACTTTATGACGGATCGTTTCTATAAGTCCAATATTTCAACTTTATGACGGATCGTTTCTATAAGCCCAATATTTCAACTTTATGACGGATCGTTTCCATAAGTCCCAATATTTCAACTTTATGACGGATCGTTTCTATATGTCCAATATTTCAACTTTATGGCGGATCGTTTAGATAAGTCCCAATATTTCAACTTTATGACGGATCGTTTAGATAAGTCCCAATATTTCAACTTTATGACGGATCGTTTCTATAAGCCCAATATTTCAACTTTATGACGGATCGTTTCTATAAGCCCAATATTTCAACTTTATGACGGATCGTTTCTATAAGCCCAATATTTCAACTTTATGACGGATCGCTTCTATAAGCCCAATATTTCAACTTTATGACGGATCGTTTCTATAAGTCCAATATTTAAACATTATTACGGATCGTTTCTATAAGCCCAATATTTCAACTTTATTACGGATCGTTTCTATAAGCCCAATATTTCAACTTTATGTCGGATCGTTTCTATAAGTCCCAATATTTCAACTTTATGACGGATCGTTTCTATAAGTTCAATATTTCAACTTCATGACGGATAGTTTCTATAAGCCCAATATTTCAACTTTATGACGGATCGTTTCGATGAGCCCAATATTTCAACTTTATGACGGATCGTTTAGATAAGTCCCAATATTTCAACTTTATGACGGATCGTTTCTATAAGCCCAATATTTCAACTTTATGACGGATCGTTTCTATAAGTCCAGTATTTCAACTTTATGACGGATCGTTTCTATAAGTCCCAATATTTCAACTTTATGACGGATCGTTTCTATAAGTCCAATATTTCAACTTTATGACGGATCGTTTCTATAAGTCCATATTTCAACTTTATGAAGGATCGTTTCTATAAGCCCAATATTTCAACTTTATGACGGATCGTTTCTATAAGTCCAATATTTCAACTTTATGACGGATCGTTTCTATAAGTCCAATATTTCAACTTTATGAAGGATCGTTTCTATAAGTCCAATATTTCAACTTTATGATGGATCGTTTCTATAAGCCCAATATTTCAACTTTATGACGGATCGTTTCTATAAGTCCAATATTTCAACTTTATGACGGATCATTTCGATAAGTCCAATATTTCAACTTTATGACGGATCATTTCGATAAGTCCAATATTTTAACTTTATGACGGATCATTTCGATAAGTCCAATATTTCAACTTCATGACGGATCGTTTAGATAAGTCCAATATTTCAACTTTATGACTGATCGTTTCTATAAGTTCCAATATTTCAACTTTATGATGGATCGTTTAGATAAGTCCAATATTTCAACTTTATGACGGATCGTTTAGATAAGTCCAATATTTCAACTTTATGACGGATCGTTTAGATAAGTCCAATATTTCAACTTGATGAAGGATAATTGTGAAACATGTAATTATCATAGCAGCCAATGGGGTCGAGTTAAACCACCAGTCGTTCTGAGTTTTACATGTTGGGATGTCGGAGGTTATGGAGAATAGGATCGAGATGTGAAAGTCGATGGAATCAGAAGTAGACAGGAGTATAGGAGAAACGAAATCATGAAGTCGAATAACTGAGGATTCGGAATGGTAAATTCGGTAAAGAATGAAACTACAAGAACTGTAGTTAGGTGTTGAAGGCTCGGTAATCATGTTAGAGTACATCGGAGTTAGCCTTTCTAAAATCGTTTACGATCGATAATTTATGCAAACGAAATAGAGGGATATAGCATTATATAACAGAGAACACACACACACACTTGTATATATATGAATATGAGAGCGGGTGGCCGAATGGATAGCTTGTCGGCCTCAAAACGACTTCCTTCCTTTTCCAATACTCCCCGGCAGACCCTAGTAATTGGGATATGTCGTTTATATAGTCTCAGCTATTCTGGATAAGATGCAATCAAGGGAGGGGATAAGTGACGTAACTATAACACATGACAGGAAATTTCATTAAGACAAAGACACACCTGAAGTGGAACACCTGTAATAGACCCAAATACACGAAACTCGTGATAATATTTGGATGGAAAGCGAAAGTGCAAATTGTTTCTAGGAAACGTACTAGATTTTTACCGGTTTAAAAAAAATGTGTTATTTATTCTCAAAGGCGGAAGCGATTTCTATTTTTAGCCACGAACGTTGAGGTCTCTAGCCACGAACGTTGAGGTCTCTAGCCACGAACGTTGAGGTCTCTAGCCACGAACGTTGAGGTCTCTAGCCACGAACGTTGAGGTCTGGTAAGAGCTTCTGTAGTCGATAACTAGAATGATGGAGAACGTGTGATTACGTTTGATGTCGAATATGTTGTAAATAGATTTACGAGAAACTCTTGTCAGTTATACGTGAGTATTGTTCGACCTTTCGAGCCGTAGGGCATAGACTCAGATGTTCTTTCTAGCAGTCTCAATCCTTGCAAAGATCTTTTATCAAATCTCGCCATCTATCTCTGTTCTGTGCAAGCATCTCAATCTCATTGAGGGAGCCGATTCCTGCGGCCTTTGCCTCTCTGATCAATGTTCTTCTCAGTGTCTGTCTGGGTCTGCCACGTTACCTCCTACCTGGTGTTTCCCACTTGAGGGCTTGCTTTGCTATTCGGTTATTATCTCTTCTCATTACATGTCTACATATGTCCAACGTTTTCTCTTGATTACTGAAGATATTAGTGGTTGATTGGCGATTTCTCTAATTTCCTCGTTTGTTTTGAATTCGTTCCACGCTATACCAAGTATTTTCCTTAGACATTTATTTTCGAATGCGTTCAACTTTGTTTTTATATCTCTTGTTATTTTCTAGCTCTCATATGCATACGTAAGGGTTGATAGTACATTTGATTTGAATAGCCTAAGTTTTGTGTTTGTGCTGATGAGTTTTGATTTCCACAACTTTTCAAGGCTTCTGAAAGACATTGCTGCTTTAGCTATTCTGATTCTAATTTCTTTACTTGGATACCCTTTCCAATCAATTTGACTTCCAAGATAGAAGTATCATTGAACCCTGAAAATAAATGATACACAAGAATCTTCCAATTATCATTGATAGATACAATAACGAACAAAAGTATAAAATGAAAAAAACGAACACACAATTATGCTATGCAGCTAAACTAATAGGGAACGAGGATGTAACGTTTCGTTCACAGGCTTTCTTCGGCAGTAGAACAACAAATAACAAACGAAGATGGTAGGACAGAAATATATCGAGTTAAGACATGGTGATTCCAACGAGCGGTCCTGGCAGGTGAGAATGAATGAGCCCCAAACCAGGAAGTGGCCAGGACATAATCCCGTGATGGTCATCCGACAAAACCTGTTGACAGCTTGGACATCAGAAGGTCACAAGTAATGATAGAATTTGAAAAGAAGATGCAAGATGGATGTTCAGAACAAAGAAGAGAGAATATATTCTATTATAATAAAAAAGATAAAAGAATAGACGAAAAAGAAAGTATCATCATCTTCATGTACCATACCTGCTGGCGTATGTGATCATGTCTCTCCACAACTTTCAATCTCAACAGTTATTTATCATTTCTGTTGTTGACCTTCTTCCACGCCATTCTCATAACCTGTCTGGTATCTTTTCTCTTTGCTTCTCTCTATCTCTTTGTCCCTCAATTTTCCCAGTTGTCACATTACATTCCAACTGTTCCCTTCTCATTACATGGCCAACAAATGATGATTATTTCTTCCTAATATTTCTTTTTAAGTAATCATAGTATGATAGTATCATAAAGTGAAACTATTAATATTGGCTATTCAATTGAATTCTTCACTTGTAACTCCCTCTAGAGCATAACTCCTCAAGAAACACTCTCCCTGAGGATTTACTAAATGTTATTATCAAAATGAGATGGATGTATTCCGGTGGAATCAAACTTCGACCTTGAGAGAGCAATGAGAATCGAATATTTCTTGGAACGGAGAGGGGAGGGATAAAGAAGGGGAGGGGGTAACCTCAAGGACATTCCATTAAATCATCAAAGATAGGTCAGGACATTCCATTAAAACATCAAAGACAGGTGACATTCGACGGGGCGGGAACCCATCTGCACACCAGGAACGTTTCAACAGACGGCATCTTTCTCTGGACAGTCTTCGCTACTTGATTGTTCTATATATCCTCTATCTCTATCCTTCTATGGACCGTCTTCGCTACTTGATTGTTCTATATATCCTCTATCTCTATCCTTCTATGGACAGTCTTCGCTACTTGATTGTTCTATATATCCTCTATCTCTATCCTTCTATGGACAGTCTTCGCTACTTGATTGTTCTATATATCCTCTATCTCTATCCTCCTCTGGACAGTCTTCGCTACTTGATTGTTCTATATATCCTCTATCTCTATCCTTCTATGGACAGTCTTCGCTACTTGATTGTTCTATATATCCCCTATCTCTATCCTTCTCTGAACAGTATTCGCTACTTGATTGTTCTATATATCCCCTATCTCTATCCTTCTCTGAACAGTATTCGCTACTTGATTGTTCTATATATCCCCTATCTCTATCCTTCTCTGAACAGTATTCGCTACTTGATTGTTCTATATATCCCCTATCTCTATCCTTCTCTGAACAGTCTTACCTGCTTGATTGTTCTTCATATCAATCTCCATATAAAAGAGTTTTCTATTATTAATTTGTCTCTATTGCCTCACAGCGTCGAGGGAGAAATTGTTTTGCGATTTAGGCTTCAGTGTATGCCCCATGCATTTTTTTCGTAATTGATGCTCGTAACATTACTAATCTATCGTCTCTTAGGCCTACCTTTCCCCCATTTTTACCTGTTTGTTTAGAGTTGTTGTTCTTTGGGGAACTATGGGATTGATACCGTCTGCTAGTGATTGTGTTGATAAAGGATGAAAAGAGACAATTGAGCGTGTTAAACAACACAAGAAGGAAGAAGCACACCTCTATCTAAGCATAAAGAAAACGAAGACAATGTCAGTTAACAAAACACAAAGCCAACTATACATGAACAGTGAGGGGCATGAAATTGTAACAAAATATGAATATGTGGAATCTGTTGTAATAAACTAATAATATCTGAGATCTATATTAATAAGCTATGAATATATTGGATCTGTATTAATAAACTATAAATATATTGGATCTGTATTAATAAACTATGAATATATTGGATCTGTATTAATAAACTATAAATATATTGGATCTGTATTAATAAACTATGAATATATTGGATCTGTATTAATAAACTATGAATATATTGGATCTGTATTAATAAACTATGAATATATTGGATCTGTATTAATAAACTATGAATATATTGGATCTGTATTAATAAACTATGAATATATTGGATCTGTATTAATAAACTATAAATATCTCGGATCTTTACCAACGATGGAGATTGCCTGAAAGATGTCAAAAGAAGATTAGCAACAACAATACAAAAATTGAATGCCAT
Source organism: Megaustenia siamemsis (assembly GCA_032433765.1). Classification (NCBI taxonomy): domain Eukaryota; kingdom Metazoa; phylum Mollusca; class Gastropoda; order Stylommatophora; family Ariophantidae; genus Megaustenia; species Megaustenia siamemsis. The sequence continues at coordinate 3,274,958 of JAVIAB010000047.1, read as the reverse complement.
GAAGAACATGCCGCCCAATACCAGCAAGAGAGTAAAATAAAAATCACTAAGAACATGTATCTTATCGATAGCAAATGTGAAGGTTGTGAATCATGGACAATCCCGGAAACAGCAAGAAAGGAAACTGATTCATTCGAAACAAAATGCTGCAGAAAAATCCTTAAAATATAATGAAAAAAGAGCAAGGAAGATAAAGTAACAGATTAAAAAATAGAATAGAACCAGCTTCTATATACCATTCTACAGAGGCAATTAAAATAATACGGTCACGTCAAAAGACACAGCGGGCTGGAAAGAGCAATAATGGAAGGTTTGGTTCATGGACGAAGTATCAGGGGCTGACCGAGAAGAGGGTGGGTTCAAGACATCAAGGAAATCTTGAACTAGATAACAGAAGACAAGAGACAGATCCTTTCAGATAGGCTGTGGTGAATGCAACGTTCTGTAAAGGACATGCGACTTGATGATGATGATGGTGATGATGGCGATGATGATGATGACGATGATGATGATGATGATGATGGTGATGATGGCGATGATGATGATGACGATGATGATGATGATTATGATGACGATGATGATGATGACGATGATGATGATGATTATTATGACGATGATGATTATGATGATGATGATGATGATGATGATGGTGATGATGGTGATGATGATGATGATGACGATGATGATGATGATGATGATGATGATTGTGATGATGGTGATGATGATGATGATGATGATGATGATGATGATGATGATGATGATGATGACGATGATGATGATGATTATGATGATGGTGATGATGATGATGATGATAATGATGATGATGGTGATGATACTGATGATGATGAATAGACTCATGTCATCTTCACCCATACATGCCGAACAATTTTCAAGATCAAAATTAAAATGTCACTTTAAGATGAAAACAAACAGCTGTGACCTCCTCTTTACGCATTAATCAAGGCTTTAAGGGACAGCCTCTTTACGTTCCTCCTCCAGACCCTTCCGGCAATTTTAAAAAGGACATGCCGACCGATTTACACACACCAACCTCCCCGTGGCGACGCCATTAAACTTTATACCTTTCATTCCTTTCCCCATCTGTCGGTCCGGCCTCTTTTTCTCCATCACACCCGGGCTATGTTTCTCCTATCCCCCATTGTATGTCAACCTATGTACACGAACTCTCCATCCGCACATAATAAAACAGGGATTATAAAACATCGATCTCTCCGCATTCCTTTCTTGCCTCACTTTCTTCTTCGTCTTCACACTTCGCTTCCCTCCCCTGTGCTAAAGGGAATGAATTCCAACCAATAAAGAAAATTCCTCGCAGCTTCAGACAGAGTTGAGTTTCTTGGCTTGCCTTCTGTACTTTACAACGGTAGAATATCACTAAAGAAAGCGCAGAATGTGATTTTATCCATGCCTTGTATATTTGTATCCAGATGTAGAAGTGAAAAGTAGAAACCACGAGAACAATTTAACTTTTATCACAATTTGTAGACGGAATGAAATATCAGAGCACATTTAGGCCCGGTACATCCTCATCTAGCAGGAGAGACCTTTTTTAAAAACTTAACTTTATCATTTCTCTTTAGATTCAGTTCGATCACTGGGTGGTCTGGAGGTATGACGTTAGCTTCTGAGTGGCAGAGCTCCTGGTTTGAATCTCGCCATAGACGACGGTTTTTCTACTGTCGAAACCGTGGTTTGGTAGTGAGATCCGATGTCTAGTCCTCTCTGGGTAGTGATATCCGATGTCTAGTCCTCTCTGGGTAGTGAGATCCGATGTGTAGTCCTCTCTGGGTAGTGAGATCCGATGTCTAGTCCTCTCTGGGTAGTGAGATCCGATATCTAGTCCTCTCTGGGTAGTGAGATCCGATGTCTAGTCCTCTCTGGGTAGTGAGATCCGATGTGTAGTCCTCTCCGGGTAGTGATATCCGATGTCTAGTCCTCTATGGGTAGTGAGATCCGATATCTAGTCCTCTCTGTGTAGTGAGATCCGATGTCTAGTCCTCTCTGGGTAGCGAGATCCAACGTCTAGTCCTCTCTAGGTAGTGAGATCCGATGTCTAGTCCTCTCTAGGTAGTGAGATCCTATGTATAGTCCTCTCTAGGTAGTGAAATCCAACGTCTAGTCCTCTCTAGGTAGTGAGATCCGATATCTAGTCCTTTCTGGGTAGTGAGATCCGATGTCTAGTCCTCTCTGGGTAGCGAGATCCAACGTCTAGTCCTCTCTAGGTAGTGAGATCCAATGTATAGTCCTCTCTAGGTAGTGAAATCCAACGTCTAGTCCTTTTTAGGTAGGGAGATCCGATGTCTAGTCCTCTTGATCCACGGCGAAAGCAGGAGATCCCGTGTGCACTCGCGCACGTTAAAGAACCATTAAAAGTTGGGAAGAATATGCCAAACATTTTTAAGCAAAACCACCCCTATAGAAGACTGATATGTCGGGCCCAAAGTCGCGGATATCGCGGCTCTTTGTCGTTAACAAGCGATACAACGCACTCAACGCCCACTTAACGGAGTACACGCTAAAGATGAGAGACTAATCACATCTTTCCAACAAGGACTTGGCGGTACTTCTCTTGCACGTAATCGAGAGTGCCGGTAGCGTGGTGGTTACAGCGCAAAATTACGTTAACTGAACATAAGGTCAATCCACGTTATCACAGTCTCAAGTCAGCCAAGCTGCATAAAAAGGTACCTGACTCAAAGACCTGGGAACTGTATACACCTCTGATGGTAAATATACAACATCGGTTAGGCGCACTAAGAAACATAACAGCAGCAGAGGCGAACAGAAGAGCAAAAGACCGCAAATTATATCTCCCCTCGACGCTGAAAGGAAAATGAGGAAGGAAAGAAGAAGATGAGGCACAGAATATCCCAATCAAAGACTGTTATTCAAATAAGAAATAAGTAGTTAATTTTTGACAATGGAAATAAGAAAGAGGTATGTTAATATGAACCACTCTTTCAATGCAGAAGAGACAGAGTTAGAAATGATGTCGCAAGAGAGAGGGTGCACATTTATTCAATTCAGAGCTACATACAGAGACTAGAGACGAATTAGTTTATGTATTAGGAGAGAACGCCAAAGGATTCCATAATATATAAAACATATTAAAACAGGTGATGGAAGATGGCCCGCTGTAGGCCTAGAGTTAGATGGATGGGCCCGCTGTAGGCCCAGAGTAAGATGGATGGGCAGCGTCAGAGAGACGCTACAAGAACAATCTACCTCCATACCTGAAGGGCTATGATAGGAAATGAGGAGAGAGAAGGAGAGAGATAAATAGAGAGAAACGGGGAGAGTGAAAGAGAGAGAGAGAGAGAAAGAGAGAGAGAGAGAAAGAAAGAGAGAAACAGGAAGAGAGCGGAAGAGAGTGAAACAGGGAGGGAGAGATATATAGAGCGAAAACGGGAGAGATAGAAAGAGAGAAATATGGAGAGAGAGGAAGACAGAGATAAAGAGAAAGATAAGGAGAGAGTTAAAGAGCGATAAACTTTAAGAGAAATAAAAAGAGAGATAAAAAGAGAGAGATAAGGAGAGAAAAACAGGGAGAGAGAGAGAAACAGGGAAAGAGAGAAATACAGAGATAAAAAGAGAGATAAAGAGAGATAAACCGCGAGAGAAAGAAAGAGAGGATTAAAGAGAAAGAAAAATAGAGAAAAATAGGGAGAGACAGCGAGAGAGATAAAGAGAGAGAAACAGGGAGAGAGAAAGATTGCTAAAGAGAGAGAGAGAGAGAGAGAAAGAGGGAGAGACAGCGAGAGAAAGAGAGAGAAAAGGAGGAGAGAGATTATTTACATATGGAGATCAATCATGGACAAGCGGATAACCGACGTAGAAATCGCTAAAGGTCGCATTAATGTGTTTGACAGAAGAATGTTGAGAGTGCTAAGAACATCTAAAGATGGTGATGAGGATGTTCCAGGACAGACAAAAGCAGAAACAGAAAACATGTTGTCAACATCAGGACGGACATCACCTTCACTGACTGAGGAGGGAACAACTGGGTATATTGTGACAACTGGGTATATTGTGACAACTGGGTATATTGTGACAACTGGGTATATTGTGACAACTGGGTATATTGTGACAACTGGGTATATTGTGACAACTGGGTATATTGTGACAACTGGGTATATTGTGACAACTGGGTATATTGTGACAACTGGGTATATTGTGACAACTGGGTATATTGTGACAACTGGGTATATTGTGACAACTGAATATATTGTGACAACTGGATATATTGTGACAACTGGGTATATTGTGACAACTGTGTATATTGTGACAACTGAATATATTGTGACAACTGGGTATATTGTGACAACTGGGTATATTGTGACACCTTGGTATATTGTGACTACTGGATATATTGTGACAACTGTGTATATTGTGACAACTGGGTGTATTGTGACAACTGGATATATTGTGACAACTGGGTATATTGTGACAACTGGGTATATTGTGACACCTTGGTATATTGTGACAACTGGATATATTGTGACAACTGAGCATATTGTGACACCTTGGTATATTGTGACAACTGGGTATATTGTGACACCTTGGTATATTGTGACAATTGGGTATATTGTGACAACTGGGTATATTGTGACAATTGGGTATATTGTGACAACTGGGTATATTGTGACACCTTGATATATTGTGACAATTGGGTATATTGTGGCAACTGGATATATTGTGACAACTGGGTATATTGTGACAACTGGGTATATTGTGACACCTTGGTATATTGTGACAATTGGGTATATTGTGACAACTGGATATATTGTGACAATTGGGTATATTGTGACAACTGGGTATATTGTGACAACTGGATATATTGTGACAACTGGGCATATTGTGACAACCTTAGTATATTGTGACAACTGGGTGTATTTTTATAACTTTGGTATATTGTGACAACTGGGTGTATTGTGACAACTGGGTATATTGTGACAACTGAGTGTATTGTGACAACTGGGTGTATTGTGACAACCAAAGCTGCTGGAAAAAATAGTTGCCCGTGTCCTCACCTGTCAGAAACGCATATTCGCACCCACACTCGGAGGTTATAGATATAACAAAGAGACATGTCTTAATGAGGCAGTCTTTGCCTATGACGTCTTCGAAGGCTTCCACTGACGAGAGGAGACATGTGCTGCTGCTATAGATCTGGAGGATGCATACAACAGGGTACCATTTGAATATCTCATGTATATGCTCCTCAAATTGGTGGTGCACCCCTTCCTCATTAGATGGATCGCCGCGGCAATGTTTCAGAGGAAGGTGATACTCAGATGTGAAAGTTGGTCTTCCAAGCCAACATCCATTTGTCCAGGGCTGCCACAAGGCTCACCATTGTCACCAGTTCTATTTAACGTGTACACAATAACGATCACGGAACAACAGCTGGATGGGAGGGGAAGAACTATGACTTTTGCTGATGATATTCTGGTATATCGACAGGGAAGAGACAGACGGGGAATCGCCTCCACAATGCAAGACGAACTCGATTTCTTCCTGGTGTGGGGTTTCAGGTGCCTTGGTTAATCCGAATAAAGCATCAGTTGCATGGTTCTCCCTTAACAATCATATCGTTAATACGACCGCACCGGTAGTACGAATGGGAGCTGATGAGGTGACCAGGGGCAAGTTGATGACATACCTCGGAGTTAAGTTTGATCGCAGCCTGTGTTTTCAGGACCACGTCGACCATGTGATAACAAAATCCCGCAGAGGATTAGCCGCCTTGAAGGTCATGGCAGCTGCCAACATCGAGCAGAGGCTACTTACTCTTCTGTTCCAGGGATTAGTCCTCACACCAATCGAGTATGCCCTGGCAATTCTTACTAGCAGTACGACTCAAATTGATAGACTGGAGAAAATACAAAATGAGGCCATGCGCATTATCTTGAGTACAAGGGACACTCCCTGTGTAGCAATGAGGTATCTTCTTGACTTTCCACCCATGGATGACAGAATCTAGATCTGGAGAGCACGAGCATACCTGAAGATTAGTACAGATAAAGAGCATCCATTGCACCACGTGCTCAATGCAGGGAAAGGTGCCAGGCTAAAAAGAGGCAAATCATGGGTGGGCCGGGCAGAAGATGTCATCAAACAGGTATGTAGGCTTACCAATATCAGCGTTGGTGAGGAGTGGATACCGGTGCCTACGTCATTCAAGGGACACTCGACAGGAAAAGTACGGAACAGAACCCGGTCGTGGTTAATGCTGAGGTCAACGGTCTCATCTGCGATAACACCGATGAGAAAGATGCAGTCATCTATACAGACGGATCTGTAAGACTACACCAAAGAAGTGCATGGGCATTTACAGCACGCTCGGCAGGCAGAAAAGTTAAAGAAGACAATGGTGCATACGTCATGACCACGAGTAGTATGACAATGGAGGCGATGGCAGTGACCAAGGCATTCAAATGGTTAGAGTCACAAGACTACCACCCACGCAAGTATACTGAGTGATTCGATGAGCATGATAAAAAAAAGTGGAGGCGGGCTCTGTATGCATGCAATGGGTAGAGTCGTTGCAGAAATCCAAAATACGTAAGGTCACCTTTGTCTATGTCCCTGGACATGCGGGAGTACGGGGAAATGAAAGAGCGGACAGGTTGGCTAGCTGCGCTGTCGTTGAGGACGGGCAACCAATGGATCGGGTGGACATCATCAATGCCCTCCGAGATGTGGGAAGAGCACAGGACTTCGACAAACACAGATCCAGGTCACTTCTTCGGATGATGGAAATGGGAGTTAAGATGGGCACGGCCAGAAATGAGAAACTTGGTGGCCGTGTAAGAAGACTTATCAAACAACATGGAACTGGAGTCGTCAGTCGCTGGACACTGAGGGAATTGCTGAGGTGGGGATCTGAGCACCTATGGACATGTTCGGAGTGCAATGATGATGACCCGCAAATAACTCAATAACTCACATCCACATGTTAAGACTGGCTCTACATACCATTTAAGAACTCTTTTTTTGTTATGTTATATAATATGTTATATGTCAGATAAATATAAATATGCAGACTGATTCTTAAAACCATGACAAATGTCTCTGCAATGTCTTCCGTTGCGTTGATAAAAAGCTTCGGAATAGAAAGAGTTAATCATCATTTTTTGGGTTTGTTTTTGAGATTTAGCTTCTTTATACCAGCCAACATGAGTGTACAACGAAACATGTACGCGCCTTTTATATTTGTGGAAAGACGCAAGTTTAGCAAATTAGCTAAAGTATCCGCGATAATCTGCTGTGTAGTGGACCCTGTCCTTTTCAAGACGAAATGCTGATAATGTTTACAAGTTGTAGCTATTCCAGCATTTCCATGGTCGTGTCTGCCTTCCCCTGTCACTGGCTGTCCCCTGAAACAAAAGTTCTTATACTTATTATCTTCACTGTCTACCAATTACCGTGTCCTTTACTTGGAGGCACATTTATAAGGACAAGGTGTTGGGTACTTTACGTGGAAGGACATATTTAATAGGGCAAGGTGTTGAGTACTTTACGTGGAGGGACATATTTAATAGGACAAGGTGTTGAGTACTTTACGTGGAGGGACATATTTAATAGGACAAGGTGTTGAGTACTTTACGTGGAAGGACATATTTAATAGGGCAAGGTGTTGAGTACTTTACGTGGAGGGACATATTTAATAGGGCAAGGTGTTGGGTACTTTACGTGGAAGGACATATTTAATAGGGCAAGGTGTTGAGTACTTTACGTGGAGGGACATATTTAATAGGGCAAGGTGTTGAGTACTTTACGTGGAGGGACATATTTAATAGGACAAGGTGTTGAGTACTTTACGTGGAAGGACATATTTAATAGGGCAAGGTGTTGAGTACTTTACGTGGAGGGACATATTTAATAGGACAAGGTGTTGAGTACTTTACGTGGAGGGACATATTTAATAGGACAAGGTGTTGAGTACTTTACGTGGAAGGACATATTTAATAGGGCAAGGTGTTGAGTACTTTACGTGGAGGGACATATTTAATAGGGCAAGGTGTTGGGTACTTTACGTGGAAGGACATATTTAATAGGGCAAGGTGTGAGTACTTTACGTGGAAGGACATATTTAATAGGACAAGGTGTTGAGTACTTTACGTGGAAGGACATATTTAATAGGGCAAGGTGTTGGGTACTTTACGTGGAAGGACATATTTAATAGGACAAGGTGTTGGGTACTTTACGTGGAAGGACATATTTAATAGGGCAAGGTGTTGAGTACTTTACGTGGAAGGACATATTTAATAGGACAAGGTGTTGGGTACTTTACGTGGAAGGACATATTTAATAGGACAAGGTGTTGGGTACTTTACGTGGAAGGACATATTTAATAGGGCAAGGTGTTGGGTACTTTACGTGGAAGGACATATTTAATAGGGCAAGGTGTTGAGTACTTTACGTGGAAGGACATATTTAATAGGGCAAGGTGTTGGGTACTTTACGTGGAGGGACATATTTAATAGGGCAAGGTGTTGAGTACTTTACGTGGAGGGACATATTTAATAGGGCAAGGTGTTGAGTACTTTACGTGGAAGGACATATTTAATAGGGCAAGGTGTTGAGTACTTTACGTGGAAGGACATATTTAATAGGGCAAGGTGTTGAGTACTTTACGTGGAGGGACATATTTAATAGGACAAGGTGTTGAGTACTTTACGTGGAAGGACATATTTAATAGGACAAGGTGTTGAGTACTTTACGTGGAAGGACATATTTAATAGGGCAAGGTGTTGAGTACTTTACGTGGAGGGACATATTTAATAGGACAAGGTGTTGAGTACTTTACGTGGAGGGACATATTTAATAGGGCAAGGTGTTGAGTACTTTACGTGGAAGGACATATTTAATAGGGCAAGGTGTTGAGTACTTTACGTGGAGGGACATATTTAATAGGACAAGGTGTTGAGTACTTTACGTGGAGGGACATATTTAATAGGGCAAGGTGTTGGGTACTTTACGTGGAGGGACATATTTAATAGGGCAAGGGGTTGAGTACTTTACGTGGAGGGACATATTTAATAGGACAAGGTGTTGAGTACTTTACGTGGAGGGACATATTTAATAGGGCAAGGTGTTGAGTACTTTACGTGGAAGGACATATTTAATAGGGCAAGGTGTTGAGTACTTTACGTGGAGGGACATATTTAATAGGACAAGGTGTTGAGTACTTTACGTGGAGGGACATATTTAATAGGGCAAGGTGTTGGGTACTTTACGTGGAAGGACATATTTAATAGGGCAAGGTGTTGGGTACTTTACGTGGAAGGACATATTTAATAGGACAAGGTGTTGGGTACTTTACGTGGAAGGACATATTTAATAGGGCAAGGTGTTGGGTACTTTACGTGGAAGGACATATTTAATAGGGCAAGGTGTTGAGTACTTTACGTGGAAGGACATATTTAATAGGGCAAGGTGTTGGGTACTTTACGTGGAGGGACATATTTAATAGGGCAAGGTGTTGGGTACTTTACGTGGAAGGACATATTTAATAGGGCAAGGTGTTGGGTACTTTACGTGGAGGGACATATTTAATAGGGCAAGGTGTTGGGTACTTTACGTGGAAGGACATATTTAATAGGGCAAGGTGTTGAGTACTTTACGTGGAGGGACATATTTAATAGGGCAAGGTGTTGAGTACTTTACGTGGAGGGACATATTTAATAGGGCAAGGTGTTGGGTACTTTACGTGGAAGGACATATTTAATAGGGCAAGGTGTTGAGTACTTTACGTGGAAGGACATATTTAATAGGGCAAGGTGTTGAGTACTTTACGTGGAAGGACATATTTAATAGGGCAAGGTGTTGAGTACTTTACGTGGAGGGACATATTTAATAGGGCAAGGTGTTGAGTACTTTACGTGGAGGGACATATTTAATAGGGCAAGGTGTTGGGTACTTTACGTGGAGGGACATATTTAATAGGGCAAGGTGTTGAGTACTTTACGTGGAAGGACATATTTAATAGGGCAAGGTGTTGGGTACTTTACGTGGAGGGACATATTTAATAGGGCAAGGTGTTGGGTACTTTACGTGGAAGGACATATTTAATCGGGCAGTGATGGGTACTTTACGTGGAAGGACATATTTAATAGGGCAAGGTGTTGGGTACTTTACATGGAGGGACATATTTAATAGGGCAAGGTGTTGGGTACTTTACGTGGAAGGACATATTTAATAGGGCAAGGTGTTGAGTACTTTACGTGGAGGGACATATTTAATAGGGCAAGGTGTTGAGTACTTTACGTGGAAGGACATATTTAATAGGGCAAGGTGTTGGGTACTTTACGTGGAGGGACATATTTAATAGGGCAAGGTGTTGAGTACTTTACGTGGAAGGACATATTTAATAGGGCAAGGTGTTGAGTACTTTACGTGGAAGGACATATTTAATAGGGCAAGGTGTTGAGTACTTTACGTGGAGGGACATATTTAATAGGGCAAGGTGTTGGGTACTTTACGTGGAAGGACATATTTAATAGGGCAAGGTGTTGAGTACTTTACGTGGAAGGACATATTTAATAGGGCAAGGTGTTGAGTACTTTACGTGGAAGGACATATTTAATAGGGCAAGGTGTTGAGTACTTTACGTGGAGGGACATATTTAATAGGGCAAGGTGTTGAGTACTTTACGTGGAAGGACATATTTAATAGGACAAGGTGTTGAGTACTTTACGTGGAAGGACATATTTAATAGGGCAAGGTGTTGAGTACTTTACGTGGAATGACATATTTAATCGGGCAAGGTGTTGAGTACTTTACGTGGAAGGACATATTTAATAGGGCAAGGTGTTGAGTACTTTACGTGGAGGGACATATTTAATAGGGCAAGGTGTTGGGTACTTTACGTGGAAGGACATATTTAATGGGGCAAGGTGTTGGGTACTTTACGTGGAGGGACATATTTAATAGGGCAAGGTGTTGAGTACTTTACGTGGAAGGACATATTTAATAGGGCAAGGTGTTGAGTACTTTACGTGGAGGGACATATTTAATAGGGCAAGGTGTTGAGTACTTTACGTGGAAGGACATATTTAATGGGGCAAGGTGTTGGGTACTTTACGTGGAGGGACAGTTTTACAGGGACATGTTTATTACTTTACATAGAGGGACAATTTTACTAGGACAAGGTGTTGAGTACTTTACGTAAAGGGACAAATTTACTGGACAGGGGATAGTGCATATTACATGGAAGAGTAGATTTACAGGAAAATACTGATGAGTAATTTACTTAGAGGGACAGATTTACATGGACATACAGTTCAGTACTTTATTTTGAGGGACAAATTTACCGGGACATGCTGTTGAGTACCTTACTTGTAGGGACAGATTTACTGCGACATGCTGTTGAGTACCTTACTTGTAGGGACAGATTTACTGGGACACACAGACAAGCGAAGAATTGCAAGAACGTGTTCTTCCTCGTTTGACATTTGGCTGCCATTTTGATTGTGATAAATCAAGGAACAGAAATCTGATCCACGGGTCACGATTGAAAATCAGATTAGAAAATTGATATTTTCGATTTTCATAGAGCAAAGATTTGATTGAAATCAATCTCGGAAAAGGCGAGATAATTTTTTTTTAGTCTTTGAGCTCTTTCTTTCTTTCTTTCTTTCTTTCTTTCTTTCTTTCTTTCTTTCTTTCTTTCTTTCTTTCTTTCTTCTTTCTTTCTTTCTTCTTTCTTCTTTCTTTCTTTCTTTCTTTCTTTCTTTCTTTCTTTCTTCTTTCTTTCTTTCTTTCTTTTTTTTCTTTCTTTCTTCTTTTCGTTCTTCCTTCCTTTCTTTCTTTCTTTCTTTCGTTCTGTCGGTCTGTCGGTCTGTCTGTCTGTCTGTCTGTCTGTCTGTCTGTCTGTCTGTCTGTCTGTCTGTCTGTCTATCTATCTATCTATCTATCTATCTATCTATCTATCTATCTATCTATCTATCTGTCATTTTTTCTGTCTTTCTTTTTCAAAATTATGATATCTCTTTCACGAGATCATATCAGTTGAGGAAAGTTCACTAAAAGGGTCCAAGCATCACATATGGATCTTCCTGCTATTGTGATGAATCTCAAATTAAAATAGTTTGACCACTATCTCGATCCTCTCTTCTTGCAAAGACCATTCTGTAAAGGATGTGTAAAAGCAGCGAGAAGAGAGATAGGTAGAGAAGAGAAGATAACAGCAAAGAATGGGCAGTCTGTGCTGAAGTCGGATGTGTTGGGCCGAAAGGCGCAAATATAACAGTTATACTGCAAACCACAACACAACGCAGACACGTCCACTACGTCCTTGTAAGGGCGGACGATGAAGAGGAATATTCTGGTCTACCACGATACTCTAGAATACTTTAGTCATCGGGCGAACGCAACCAACCAACCAATGGACAGTCTCAACTTTGCTGACTCTCAAAGAATGAATGAAGATATAATGAAATGGACAAGATTAACTCTTTCAGTACGGAAAGGTTTTATCAATCTAGCGATAGAGATTTCAGAGACAAGATTTTCTATTTTTTTAAATATTAATCTACATGTCTATATTTACCTAACACTGAACATATTATATATGAATGTTTAGATAATTAAACAAGGAATTAGATTTCATCAATACCAAGATGATTCAAGACACGTAAAAAGAATATGGTTTGATGACAGTTTACACTAATCAGTTTGAGAATGACGCACTATGCGGATAAACGTAAACGACCGAAATCGGCATAGCACACCGTGCGTCGAAACGTACGTAAAGAGTTAACGCAGTCTGTTAGTGATACACTAACGACCTCCACAGTTATTGCATGATGAAGACGAAGATGTAGAAACCCCCTATCACAGAAAATTTCAATGCTATATTTTCCAATGCAAAATGATAAGACAATGCAAAATGATAAGGCAATGTAAAATTCATATTTGAAAAAAAAATTATTTTTTTTTATTTTCAGGCGAGGAATTAGTAAATTCGGTGTGTTCTCTAGTTGGATCAGTGTCTCTGACATTTCTATAACTGGTGCATGTGCCGCCATATTGGATGGACAGTTACTCCTGTGTAAAGAGGAAGGGAATTTCTTAACATACGTGTGAGGTAAGTGTTTGCGTGTGTGTGATACGTGTGTGTGAGGTATGTGTGTGCGTGTGGTAAATGTATGTGAGGTATGTGTGTGTATGATAATTGTGTATATGTGCGTGGTAAGTGTATGGGAGGTAAGTGTGTGTCTGTGTCGTAAGTGTCAGGTACGTTTGTGTTCGGTGCGCGCATGTGTGTGGGGTGCACTAGTGTGTGTGTGTGAAGCAAGTGTGTGTGAGGTATGTGTGTGTATGTGGTAAGTGTATGTGAGGTAAGTGTGTGTGAGGTCAGCGTTTGCGTATGAGGCTAGTGTGTGAGAGGCAAGTGCGTGTGTGTGTGGTAAATGTGTGTGTGGTGTAAGTGGGTGTGTGGTAAGTGTGTGTGTAGTAAACGTCTGCGTGGTAAGTGTGTGTGTGTGGTAAGATGATTAAGATCAACAAAGACAAATAAATAATGACGGCTGATACAGTAATGGATGTAGTGATGGTAGTTGGCAGGCAGTGAAGGCCCGTCTGTTGCTTCATCTTCGCTGATGGTTGAGATCAATGTGGGCCCAACTTATGATCTTTATAAGGCGACGCGGTCCACCGTGCTTATTTATAGGGAAACATCTGATTGATTGTCGTGGTGAGGCGCTATTTGTGTGTATGTGTATGGTACGTGTGTTTGGGGTCAGGATGTATGCGGGGCCAGAAGGATGGTGTATGTATGGTTTAGTATGTGTTTGGTAAGTGTGTGTGCGTGATATCTGTGTGTGGTGTGTTTGTGTGAGAGGAAATCTAGAACTAATTTCCGACAACGGTTTTCATACTGGAAGTCTCATGAACCACAGATGCTGTCATTTCTCTGTCACTGCCCAGTTTAGCACAGTGTCAATTCTTACAAGACAGTGTCATTAACCAACTGTTAACATAAGCCCAGTGTCATTAACTAATTGGAAACATACGATAAGTGTCATTAAATCAATCCCGTTGGTGTCATTAACTTATTACATACCGCTTATGGCAATAACTCGCAGGTGACATTCCTTTGCTAATAACTTCTCCCCGACCTGTGTCATACGTTCAACTCTTCCTCATTACTCATTTGATTCCATCAACTCTTCCTCATTACTCATTTGATTCCATCAACTCTTCCTCATTACTCCTTTGATTCCATCAACTCTTCCTCATTACTCCTTTGATTCCATCAACTCTTCCTCATCATTCCTTTGATTCCATCAACTCTTCCTCATTACTCCTTTGATTCCATCAACTCTTCCTCATTACTCATTTGATTCCATCAACTCTTCCTCATTACTCCTTTGATTCCATCAACTCTTCCTCATCATTCCTTTGATTCCATCAACTCTTCCTCATTACTCATTTGATTCATCAACTCTTCCTCATTACTCCTTTGATTCCATCAACTCTTCCTCATCATTCCTTTGATTCCATCAACTCTTCCTCATCATTCCTTTGATTCCATCAACTCTTCCTCATTACTCATTTGATTCCATCAACTCTTCCTCATCATTCCTTTGATTCCATCAGCTCTTCCTCATTACTCATTTGATTCCATCAACTCTTCCTCATTACTCATTTGATTCCATCAACTCTTCCTCAATACTCATTTGATTCCATCAACTCTTCCTCATTACTCATTTGATTCCATCAACTCTTCCTCATCATTCCTTTGATTCCATCAACTCTTCCTCATTACTCATTTGATTCCATCAACTCTTCCTCATCATTCCTTTGATTCCATCAACTCTTCCTCATTACTCATTTGATTCCATCAACTCTTCCTCATTACTCATTTGATTCCATCAACTCTTCCTCATCATTCCTTTGATTCCATCAACTCTTCCTCATCATTCCTTTGATTCCATCAACTCTTAATCATCATTCCTTTGATTCCATCAACTCTTCCTCATCATTCCTTTGATTCCATCAACTCTTCCTCATCATTCCTTTGATTCCATCAACTCTTCCTCATCACTCCTTTGATTCCATCAACTCTTCCTCATCATTCCTTTGATTCCATCAACTCTTCCTCATCATTCCTTTGATCACATCAACTCTTCCTCATCACTCCTTTGATTTTATTAAATCTTACTAATCACTCCTTTGATCTTATTAAATCTTACTAATCACTCCTTTGATCTTATTAAATCTTACTAATCACTCCTTTGATCTTATTTAATCTTACTAATCACTCCTTTGATCTTATTTAATCTTACTAATCACTCCTTTGATCTTATTAAATCTTACTAATCACTCCTTTGATCTTATTTAATCTTACTATTCACTCCTTTGATCTTATTAAATCTTACTATTCACTCCTTTGATCTTATTTAATCTTACTAATCACTCCTTTGATCTTATTAAATCTTTCTAATCACTCCTTTGATCTCATGAAATCTCCCTCATCACTCCTTTGATCTCATCAAATTTCCCTCATTACTCCCTTGACCTCATCAAATTTTCCTCATTACTCCTTTGACCTCATCAAACCTTCCTCATTACCCCGTTGACTTCATCAAATTGTCCTCATTACTTCTTTGACCTCATCAAATCTTCCTCATTACTTCTTTGACCTCATCAAATCTTCCTCATTACTTCTTTGACCTCATCAAATCTTCCTCATTACTTCTTTGACCTCATCAAATCTTCCTCATTACTTCTTTGACCTCATCAAATCTTCCTCATTACTTCTTTGACCTCATCAAATCTTCCTCATAACTCCTCTCTTCCCATCCACATGTCTTCTTCAATACTTTCCCGAAAAAAACAGTTTCTCACCACCATCCACCGTTGCCTGAAAATAAAAATAAATGTGTACCTCATCTAGATATAAGATCAACAAAGACAAATAAATAATGACGGCTGATACAGTAATGGATGTAGTGATGGTAGTTGGCAGGCAGTGAAGGCCCATAGCTGATACAGTAATGGATGTAGTGATGGTAGTTGGCAGGCAGTGAAGGCCCGTCTGTTGCTTCATCTTCGCTGATGGTTGAGATCAATGTGGGTCCAACTTATGATCTTTATAAGGCGACGCGGTCCACCGTGCTTATTTATAGGGAAACATCTGATTGATTGTCGTGGAGACGCGGACACCAAGTTACTATTGCGATGATGATGATGATGATAATAATAATAATAGAAATAATAATAGTAATAATAATGAAAGTAACAAAAAGTAGCCACACGTAGTAAAAGTAAGCAAAGAGTCCCGTCACGCCTAGTGGCGTATGGGGAATGTGGTGTTAGTGACCATCATTTGTAAACATTTGCGGCACACGGCAACTGTTGATCAGCATCGAACCCTACCTCTAGTCCTTTGTAGTCCAGTTCACTAACGACTGAGCTATCGTTACTACCAACATTCGTGGTAGGGTTACGGTAACTATGGGAGCTGCGATAACTCAGTGGTAGTGAACTAGACTACAAAGGACAAGAGGTAGGGTTCGATCCCAACCGACAGCTTCCGGGTTTACCCAGCCTTTAATAGGTACCGGATTTGTTTCTGGGAAAGTAAAGCGGCACGGGCGTAATACCGACCACATTACCCCAAATATCATGCGCGGAAGGTATGTAAAATATAGGGTCACTAACACCATATTCCCTGTACGTCACTTGGCGTGACGGGGATACTTTACCTTTTTTTACTTTTTACGTAAACTATTTGCCCTTGCTTGCTCCAGACGGGAGTGGGTGGAGATCTCTTGTGAGTGCCCTATGTTCCGACAAGAGTTCAGAGGATTAAGCAGAGGAATAAGATTAAGGTAATTTAAATTAAGAGATGAAAACTTAACCCAGAAAAAATCATGTCATTACTGAACTATTTAGTTGTAATCAATTTTGAAATTCTGATTAATGTTAAAGATCCACATCGTTACCTCGTCGGGCTCCAAACCAGGGAGAGGGGGAAGAGAGAGAGAGAGAGAGAGAGAGAGAGAGAGAGAGAGAGGGCGCAGGTTCGAATCCCGGAAGTGTCAAAAGTTGTGTTGTCTGTCCTGAATATAATAAAAACTTAGACCCGAACACTCGCGGCGACTGCGCTGTACAGGCGGCCTTTATTCTCCGTACAATTCTCGCCGGCAGACCCCAGTAAAATGCCGTAAAGATAGTTCAAGATCAAGTGGTTCAAGATCAAGTGGTTCAGGAGTTCTGGCGTTGCTAACGCTGTGAAGTGCTACCCAGAGAACTAGCCTGCTAGACCATGCCAGATTTCGACTTTGGTGGGACCCTAAGCTAAATGAAACTTTGACGCTCCCTCCTCCCTTAAATATTAACACCAGAAGGTTTCACAAAACATGGAATCACAAACTAATATAAAATAAGTGTAGTCCCAAAACAAAATGTGCACATTTCTTGAGGCTCCTCGGTCTTAAGGTATAGCTTATTTAACTTATAGCTAAATCCGGCCGTCCGGTAGTCAGTGCTTAATTATATAACTACATGGTCGTCACTTTGTCATCTGGTATAGTCTTAAATACACCAACAGTAGAGGAGATTGGCGGAATGGATGGGTCGTGGAAAAAACAGAGTGGGTCTTTTTAAATACATGACAAGGCCAAACCTCCATGATTACATTAACAACCTAAAAAGAAGAGGTCAAAGCTTCATCTTCAGACTGAGAACCGGTCATGTGCCACTGAACAACCACATCAATAGAATACAACGACAGTCATGTACCACTGAACAACCACATCAATAGAATACAACGAAACCAAACTCCAGCTTGTCCACTCTGTGAACACCCACATGAAACTAGAATATCACCTTTTTGACTGTCCAAAGCAACTCAACTTCCTCAAAGACCTGATAAATGAAACACCTTGTACGGAACTACAAGGGAACTCAGACAAACCTGCAGATATCATTACATGGCATTGGGCCGAAGGTCGTCTGCTCCCAGGCTTCTGGATCCATAACAACAACTTAGGTAAAGGTAAAACAGGAGACTTCAATCGGCATCCTAGCACGCGAGTGTCCACCCATATGTGCTCGGCTGCCTATCCAGTAGTGCTCGGAGACTTCTGGATAGTGTCGCTTCAAGCATTGAAACTCTTGATGCGAGGCGGTATTCCTCACCTTGCTAGAGCAATACCCTGGCATCCAATTCAGCCAGCGGCTGGGTCGACCGCGTGGGTAATTTTTTTTCCTAACAACGAGTAAAATTCACACTGCTTTCAGCGGGAATCGAAAACGGGTTGTCCGAACGTCGGTAGCCCACTAAGTCGGGTGTTTTCCCAACTTGGCTACCGAGGCCCCCAACAACTTAGTCACTGCACCAATTTCCCCTCATTCTTAACCGACCACCCACTTTGCGGGATCTGTATCTCAAAACTTGAAAACCACTCGTCTCAGATATGAGACAAGGCGTGGCTGAATATTTTCATTGAATAACCGGTCAGTATGACATTACCACACATATTTTCTCGGTTCCCAAAAAAAAATAAAAATAAATAAAGATGATGAAACAAGTGTCTGATGTGAAGCGATGAATAATTGAATGTCTGGTGAGTTAATATGAACATACGTCAAGCATTAAAATGCCAAAGTAGTCCCGTATAAATAATAGCAGAGACTTGTCAAGGATTATCATCTCAAAGTATTAACCCGCGGATTTTGAACGTGGAGTACAAGGGCTCTTTCTTTCATCACTTCCAGAGCTATGCAAATGTGGCACTGTTCCCTTGATGAGTCGTGTGAACACAGACTGTGAACAAACCATCGGCTTTTGGGTAATGAAGCTGGGGACTACCCACTACATAACAACTAGTACGTTTATTTCATATGATGATATTTTTTTAGTCTTGTTTGATCATCATCGCGTGCCTTCTCCGCAACGAAGGTTGGCTACCATGGATCGCCATTCTACTCTGTTTCTTGCTTTGATGGTGCAGGCTGACATAAATTGACTTGTCCATCTTTTGATGTTACTCGTCCATGTTAGTCTTGGTCTGCCTCTGCCTCTTTTACCTTGTATTTTTCCTTCCAATATTACTTTTAGTAGGCTGTTGTGTCTTTTAACATACACTAAAAATTTCATTTGTCTTGTCTTAATTGATAAATATGATAAAACCGGTATCTAGTGGATAATAAAAAATGGTCATGACTGGATATGGATGCAACAGTAAAAAATCATTTAATTCGAAACAAAATGCTACAGAATTGCAATGAAGACATATTAAGATACTTTAGCATAAAACAGAACTGGATTAATAAACACCATTCTACAGAGGAAGTTAAAACACAAGCCACGTTAAAAAGACACAGCGGGCTGGAAACAACAATAATGGAAGGCGTGGTTCCTGGAAAAAAAACATCATGGGCAAATCAAGAAGAAGGTACATTCAAGACATCAAGGAGACCTTGAACATGACAATAGAAGAAGTGGGAGATCTGGCTAGAGACAGGGATTCTATCAGACAGGTTGTGGTGAATGCAACGTTCTGTGGGAGATCTGGCTAGAGACAGGGATTCTATCAGACAGGTTGTGGTGAATGCAACGTTCTGTGGGAGATCTGGCTAGAGACAGAGATTCTGTCAGACGGGCTGTGGTGAATGCAACGTTCTGTGGGATATCTGGCTAGAGACAGGGATTCTATCAGACGTGCTGTGGTGAATGCAACGTTTCTCTAGGAGATCTGGCTAGAGAGAGGGATTCTATCAGACGGGCTGTGGTGAATGCAACGTTTCTCTAGGAGATCTGGCTAGAGAGAGGGATTCTATCAGACGGGCTGTGGTGAATGCAACGTTTCTCTAGGAGATCTGGCTAGAGAGAGGGATTCTATCAGACGGGCTGTGGTGAATGCAACGTTTCTCTAGGAGATCTGGCTAGAGACAGAGATTCTATCAGACGGGCTGTGGTGAATGCAACGTTTCTCTAGGAGATCTGGCTAGAGACAGAGATTCTATCAGACGGGCTGTGGTGAATGCAACGTTTCTCTAGGAGATCTGGCTAGAGACAGAGATTCTATCAGACGGGCTGTGGTGAATGCAACGTTTCTCTAGGAGATCTGGCTAGAGAGAGGGATTCTATCAGACGGGCTGTGGTGAATGCAACGTTTCTCTAGGAGATCTGGCTAGAGAGAGGGATTCTATCAGACGGGCTGTGGTGAATGCAACGTTTCTCTGGGAGATCTGGCTAGAGACAGGGATTCTATCAGACGGGCTGTGTTGAATGCAACTTTCTGTGGGAGATCTGGCTAGAGACAGGGATTCTATCAGACGGGCTGTGGTGAATGCAACGTTTCTCTGGGAGATCTGGCTAGAGACAGGGATTCTATCAGACAGGTTGTGGTGAATGCAACGTTCTGTGGAAGATCTGGCTAGAGACAGGGATTCTATCAGACAGGTTGTGGTGAATGCAACGTTCTGTGGGAGATCTGGCTAGAGACAGGGATTCTATCAGACAGGTTGTGTTGAATGCAACGTTCTGTGGGAGATCTGGCTAGAGACAGGGATTCTATCAGACGGGCTGTGGTGAATGCAACGTTTCTCTAGGAGATCTGGCTAGAGACAGAGATTCTATCAGACGGGTTGTGGTGAATACAACGTTCTGTGGGAGATCTGGCTAGAGACAGAGATTCTATCAGACGGGTTGTGTTGAATGCAACGTTCTGTGGGAGATCTGGCTAGAGACAGAGATTCTATCACACGGGTTGTGGTGAATGTAACGTTCTGTGGGAGATCTGGCTAGAGACAGAGATTCTATCAGAGGGGTTGTGGTGAATGCAACGTTCTGTGGGAGATCTGGCTAGAGACAGAGATTCTATCAGACAGGTTGTGGTGAATGTAACGTTCTGTGGGAGATGTGGCTAGAGACAGAGATTCTATCAGACGGGCTGTGGTGAATGCAACCTTCTTTTAAAGGAAGCTCGACCTGATGATTACAGATAGATAACAATAAAGGATAAAGGATAAAGGATAACAGTGCGTGAAGATGACAGCAGTGGATAAACATGGTAATAAAGAACAGCGATGATAAAAACTACACCTTTTGGATGAAGGTGATAAAATGTACATTTATACATTTATTGTGTAATAAAAATTGATAAAGACACGGTCAACGATAAAAAATAATAACAATGAATAACGATAATAACAGTGAACTACGATAATAACAATGAATAATGGTAATAACAACAAATAAAGATAATAAGGATAAATAAAGATAGTAACACTGAATAAACAATATGGCAACATAACATTCTATCTGAAAAGTGTTGAACAAATAAGTCAGTATCATCATGTTCCATGGGCATAACTGTTGGCGATCATGTCCTTCCACAATTCTCTATCTACGGTGCATCGTATCAATTCTGTTGTTGACTGTTTACCGTGCCATCAGCATCAAGCTATCCAGCATCTTCTATCTTTGTCGTCCATGATCTCTCTTTCCATGTATTTTTCCAGCTGTAACCAAGTATTTCAAATTACATCTTTTCATGATTAGCCCAAAAAATGTTGATTGTTTGTTTCTGGTGTTTTTAGAAGCTCCCCTTTTGTGTTGGCCTCTTTATGAATATCAGCGTTAATCTTTTAGCTGTCCAGGGAACCTTCAACATTCTTCTGAGAAATGCCATTTCTGTGACTTCTAATCATCTTTTAAATTGTTTTGTTTGCTGTCCACGATTCGCTTCTATAGGTCATAATTGGTTCTATATAACACTGATGAACTCTCTTTCTTACTTCCAGTGACATAGACCTGCTGCACAAGACGTTTCTCATTTGATGAAATGCTTCTTTAGCTTGATCTTTTAAAACAACAACAACAAAGTATGAGGTTGAAATGGAAGAGGCATTATGCAGCCGAAGGCAGTCTGGGAAGACTCCACTTGTAACGTATTTAACAACAGCTGCTAAATGCCTTCACATCAACACAGCCTGCATTCATTATCTCCCAGTTGTGCACTTACTAAACTCTCTCACTTTTCATACACGCTTAACTTCCCCCCCCCCCCACCTCTCTACTCCGCGCTCATCCGGGTCTGTTTACCTCCATTTCCTCCCGTAAACATCCGAACGGAACACGAGGTATGCTGCGGTTTCATGGAAACATAAATTACGTTTTTTTTTTTTTTTTTTGTTATTTAACCGAACACCGTTTAGGAAGCTAACTGGTGACACGTTAAACAAAAACCCGTAGAGAAAAAATCCCAATTCTTCTTATCTCGGCTTTAATCATCATCATCATCAAGTACCGGGCCTGCTGGCGTAGGTGATCATGTCTCTCCACAACTTTCGATATCGACAGTTATTATCATTTCTATTGTTGACCTTCAGCCAAGCCATTCTCTTAAGCAGTCTGGTATCTTTTCTCTTGCTTCCAGAGGGAAATCCGTTCGGATCTCTTCGTCCATCAATTTTCCCAGTTGTTACAATATATTTCAACTGTTCTCTTCTCATTACACGGCCAAAAAATTATGATTGTTTCTTCCTAATATTGGAAATTAGCTCTCTTTTTTGCTTTGGTCTCTCTAAGAACATCTTCATTACTCTTCTTAGCTGTCCATGGTATTTTCAACATTCTTCTGTAAAACCACATTTCTACAGCCTCCAGTGATTTTCTTGTCTGTTGTCCTATTGTCCATGATTCACATCCATATGTTAAGACTGGCTCTACATAACATTTAAAAACTCTTTTTCTTGTTTCTATTGTCAAAAATTGGTTGCATAGTATCTTCCTCATTTTTTGGAAAGCTGCTTATGCCTGAGCCATTCTACATCTCACCTCTTTTGTGCATCTTCCGTCTGAGGTTAACAAAGTTCCCAAATATTTAAATTCATTTACCTGTTTTAATATAGTTCCACTAATCTTTATTTTGCACTGAGATGATGTCTTTTTCTTTGTTGTTACCATTACTTCTGTCTTTTTGCTATTAAGGCTGGGTCCTTTATTTTTGCTTTCTTTCACTATAATGTCCAACATTTCTTGTAACTCATTTTCACTCTTAGCGATTAAGACTGTATCATCAGCATACCTTAGATTATTTATATTATACATCCGATTGTTATTCCAGACATGCCCCTTATGGATCTTAAAATAATCTCACTATACATATTAAACAAATCTGGTGACAGATAAGTGGGGATCTTTTACTTCGGGTAACCTCCCTTAGCCTTTTACTCTCCCCAGCTTACCTGCAGGGCAGCCTGTGCTGTTTACTGCCTACAGTAGCAGGTAACATTACCCGACCTGACACATCTCGGCTTTAATAATAAAATAAAATAAAAAATATTAACGATTTGTGTAAAATCAAAATCTTGATGTTTCCCGCGCCGTTGACGTTGCAAAGTGCGTGTAGTGTCAAATAGTACAGTATTTGTTTCCTTTATTTAATCACATCTAACCTGTTGGGAACATTTCCTAATAAAGCGCCAATATTCAAATATAATGTTGAAGGATTCTAATTAACTCATCATCATCATCATGTACCTTATCGTTGGCGTAGGCGATCATGTCCTTCCACAATTTTCTATCCACAGTACATGGTATCAACTCTGTTGTTGACTGTTTTCCATGCCATGACACTAAGCTATTCAGTATCTTTTCTCTTTGTCGTCCGTGATCTCTCTTTCCCTGTATTTTGCCAGTTGTAACCAATTATCCTAACTTTGCTTTTTCATGATGTGTCCCTAAAATGTTGATTGTTTCTTTCTAATGCTTCTTAAAAGCTCCCTTTTTGTGTTGGCCGGTTAGAGAAAATCCTCTTTAGCATTGTTAGCTGTCCGGGGAACTCTGAACATTTTATGAGTAGTCCCATCTCTGTGGCCTTACTAGTCCCATCTCTGTGGCCTTACTAGTCCCATTTCTGTGGCCTTACTAGTCCCATTTCTGTGGTCTTACTAGTCACATCTCTGTGGCCTTACTAGTCACATCTCTGTGGCCTTACTAGTCCCATCTCTGTGGCCTTACTAGTCTCATCTCTGTGGTCTTACTAGTCTCATCTCTGTGGTCTTACTAGTCTCATCTCTGTGGTCTTACTAGTCTCATCTCTGTGGTCTTACTAGTCTCATCTCTGTGGTCTTACTAGTCTCATCTCTGTGGTCTTACTAGTCTCATCTCTGTGGTCTTACTAGTCTCATCTCTGTGGCCTTACTAGTCTCATCTCTGTGGCCTTACTAGTCTCATCTCTGTGGTCTTACTAGTCTCATCTCTGTGGCCTTACTAGTCCCATCTCTGTGGCCTACTAGTCTCATCTCTGTGGTCTTACTAGTCTCATCTCTGTGGCCTTACTAGTCCCATCTCTGTGGCCTTACTAGTCCCATCTCTGTGGCCTTACTAGTCTCATCTCTGTGGCCTTACTAGTCTCATCTCTGTGGTCTTACTAGTCTCATCTCTGTGGCCTTACTAGTCACATCTCTGTGGCCTTACTAGTCCCATCTCTGTGGCCTTACTAGTCTCATCTCTGTGGTCTTACTAGTCTCATCTCTGTGGTCTTACTAGTCCCATCTCTGTGGCCTTACTAGTCCCATCTCTGTGGCCTTACTAGTCCCATCTCTGGCCTTACTAGTCTCATCTCTGTGGTCTTACTAGTCTCATCTCTGTGGTCTTACTAGTTCCATCTCTGTGGTCTTACTAGTCTCATCTCTGTGGTCTTACTAGTCTCATCTCTGTGGTCTTACTAGTCCCATCTCTGGCCTTACTAGTCCATTTCTGTGGTCTTACTAGTCCCATCTCTGTGGCCTTACTAGTCCCATCTCTGTGGCCTTACTAGTCTCATCTCTGTGGTCTTACTAGTCTCATCTCTGTGGTCTTACTAGTCCCATCTCTGTGGCCTTACTAGTCCCATTTCTGTGGTCTTACTAGTCTCATCTCTGTGGTCTTACTAGTCTCATCTCTGTGGTCTTACTAGTCACATCTCTGTGGTCTTACTAGTCCCATCTCTGTGGCCTTACTAGTCTCATCTCTGTGGTCTTACTAGTCTCATCTCTGTGGTCTTACTAGTCTCATCTCTGTGGTCTTACTAGTCTCATCTCTGTGGTCTTACTAGTCTCATCTCTGTGGTCTTACTAGTCTCATCTCTGTGGCCTTACTAGTCTCATCTCTGTGGCCTTACTAGTCTCATCTCTGTGGTCTTACTAGTCTCATCTCTGTGGCCTTACTAGTCCCATCTCTGTGGCCTTACTAGTCTCATCTCTGTGGTCTTACTAGTCTCATCTCTGTGGCCTTACTAGTCCCATCTCTGTGGCCTTACTAGTCCCATCTCTGTGGCCTTACTAGTCTCATCTCTGTGGCCTTACTAGTCTCATCTCTGTGGTCTTACTAGTCTCATCTCTGTGGCCTTACTAGTCACATCTCTGTGGCCTTACTAGTCCCATCTCTGTGGCCTTACTAGTCTCATCTCTGTGGTCTTACTAGTCTCATCTCTGTGGTCTTACTAGTCTCATCTCTGTGGCCTTACTAGTCCCATCTCTGTGGCCTTACTAGTCCCATCTCTGGCCTTACTAGTCCCATCTCTGTGGTCTTACTAGTCTCATCTCTGTGGTCTTACTAGTCCCATCTCTGTGGTCTTACTAGTCTCATCTCTGTGGTCTTACTAGTCTCATCTCTGTGGTCTTACTAGTCCCATCTCTGGCCTTACTAGTCCCATTTCTGTGGTCTTACTAGTCCATCTCTGTGGCCTTACTAGTCCCATCTCTGTGGCCTTACTAGTCTCATCTCTGTGGTCTTACTAGTCTCATCTCTGTGGTCTTACTAGTCCCATCTCTGTGGCCTTACTAGTCCCATTTCTGTGGTCTTACTAGTCTCATCTCTGTGGTCTTACTAGTCTCATCTCTGTGGTCTTACTAGTCACATCTCTGTGGTCTTACTAGTCCCATCTCTGTGGCCTTACTAGTCCCATCTCTGGCCTTACTAGTCCCATCTCTGTGGTCTTACTAGTCTCATCTCTGTGGTCTTACTAGTCCCATCTCTGTGGTCTTACTAGTCTCATCTC
This sequence comes from Megaustenia siamemsis, assembly GCA_032433765.1. Taxonomy (NCBI): domain Eukaryota; kingdom Metazoa; phylum Mollusca; class Gastropoda; order Stylommatophora; family Ariophantidae; genus Megaustenia; species Megaustenia siamemsis. The sequence goes on along the minus strand of JAVIAB010000047.1, from coordinate 3,248,925 downwards.
TGTGGTCTTACTAGTCTCATCTCTGTGGTCTTACTAGTCCCATCTCTGGCCTTACTAGTCCCATTTCTGTGGTCTTACTAGTCCCATCTCTGTGGCCTTACTAGTCCCATCTCTGTGGCCTTACTAGTCTCATCTCTGTGGTCTTACTAGTCTCATCTCTGTGGTCTTACTAGTCCCATCTCTGTGGCCTTACTAGTCCCCTTTCTGTGGTCTTACTAGTCTCATCTCTGTGGTCTTACTAGTCTCATCTCTGTGGTCTTACTAGTCACATCTCTGTGGTCTTACTAGTCCCATCTCTGTGGCCTTACTAGTCCCATCTCTGTGGTCTTACTAGTCCCATCTCTGTGGTCTTACTAGTCCCATCTCTGTGGCCTTACTAGTCCCATCTCTGTGGCCTTACTAGTCCCATCTCTGTGGTCTTACTAGTCCCATCTCTGTGGTCTTACTAGTCCCATCTCTGTGGCCTTACTAGTCCCATCTCTGTGGTCTTACTAGTCTCATCTCTGTGGCCTTACTAGTCCCATCTCTGTGGTCTTACTAGTCTCATCTCTGTGGTCTTACTAGTCTCATCTCTGGCCTTACTAGTCCCATCTCTGTGGCCTTACTAGTCCCATCTCTGGCCTTACTAGTCCCATCTCTGTGGCCTTACTAGTCTAATCTCTGTGGTCTTACTAGTCCCATCTCTGGCCTTACTAGTCTCATCTCTGGCCTTACTAGTCTCATCTCTGTGGTCTTACTAGTCTCATCTCTGTGGCCTTACTAGTCTCATCTCTGGCCTTACTAGTCCCATCTCTGTGGCCTTACTAGTCCCATCTCTGTGGTCTTACTAGTCTCATCTCTGTGGACTTACTAGTCTCATCTCTGTGGTCTTACTAGTCCCATCTCTGGCCTTACTAGTCCCATCTCTGTGGCCTTACTAGTCCCATCTCTGTGGCCTTACTAGTCCCATCTCTGTGGTCTTACTAGTCACATCTCTGTGGCCTTACTAGTCCCATCTCTGTGGCCTTACTAGTCCCATCTCTGTGGCCTTACTAGTCCCATCTCTGGCCTTACTAGTCCCATCTCTGTGGCCTTACTAGTCCCATCTCTGTGGTCTTACTAGTCCCATCTCTGGCCTTACTAGTCCCATCTCTGTGGCCTTACTAGTCTCATCTCAGTGGCCTTACTAGTCCCATCTCTGGCCTTACTAGTCCCATCTCTGTGGCCTTACTAGTCCCATCTCTGGCCTTACTAGTCTCATCTCTGTGGCCTTACTAGTCTCATTTCTGTGGTCTTACTAGTCTCATCTCTGTGGTCTTACTAGTCCCATCTCTGTGGCCTTACTAGTCTCATCTCTGTGGTCTTACTAGTCTCATCTCTGTGGTCTTACTAGTCTCATCTCTGTGGTCTTACTAGTCTCATCTCTGTGGCCTTACTAGTCCCATCTCTGTGGCCTTACTAGTCCCATCTCTGTGGTCTTACTAGTCCCATCTCTGGCCTTACTAGTCCCATCTCTGTGGCCTTACTAGTCTCATCTCTGTGGCCTTACTAGTCCCATCTCTGACCTTACTAGTCCCATCTCTGTGGCCTTACTAGTCCCATCTCTGGCCTTACTAGTCCCATCTCTGTGGCCTTACTAGTCTCATCTCTGTGGCCTTACTAGTCCCATCTCTGTGGCCTTACTAGTCCCATCTCTGTGGCCTTACTAGTCCCATCTCTGGCCTTACTAGTCTCATCTCTGTGGCCTTACTAGTCTCATCTCTGTGGTCTTACTAGTCTCATCTCTGTGGTCTTACTAGTCTCATCTCTGTGGCCTTATTAGTCTCATCTCTGTGGTCTTACTAGTCTCATCTCTGTGGTCTTACTAGTCTCATCTCTGTGGCCTTACTAGTCTCATCTCTGTGGTCTTACTAGTCTCATCTCTGTGGTCTTACTAGTCTCATCTCTGTGGCCTTTCTAGTCTCATCTCTGTGGCCTTACTAGTCTCATCTCTGTGGCCTTACTAGTCTCATCTCTGTGGCCTTACTAGTCTCATCTCTGTGGCCTTACTAGTCTCATCTCTGTGGCCTTACTAGTCCCATCTCTGTGGCCTTACTAGTCCCATCTCTGTGGCCTTACTAGTCTCATCTCTGTGGCCTTACTAGTCTCATCTCTGTGGCCTTACTAGTCTCATCTCTGTGGTCTTACTAGTCCCATCTCTGTGGCCTTACTAGTCCCATCTCTGTGGTCTTACTAGTCTCATCTCTGTGGTCTTACTAGTCTCATCTCTGTGGTCTTACTAGTCTCATCTCTGTGGTCTTACTAGTCTCATCTCTGTGGTCTTACTAGTCCCATCTCTGTGGTCTTACTAGTCTCATCTCTGTGGTCTTACTAGTCTCATCTCTGTGGTCTTACTAGTCTCATCTCTGTGGTCTTACTAGTATCATCTCTGTGGTCTTACTAGTCTCATCTCTGTGGTCTTACTAGTCCCATCTCTGTGGCCTTACTAGTCCCATCTCTGTGGTCTTACTAGTCTCATCTCTGTGGTCTTACTAGTCTCATCTCTGTGGTCTTACTAGTCTCATCTCTGTGGTCTTACTAGTCCCATCTCTGTGGTCTTACTAGTCCCATCTCTGTGGCCTTACTAGTCCCATCTCTGTGGCCTTACTAGTCTCATCTCTGTGGTCTTACTATTCCATCTCTGTGGTCTTACTAGTCCCATCTCTGGCCTTACTAGTCCCATCTCTGTGGTCTTACTAGTCCCATCTCTGTGGCCTTACTAGTCTCATCTCTGTGGCCTTACTAGTCCCATCTCTGGCCTTACTAGTCTCATCTCTGTGGTCTTACTAATCCCATCTCTGTGGCCTTACTAGTCCCATCTCTGTGGTCTTACTAGTCCCATCTCTGTGGCCTTACTAGTCCCATCTCTGTGGCCTTACTAGTCCCATCTCTGTGGCCTTACTAGTCCCATCTCTGCGGCCTTACTAGTCCCATCTCTGTGGCCTTACTAGTCCCATCTCTGTGGCCTTACTAGTCCCATCTCTGGCCTTACTAGTCCCATCTCTGTGGCCTTACTAGTCCCATCTCTGGCCTTACTAGTCCCATCTCTGTGGTCTTACTAGTCCCATCTCTGTGGCCTTACTAGTCCTATCTCTGTGGTCTTACTAGTCCCATCTCTGTGGCCTTACTAGTCCCATCTCTGTGGCCTTACTAGTCCCATCTCTGTGGCCTTACTAGTCTCATTTCTGTGGCCTTACTAGTCCCATCTCTGTGGCCTTACTAATCCCATCTCTGTGGCCTTACTAGTCCCATCTCTGTGGCCTTACTAGTCCCATCTCTGTGGCCTTACTAGTCCCATCTCTGTGGCCTTACTAGTCCCATCTCTGTGGCCTTACTAGTCTCATCTCTGTGGTCTTACTAGTCCCATCTCTGGCCTTACTAGTCCCATCTCTGTGGCCTTACTAGTCTCATCTCTGTGGTCTTACTAGTCCCATCTCTGGCCTTACTAGTCCCATCTCTGTGGCCTTACTAGTCCCATCTCTGTGGCCTTACTAGTCACATCTCTGTGGCCTTACTAGTCCCATCTCTGTGGCCTTACTAGTCACATCTCTGTGGCCTTACTAGTCACATCTCTGTGGCCTTACTAGTCACATCTCTGTGGTCTTACTGGTCACATCTCTGTGGTCTTACTAGTCACATCTCTGTGGTCTTACTAGTCACATCTCTGTGGCCTTACTAGTCACATCTCTGTGGCCTTACTAGTCACATCTCTGTGGCCTTACTAGTCCCATCTCTGTGGCCTTACTAGTCCCATCTCTGTGGCCTTACTAGTCCCATCTCTGTGGCCTTACTAGTCCCATCTCTGTGGCCTTACTAGTCACATCTCTGTGGTCTTACTTGTCACATCTCTGTGGCCTTACTAGTCACATCTCTGTGGCCTTACTACTGTGCACTTTACTAAAGTGACAAAAATGTAATTTTACTATAATTTAGGAACAGGAAATGCGGTTATTGTTGTTGTCGTTGTTATGGATCTTTCGGCCTACAAGCTGACTCCCTTTTGCCCAACGACGTTCAGTGAGATATGTATATGTTTATGGCTCCCCTTCTAGTGGCGTACATGGTGTTCCATTTACTAGGTCATTGAGGAAGTATGGTTTTTCTGATACAGCAAGCCTTGACCTGTCAAACAGATGATGTTCTACTGTTTTATCGGAGAGCTCACAGAGTAGACATGCTGCAGTTTGGTTTCATTGTATTTGAATGATGTGGCTGCTCATTGGTACATGACCGGTTTAAAGTAAGAAAATGGTGGTCTAGATGGTAGTTGCTGTCTAATATAACTTAGAAGTATGGTCTGGGTTGAGCGGGTGGAGTCACGTAGAAAGCAAATACCCAAACTCCATCCACTGTGTCAATGCTCTTATCGCCCCTTGCGTAACATCACGAAAGAGATAAAACTGCTTGACACAGGTAGACAGTTCTAAGAAACTTGAGTCCAGTAACGGGCGCTTTCATCTTTTAGTGAATATCATTAGTTTTCTTGTGTTGAATTATACAGCTATGATTGACGACCTATGACGGAGTAATGGAGAAAACTAGAGACAATAGAACAATAGAGGAAGAGATAATTAACAGTACCGTGTCAATAAAACAATACATAATTGACATAAATATAGCCAATAGAACTATAGATAACTGCCAGAATTAGAGCAAAAAAAAAAAACAAGAGACAGCTGACAAAAGAGCAATAGAACAAAATATGTAGTTGTTAAAACTAGAGCCAATAGAACAGTAGATACTTGACAGATGTAAAGCCAATAGAAAAATACATAACTGACAGATTTAAAACCCAATTGAATAACAGATAACTGATAGAATTATAGCCAATGGAATAACAGATAACTGACAGAATTATAGCCAATAGAATAACAGATAACTAATAGAATTATAGCCAATAGAATAACAGATAACTGATAGAATTATAGCCAATAGAATAACAGATAACTAATAGAATTATAGCTAATAGAATAACAGATAACTGATAGAATTATAGCTAATAGAATAACAGATAACTAATAGAATTATAGCTAATAGAATAACAGATAACTAATAGAACCATAGCTAATAGAATAACATATAACTAATAGAATTATAGCCAATAGAATAACAGATGACTGACACAAGAAGTGGCAGCTAAAAGTAAAGCCAATAGAATAACAGATGACTGACACAAGAAGTGGCAGCTAGAAGTAAAGCCAATAGAATAACAGATGACTGACACAAGAAGTGGCAGCTAGAAGTAAAGCCAATAGAATAACAGATGACTGACACAAGAAGTGGCAGCTAGAAGTAAAGCCAATAGAATAACAGATGACTGACACAAGAAGTGGCAGCTAGAAGTAAAGCCAATAGAATAACAGATGACTGACACAAGACGTGGCAGCTAGAAGTAAAGCCAATAGAATAACAGATGACTGACACAAGAAGTGGCAGCTAGAAGTAAAGCCAATAGAATAATAGATGACTGACACAAGAAGTGGCAGCTAGAAGTAAAGCCAATAGAATAACAGATGACTGACACAAGAAGTGGCAGCTAGAAGTAAAGCCAATAGAATAACAGATGACTGACACAAGAAGTGGCAGCTAGAAGTAAAGCCAATAGAATAACAGATGACTGACACAAGAAGTGGCAGCTAGAAGTAAAGCCAATAGAATAACAGATTATAAATTAAAACTGGAGAAATGTGCTGGATAGACTATGAAATTAGAATATCAAAACTGGTCTTGTCATGAAAATCACCTTGAAAAAGAGAAACAAGAAGAGCCCAGACCAACACGGAGAAGAGAAACCAAGAAAATTCTCATAGACACTGAATGTTAACTGAATGCAAATGTAATCCAAGAAGAAGGAAAATTAATGGTCACATCTGGTCTGTAGCTATTGCTATAGAAAGAGATAGAAGGACTTTGAGTAACTGATTAAGAGTCAATACTATAATGGGTTATTTATGAAGAAAGATTATTGTTGTTGCAGGACCCGACACATCCGACTTTAGCACAGCAATTTATTGTAATCAAGACATGGCAAAGTTTTCAGTTTCTAGTAAACTGTAAGTATGAAACAGTAAATTGTAATGGTCTGGAAATTGTAAACTCAATATCTGATGTAGTAAACTGTAAGTCTGAATGTACCCGGACGATGTATTTTTTTTGTTTATTTGTTGTGACGGCGGGACGGGCTCTTGTCAGCTGTGTCGCTATATATCGATTGTTACTTTGTTTACTTTACTGGCGACCTTCACCGACCGGTCAGTCTCGTACGTACTTGACCTCAGCTGGAATGTGCTGATCTAGATGTTTACAATCGGGTCAACACGCCTTCGTACCCCCTGACTATCGTCTCTGCCCTGACCTTGTCTGGTCACCTTCGTACTTCTGGTACGCTGCTAAGATGACTGTTTCACGTTGTGGTTCCGCGACAACTTGATTGTTGTTATGATTCGTCCCCCGAGGGTTGACTGTAGGCTAGATAGTTATAACTGTGTAATATATAACAACGCATTGAATATAAGAGCTAGTTCCGACTTTTAATTCTGTCACAACGGACTCTCGTTACACCCTGGATATGGCAGTTTATACACTTAGAGTGCACTCTACAAGTACTTCATTCTATTGCCCTAACACTTGTCTCTGGGCTCCACACGCATTCATACTCGCATCTAAACTACATGTGGACCGTCCCCATTGACAGCCCGCCCTAAATCTGCTTCTACCGGTCCGGCTATCTCTTGGTACTCGTTACTAACTGTCTCTTAATAGTGCTACTTACTAATCTGCCCGCCTACTGTTCTTCGCTGGTCTCTGCATCGCCTAACTATTGCATGTTCTTTGCTGCTAAAATGCTATTATCCTTGCTTGGTGTTATGACTCTAGATCGTCACTCCCTGCCAACTCAGTCTCTTCCAGTGTTCAGTCTCTCAGTGCTTCTATCCAAGTGCTTTAAAACTCCTTCACTATTAGTCTAACTCACGTTCTAATCTAATTCTACTAGGCTAAGGTTAGACCCCCTATGGGCCGACCACATGGTCGACCGGCTCCTAACGAACGCGTGTCCTGCCGACTACATTTCTCCAGGTGTCTTTATCCATGTGCTTCTCAATCTTCTGTGTTTACTTCTTAAATTTGGATCTTGTCAGACAATCAAAATTGACTTCCCACGCGTGTGTCTGCCCACTCACTTCTGGAGATGGCCTTCCACGTTTTGCACGTGAATTTCGACCTATAGTCTCTTTTTTTTCCTTACTTCGTCTTAATGTCTTTTCCCTTGATCTCGTTCTCTCGTCTGTTTATTCCTCTCTTCTCTCCATTCCTCCCCCTTCTACACCTACGCGTCTGTCTGCCCACTCACTTCTGGACCTGGTCTTCATGTTTTTCTCGTGCATTTCGACCCATCCTCTTTATTTTTATTGTGATTTCGTTTTAATGTCTTTTTCCTCTTTTCTCCTTGACCTTTTTCTCTCGTCTTTGTTTTCCTACTCTCCTCTCTCCATTCCTCCCTCTTCTACATGAAGTACTTAACTGTAGAAAGTCTGAAAGTTGTTCTTTAGTGTCGGCTATCTTTGTTCTTTAGTGTCAGTTATATTTGTTCTTTAGTGTCGGCTATCTTTGTTCTTTAGTGTCAGTTATATTTGTTCTTTAGTGTCGGCTATCTTTGTTCTTTAGTGTCAGTTATATTTGTTCTTTAGTGTCAGCTATCTTTGTTCTTTAGTATCGGCTATCTTTGTTCTTTAGTGTCAGTTATATTTGTTCTTTAGTGTCAGCTATCTTTGTTCTTTAGTGTCAGCTATCTTTGTTCTTTAGTGTCAGCTATCTTTGTTCTTTAGTGTCAGTTATATTTGTTCTTTAGTGTCGGCTATCTTTGTTCTTTAGTGTCGGCTATCTTTGTTCTTTAGTGTCAGTTATATTTGTTCTTTAGTGTCAGTTATATTTGTTCTTTAGTGTCAGTTATATTTGTTCTTTAGTGTCAGCTATCTTTGTTCTTTAGTGTCGGCTATCTTTGTTCTTTAGTGTCAGTTATATTTGTTCTTTAGTGTCGGCTATCTTTGCTCTTTAGTGTCAGCTATCTTTGTTCTTTAGTGTCGGCTATCTTTGTTCTTTAGTGTCAGTTATATTTGTTCTTTAGTGTCGGCTATCTTTGCTCTTTAGTGTCAGCTATCTTTGTTCTTTAGTGTCGGCTATCTTTGTTCTTTAGTGTCGGCTATCTTTGTTCTTTAGTGTCGGCTATCTTTGTTCTTTAGTCTCCGCTATCTTTGTTCTTTAGTCTCGGCTATCTTTGTTCTTTAGTGTCGGCTATCTTTGTTCTTTAGTGTCGGCTATCTTTGTTCTTTAGTGTCGGCTATCTTTGTTCTTTAGTGTCGGCTATCTTTGTTCTGTAGTGTCCGCTATCTTTGTTCTTTAGTCTCCGCTATCTTTGTTCTTTAGTGTCGGCTGTCTTTGTTCTTTAGTGTCGGCTATCTTTGTTCTGTAGTGTCAGCTATCTTTATTCTTTAGTGTCGGCTATCTTTGTTCTTTAGTGTCGGCTGTCTTTGTTCTGTAGTGTCCGCTATCTTTGTTCTTTAGTGTCGGCTGTCTTTGTTCTTTAGTGTCGGCTAGCTATGTTTGTTCTGTAGTGTCGGCTATCTTTGCTCTTTAGTGTCAGCTATCTTTGATTTTCAGTTGGCTTCTTCTGCTGTCAAGTTGCTAAGTTTTTCTTGTGTTCAATAAGTCCAAGGACGCAGTCTCTCTGTTATTGTTGTTACTTGTGTTGATAAACGTGTGTCTATTTGTGTGTAGTTGTTTCTGTCTGTTACGTGATCAAACCATTTAATTCGTTTTTAATAATCTATTCTGCAGCGGGGGTGTCCTGTAACTTCCTTCTTAGTTCCTTGATTGTATTTGTTACTTAAGCAGTCTCCCATCATACATCATCAATCAATCTCCCATGATAAATCTTCAATCAATCTTCCATCATAAACCATCAATCAATCTCCCATCATAAATCATCAAACAGTCTCCCATCATACATCATCAAGCAGTTTCCCATCATACATCGTCAAGCATTCTCCCCATCATATATTATCAATAGTCTCCATCTTACATCATCAAAGTCTCCCATCTTACAATCTTACTAGTTATATCCGATGCATAATCAGCATTGGCCTCCGGAATGTGGGAAGGACACAGGACTTCAACAACCTGAGTCCACGTCACTCCTTCGGATTGAACACGCAAAATTCAGTTGCTAGTCTCTAGGGACTTCGTCAGGGTTGAAAGCTGGCGAACGCAACAACAACAACAACAACTCCTTCGGATGAAAGAGATGGGAGTTAAGATGGGCACAGCCAGAAATGAGAAACTTAGAGGGCGTGTAAGAAGACTAATAAACCAACACAGAACTGGAGTCGTCAGTCGTTGGACACTGCGGGACTTGCTGAGGAGGGGATCTGAGCACCTACGGACATGTTAGGAGTGCAATGATGATGATCCACAAATAACTCAATAACTAAAAAATCTAATACAACGAGTTAGCAACTTTGTCCAGTTTTCCCCCCCAACATTATATCGTTTCTAAACACCAATAGTTTGAGTTTTTGTTTTTTGGAATCACTTTTCTGCTTCACATCATTCTACCAACTCTTTCTAAACAAATTAGCCCATTGTCGATCTCAGCTAAAGATGGCGGTCCTGTGCAGACGTTGAATGTTTGATAGTGTCTGGTTCCAGTAATCTCTACTCGTGCCCTTCAAAACAAAGTGGATCGTGAAAAAATACTCTCACCTCGCCAGACCCGGCACCAACGAAGTAAAAGTAAAATCGATTGAATAATTTCTATTCTCGTGCAATCTAACGCACATTAAATGCGCAGATTCGAGAATAGGAAAACATCTGTTTAAAGGAAATTGTGTAGGACTAGTTTGTTTGTCGAGTTATGTTTCCAACTGATCTCACTTCGTTCCGGATTTAACGACACGCCGTTTTATTTGTGTTGCCAGTTTGGCCTTTTATTGTGGGGGCTAATGTTGTTTAGGGGCAAGTTAGAGGGTTTTGTTTTTAATTTAAAGATCTGGTATTCAACATTTGGTGACTAGGAAAGATTCAATAGTTAAACTAGGGGACACAAAGGCGTTGACATAAATGGGATTTGTTGACAATAAAGTTCCCACAATAAATTGTCTTCAGGATTCAAAATTGGTTTTAGAAATGCTCAATGAAAACCATATAGGGCCAACACAAAGCAGGATTAGATATAATTATCTTTCTTGTTTTTGAATGATTTGTTATTTTGTATTCGGTCACGTCTTGTGTAACAAAGTCTGTGTCAATAGAAGTGAGAAAGAGAGTTCATCGGTTCTATATAGAACAAACTCTGACGTATAGAAGCCGATCATGAACATCGACGAACAAGTAAAAAGACCATTAGAGGCCACAGAGATGGGATTTCTCAGAAGGATGTTGAAAGTTTCCTGGACAGCCAAAAAGACCAATGAGGACATTCTTAAAGAGGCCAACATAAAATGGGAGCTCCTAAAAACATCAGAAAGAAGCAATCAACATTTTTCTGGTACATGATGAGAAGAGGAAAGTTGGAATACTTGGTTACAACTGGCAAAATACACGGAAAATGATATTGCGGACGACAAAGAGAGAAGATACTAATAAGTTTGGTTTCATTGTATGGGAAACAGTCAACAGTAGAATTCATACGATGCATTTCTACTTCTTTCCTACACTATTTTCGTTTCAGCGTCGAGGGGAGATATCATTTGCAGTCTCTTGTTCTTCTGTTCGCCTCAGCCACTGTTATATTTCTTATTGTTTTTAATATTCCGTTAACCCATCTTTTTCGTAATCGAATGGTCTGGTGTTCTTGCAACGTTTATTGAAAGCTCGTTGTGTTGTGATTTGATCTTTATGCCTACCACGTGGCCCAACCCATTTATCTGTTGTTTCTATATATATTATGTGGCGGGAATTCATCCTAGCGTTTTCTCAGTTCTTCATTTCTGATCTTATCTCTCAGACTGTTTCCTATCATCCGTCTAACACATTTCATCTCGGTAGATGTTATTTTTCTTGTTGTTCTTGCATCTAGGGTCCAGGTCTGGCATTGGTAGCACAACGTTGGGATGAAGATTGTGTTACGAAGCACTGTTGATAATAACAAATTGTGAAAAGACATCATCGCCTATGCCAACCGGTATGACACATGATAATGATTCTGTAAAAGCCAACCCAAAATCGTCATCGACAGGGAAGAATTTGAAATTGTAACAAAAAATGAGCATCTAAGAGCTGCATTAACTAACAATGGAGACTGCCCCCCCCCCCCCCAAAAAAAAAAAAAAAAAAAAAAAGATCATAAAAATATTAGAAATAGCAACACATACACTTAACGCCGTGTAGAACATGTGGCACAACATCATCAAGGCAGTAACATTAAAATTACAAAATACATGTATCTTCCCGATAACAATATGTGGATGTGAATCACGGACAACCCTATAAATAGCTAAGAAGAAAATCGATTCATTCCTAACAAAATGTTACGGAAAAATCCTGAAGATGCCTAGGATAATGAACAAAAAATGTCGACATATTGAAAGATTTCAACATAATAAAGAACAGGCTTATAAACATCATTCTACTGAGGAAATTAAAATAATATGGTCACGTCATAGGACATAGCAGGCTGGAAAGAACAATATTGGAAGGCATGGTTCCTGAAAGAGGGAAAAGGGGCAGACCAGAGACCGAAAAGAAGGTGGTTTCAAGACATCACAGAAAACTTAAACATGGAAACAGAAGTTGGAGATCTGGCTAGAGACAGAGATTATTTGAGATGGGCTGTGGTGAATGCAACGTTCTGTGGGAGATCTGGCTAGAGACAGAGATTATTTGAGATGGGCTGTGGTGAATGCAACGTTCTGTGGGAGATCTGGCTAGAGACAGAGATTATTTGAGATGGGCTGTGGTGAATGCAACGTTCTGTGGGAGATCTGGCTAGAGACAGAGATTATTTGAGACGGGCTGTGGTGAATGCAACGTTCTGTGGGAGATCTGGCTAGAGACAGAGATTATTTGAGATGGGCTGTGGTGAATGTAACGTTCTGTGGGAGATCTCGCTAGAGACAGAGATTATTTGAGATGGGCTGTGTTGAATGCAACGTTCTGTGGGAGATCTGGCTAGAGACAGAGATTATTTGAGATTGGCTGTGTTGAATGTAACGTTCTGTGGGAGATCTGGCTAGAGACAGAGGTTATTTGAGATGGGCTGTGTTGAATGCAACGTTCTGTGGGAGATCTGGCTAGAGACAGAGATTATTTGAGATGGGCTGTGGTGAATGCAACGTTCTGTGGGAGATCTGGCTAGAGACAGAGATTATTTGAGATGGGCTGTGGTGAATGCAACGTTCTGTGGGAGATCTGGCTAGAGACAGAGATTATTTGAGATGGGCTGTGTTGAATGCAACGTTCTGTGGGAGATCTGGCTAGAGACAGAGATTATTTGAGATGGGCTGTGTTGAATGTAACGTTCTGTGGGAGATCTGGCTAGAGTCAGAGGTTATTTGAGATAGGCTGTGTTGAATGCAACGTTCTGTGGGAGATCTGGCTAGAGACAGAGATTATTTGAGATGGGCTGTGTTGAATGCAACGTTCTGTGGGAGATCTGGCTAGAGACAGAGATTATTTCAGACGGGATGTTGTGAATGCAACGTTCTATGGGAGATCTGGCTAGAGACAGAGATTATTTGAGATGGGCTGTGTTGAATGCAACGTTCTACAAAGTATATGTGGCCGGATGATGATGTCTTGTTTAATTTCGTCTCAGATTAAGACCTTTCTTTCACAAGGTTGATTACTTGTTTTGTTTTGTCTTCAACGCTGTTGTTGTCTTTTATTATTTAAAATCTGCAGCTAAGTAGACATCGGGGGTTGTTACATGAAGTTTGTGAACTTAGTTGAGAAGCATTCTCCTGACAGCTATCACCGCTCTTGTCCAACAGGAAAATATCTCTAGAGGCAAAACGGGCACTCTACAACAGAATCTTCAATGCAACATTGTGCTACCAATGCCAGTCCTGGACTCTAGATTCAAAAACAATAAGAAAAATAACCTCTACTGAGATGAAATGTGTTAGACGAATGACAGGAAACAGTCTGAGAGATAAGATCAGAAATTATGAATTGTGAAAAGGCTATGAATATTTCCCGCCATAGAATAGATAAAGAAAGAGATTAAATACTTTGGCAACATGACAAGACTTAAAGACACAAACACACCCCAGCGAACCTTCATTAAATGTTGTCAAAACATACGACCCAAGGATCTATCACGAAAAGGATGGATTGACGAAACATTAGAAGCACTAGGAAACAGCAAGTCTTTATCTTTCTAAGTACGTAGTTCTATCCCCCCCCCCCCCCCCCCACGTGATACCTCAAGGTCTACGTTTCCTCATAATCTGTCTGAGCTCTACTCAAAACATTACTATCTCTAATCAAGTAAGACAACTCCTATATTCATATATCTCTAGTCTCCCTTGTGTAGCAAGTGAGACAACTCTCACTGTTGATCTTTCTCTAGTCTTTTACCTACCAAACGAGGACAACTTTCATTGTTGATCTTTCTCTAGTCTCTTACCTACCAAGTGAGACAACTCTCATTGTTGATCTTTCTCTAGTCTCTTACTACCAAGTGAGACAACTCTCATTGTTGATCTTTCTCTAGTCTTCCTTGCCTACCAAGTGAGACAACTCTCATTGTTGATCTTTCTCTAGTCTCTTACCTACCAAGTGAGACAACTCTCATTGTTGATCTTTCTCTAGTCTTCCTTGCCTACCAAGTGAGACAACTCTCATTGTTGATCTTTCTCTAGTCTTCCTTACCTACCAAGTGAGACAACTCTCATTGTTGATCTTTCTCTAGTCTCCCTTGCCTACCAAGTGAGACAACTCTCATTGTTGATCTTTCTCTAGTCTCTTACCTACCAAGTGAGACAACTCTCATTGTTGATCTTTCTCTAGTCTCCCTTGCCTACCAAGTGAGACAACTCTCATTGTTGATCTTTCTCTAGTCTCTTACCTACCAAGTGAGACAACTCTCATTGTTGATCTATCTCTAGTCTCTTACCTACCAAGTGAGACAACTCTCATTGTTGATCTTTCTCTAGTCTCCCTTGCCTACCAAGTGAGACAACTCTCATTGTTGATCTTTCTCTAGTCTTCCTTACCTACCAAGTGAGACAACTCTCATTGTTGATCTTTCTCTAGTCTCTCTTACCTACCAAGTGAGACAACTCTCATTGTTGATCTTTCTCTAGTCTCTTACCTACCAAGTGAGACAACTCTCATTGTTGACCTTTCTCTAGTCTCCCTTGCCTACCAAGTGAGACAACTCTCATTGTTGATCTTTCTCTAGTCTCTTACCTACCAAGTGAGACAACTCTCATTGTTGATCTTTCTCTAGTCTCTTACCTACCAAGTGAGACAACTCTCATTGTTGATCTTTCTCTAGTCTTCCTTGCCTACCAAGTGAGACAACTCTCATTGTTGATCTTTCTCTAGTCTTCCTTACCTACCAAGTGAGACAACTCTCATTGTTGATCTTTCTCTAGTCTCCCTTGCCTACCAAGTGAGACAACTCTCATTGTTGATCTTTCTCTAGTCTCTTACCTACCAAGTGAGACAACTCTCATTGTTGATCTTTCTCTAGTCTTCCTTGCCTACCAAGTGAGACAACTCTCATTGTTGATCTTTCTCTAGTCTTCCTTACCTACCAAGTGAGACAACTCTCATTGTTGATCTTTCTCTAGTCTCCCTTGCCTACCAAGTGAGACAACTCTCATTGTTGATCTTTCTCTAGTCTCTTACCTACCAAGTGAGACAACTCTCATTGTTGATCTTTCTCTAGTCTCCCTTGCCTACCAAGTGAGACAACTCTCATTGTTGATCTTTCTCTAGTCTCTTACCTACCAAGTGAGACAACTCTCATTGTTGATCTATCTCTAGTCTTCCTTGCCTACCAAGTGAGACAACTCTCATTGTTGATCTTTCTCTAGTCTTCCTTGCCTACCAAGTGAGACAACTCTCATTGTTGATCTTTCTCTAGTCTTCCTTACCTACCAAGTGAGACAACTCTCATTGTTGATCTTTCTCTAGTCTCCCTTGCCTACCAAGTGAGACAACTCTCATTGTTGATCTTTCTCTAGTCTCTTACCTACCAAGTGAGACAACTCTCATTGTTGATCTTTCTCTAGTCTCCCTTGCCTACCAAGTGAGACAACTCTCATTGTTGATCTTTCTCTAGTCTCTTACCTACCAAGTGAGACAACTCTCATTGTTGATCTTTCTCTAGTCTCTTACCTACCAAGTGAGACAACTCTCATTGTTGATCTTTCTCTAGTCTTCCTTGCCTACCAAGTGAGACAACTCTCATTGTTGATCTTTCTCTAGTCTTCCTTACCTACCAAGTGAGACAACTCTCATTGTTGATCTTTCTCTAGTCTCCCTTGCCTACCAAGTGAGACAACTCTCATTGTTGATCTTTCTCTAGTCTCTTACCTACCAAGTGAGACAACTCTCATTGTTGATCTTTCTCTAGTCTCCCTTGCCTACCAAGTGAGACAACTCTCATTGTTGATCTTTCTCTAGTCTCTTACCTACCAAGTGAGACAACTCTCATTGTTGATCTTTCTCTAGTCTCTTACCTACCAAGTGAGACAACTCTCACTATTATTATTACTCGTTAAAAGTCAAACTTGTAGACAAATCAATCTGTAAGCCAGACTAAGGCGTGTGCAACCAGCGAGCTAATGTTATCTGCCGCTATTGAGCTGTGGCTCAACGTCTCGTGATGCTAGTCCCACACAAATTAACCACGAAATAACAGTCACAAATGTAAACACCAGGTGGTCAGAGCCTCTCCTCCAACTATCACCCACCCCAAACAGACCAGCCAAGTTAATCAAAATACTGTTCTCTTACCACGACATCACTGCACTCAAGACACTCTCATAGGCATTCTCTCCGTCTTTCCATTTAACGGGAGGTATAAACGACTGGAAGTTTCTATTCTCATGTTGACCAAACTTTAACATAACCTTCCAGCGTTAAGTTCAGATAAATTGTAACCGAGTACCCGGGTTACGATGCAAAAGTTGTGCCTGTAATCAAATCCCAGTTATAATCTACCAACCAAAAGTCTCCGAGTGATTTCTGTGGAATCATCAAGATTAGTCTTCTACTTTTATTTCTGTCTGACTGTTCCTTCTTCTCTTTAAATCGCCTTTCTCCTCTGTTCATCCTGCGCTCTTTACATAGCCTGCATGAGTTTCATTCAATCTTTGGAGGTATGAATTATGCTTCACTAATTTTGTTCACTTCTTATTTGAATCATGAATTTGTAAATCTGAACATTTTAATTCCTTTCTTTATTTTAAATAAAATGCAAATTTGTTCCTTTTTTTTCTATTTTTCCCGTGGCTTTTACCTTCACAATTTTAGCTTTCCTTATCTTCAACACATTATGTTCTTTGTGTGGAGCATAGGCAACATGATGCTAGTGCATCTTTCTAGAACACCTCACACATTTTTAGATGATATAATTAGCACTACCACAGGCCGCCTTTATTTCCAAGGAAAAGAGACAAATCCGGCACAGATTTCATCGTTAAACTCCTGGATTATTGTCTTAGAATTGTCTGCGATATCGGACTAACAACCTTAACATACCTAATGTCATGACATGTATACTTCTGTATAATTATGGTCCTCTACTAAACCTTCACAAGCAGCAGAATTAGGCTCAACATGCAACAAAACGTTCCCAATTATTAGGCTGATATCACCGCTATTGTCCAACAATGAAATAACTCTAGAGGCAAAACGGGCTCTTTACAATACAATCTTCATTCCAACGTTGTATCAATACCTAATCTGCACTCGGGATGCAAGAACAATAATAAAATTAACTACTACAGAAATAAAACGTGTTAGATGAATGACAGGAAACAGTCTTGAGATAAGATCATAAATGAAGAACTAACAAAGAAGATGGGAATAATTCCCGCTATATAGTACATAAAAAAACAACAGATAAAATGGAGAATGTTATAACACCAAATGTAGCCTTAGTCACATAAAGAGAATCGCGCAACAGAAAAATAAGAAAAGTTGTGCTAAAGCTTGAGGTTTTGATATATTCTCGCTTAGTGTCAAACTTGACAGGAAGTGTAGGTACCAGAACTCGTGGCCACCAATCTCAAGAAACCAAGCTCAAGACCCAAGCTCAAGAAACCAAGCTCAAGACCCAAGCTCAAGACCCAAGCTCATGAATTAAGCTCAAGAAACCAAGCTCAAGACCCAAGCTCATGAATTAAACTCAAGAAACCAAGCTCAAGACCCAAGCTCATGAATTAAGCTCAAGAAACCAATCTCAAGACCCAAGCTCATGAATTAAGCTCAAGAAACCAAGCTCATGAATTAAGCTCAAGAAACCAAGCACAAGACCCAAGCTCATGAATTAAGCTCAAGAAACCAAGCTCAAGACCCAAGCTCATGAATTAAGCTCAAGAAACCAAGCTCAAGACCCAAGCTCATGAATTAAGCTCAAGAAACCAAGCTCAAGACCCAAGCTCATGAATTAAGCTCAAGAAACCAAGCTCAAGACCCAATCTCATGAATTAAGCTCAAGAAACCAAGCTCAAGACCCAAGCTCATGAATTAAGCTCAAGAAACCAAGCTCAAGACCCAAGCTCATGAATTAAGCTCAAGAAACCAAGCTCAAGACCCAAGCTCATGAATTAAGCTCAAGAAACCAAGCTCAAGACCCAAGCTCATGAATTAAGCTCAAGAAACCAAGCTCAAGACCCAATCTCATGAATTAAGCTCAAGAAACCAAGCTCAAGACCCAAGCTCATGAATTAAGCTCAAGAAACCAAGCTCAAGAACCAACTCAATATCCAAGCTCAAGAACTAAACTCAAAAACAAAGCTCAAGAACTCTTCAATTATCAACCACTCACACCCATTTCCACATACACCAGCCATCAGATGTAGGACATCATTGCTAGTTTTTACACCCGACACAAACTAAAATAAATTGTCCGCAAATAATTGGAACAAAAAGTGCCATAACTATAATGGACTGGCCGATCTACTCACATAGACATAGACATGTAATAAGACTTCACTGAAGACGAATATAAGCTTCTGATTGAAGGAGATGAAAGATGCCCTTTTTGTTGTCTGTCGGTAGATAATGCATTGATATTTATCGTTGAATCAGATGAAGAGAGGGAGGGGTATGTGATGCTGATCTTTGTATTTTTATAGAAGAGAAAAGTAAAAACGACACCATAAGAGATGTACAAAATGTGTAGACAGGAATATCGGTAAATTGTTTTCATATACCTCATTTCTGTTTGATTTTTTTACTTCATTTCTTGTGTCTTTTTAGAAACATTTTTTGTATATCTCAAGTCTGGATGTTGAGATTTTCTGGAGTGATCGAGTTAGCGACATTAAGATGTATAGAACTGGGATCTCTAGCGTGCTCTGTTTCCCGTGTCAATGCCATCGATGATGTCTGAATTACTTTACAGATAGCCTATTAGAGGGATAGTGCGATAGATCTATATAATATTGCCTGTGTGACTAGTCTTGTGAGTCATCCAGAGAACATTGATAGAAAGAGCTATACATGTGTTTAAAGACTATACAAAAGCATTTGACAAGTAAAGTAAGTGGAAATAATCAATATGCTGAAGAAATTAACTATTGATGGCAAGGATTTGAAAATCATTAAAAAACATGTACTGGCAACAAACAGCAGCCATAAGAATTAGCAACCACACAGGACAGTTCCAATATATAAAACAAGGAGTCAGACAAGGCTGTGTTCTGTCACCGGATTTGTTTTCACTTTACAGCGAAAATATTATGAGATCAATAGTAGACAAAAAGGAATTGAAGTCAATGGTCACAACATAAACAATTTATTATATGTGGTTGACACAGTCTTAATAGCAGAGACAGAGAATGAGCTACAAGAAATGATAGATATAATAGTTAAAGAAAGCAACAAGAAAGGTCTCAGTCTGAATAGTAAGAAAACAGAAGTAATGGTCATATCGAAGAAACAATCATCACCATCATGCAGCATAAATAAAAAAGAAAAACATTAAACAAGTGCAACGCGTTAAATACTTGGGCACAATAATAACATCAGATGGAAGATGCACCACAGAAATAAAAAAGTAAAATAGCTCAGACCAAAATAGCATTTCAGGAAATGAAAAAACGTCGTGAGAAAGAGAGTTCATCGGTGCTGTATAGAACCAATTTTGACCTATAGAAGCGAATCATGTACTATGGACAAACAAAGAAAAAGTCGATTTGAGGCCACAGAGATGGATTTCTCAGAAGAATGTTGAAAGTTCCCGGGACAGCTAAAAAACCAACGAGGACATTCTCATAGAAGCCAGCACAAAAAGGAAGCTCATAGAAACATCAAAAAGAAACAATCAACATTTTTGGACCACATCATGAGAAGAGGAAAGTTGAAATACTTGGTTACAACAGGAAAAATACAGGGAAAGAGAGATCGCGGACGACAAAGAGAGAAAATAGTAGACATCTTGGAATCAGGGCATAGAAAACAGTCAACAAGGGAGTTAATTCGATGCACTGTGGATAGAAAATTGTGGAAGGACATGATGGCCTACGCCAATCGGTATAACACATTATGATGATGGTATTCTTTTACTCTGTCAATCCATCTCTTCCTTACTCTCCAACTTCCTTTCTCTGTCCTGATGTTTTGAGACAGAAAGCGTGTGATGTTGTTTAGTCTGGTCTCACTCTCATCAAGTCCCCGAAGCATTTCATTTGCTGTTTATATCTATACCAGGCACGGTTAAAATTCCGATATATTCTCAGACTTTCACATGAGATATTTGATCTATCTTTGTGTTGTTATCTTTTTTAGCACCTCACTTCGCAGGTTGTAACCCAATGTGTGTGGCCATATGATTGAATGTATACGTAGAGGTATTTTGCCTTCCTAAATTATAATCTGCACTGCCTTAAATATGAATTACTCGGCGTTTTTTGGACTTCCGTTTCCAAGATGGCGGATCTAGTCCACGTCCTCTCGATCGCTGCAGAAAATGCACCGAAGGTCTGATTAATTTCGGATCTTCATTGCACTTTTCTGCGTAAAAGTCAAAATGATGATATGCTTGATACATCTGTGTCGCTAAGACGAGGTCGTAGGTCGACAACAGTCCGTTTTTGACGAATCAAGTGTTGTGAGTGAGACATTCCACCGTCCAGACTTCATCTGTGCTTTACGTCACATTAGTGCTGTTCAAGACCGTTATTGGGATTCTTTGACGCAAGTTATTTCCACGTTACACATTAATGTAAACTACTTCGTCAGTCGCAGTTTTGTCTCTTTGGGAAGTTGCTTCGTGTATTGTTCGTCGTAGACTGTTTACACTTGAGTAATCAGACATAAGTCTAAAGGTATCGAGATTATGAGTTTGGCGACATTGTGTCCTACGTCATCGTATTGGTTCCCTAAACCGGCCGTGCGCAAATCTTACGGTCTGCTGTTTGATGTGCAACAAGAATAAATTGACGACTGACTGTGTGTCTATATGTTCGGAATTGGAGTCATCAACGATGGCCTAACATCATCAAGTGCTACGATGATCATCATTTTCGGGAGGACGTGACTTACCGGTATATGGGGATAGGCGGCGGGAACAAATGGAGGCTATGCATGAAATGTGTTCCTTGTTGCAGTTTCCTCATATTACAAGTCGCATGTCTGTGTTAGTCACCTCTAATGACTCGGGCAGATGGTGCTCGTAAACCTGGGAAGGCCGACCATCTAAGGGCAGAATCCCCCGACAGAAAAGATCAACTGCTGCCTTGCAGGAAGATTGGGGACAATCAAAGGCTAAGGAAAGCAAACCTGAAAAAATGCTGGCTGAAATCGGATGCACTGGGCCACTGGCGCAGAACACAGTGCAACGTATTAACGGGTGTTCAGTCAGAGTGGATCTGACAGACTCTAATTGTGATGTTCTGTCTGTGGGGGCGATCAACACACTTAGTATGACAGCTGACTTCATATGAGAGTCTGGAATCCTTACTCTGATTGAGTCCTGAACGCAGAGAGAGAGAGAGAGAGACTCGGCGTTTACAAAGTCAATGCTTCCGGAAAAGAGAGTTCATGTAGAGGAATACTCTTGTCCTAAGTTTTGGGTAGCCTAGTTGGGAAAACCACGCGTCTGGGCTATCGACGCTCGGACAACCCGTGTTCGATTTTCGCTGGAAGCAGTGAGAATTGTACTCGTGGTTGGGAAAAAAAAATTCCCCCGCGGTCAACCAAGCCGCTGGCAGAAAGGGGTACCAGGGTAGTACTATGGGAAGGTGAGGAATGCCGCCTCGCATCGTGAGTTTCAATGCTTGGAGCGACACAATCAAGAAGTCTCCGAACACTTATGGATAGGCGGCCGAGCACATATGGATGGAAAGTCGCGTGCTAAGACACCGATTCAAGTCTCGTACTTGACCTTTTTCTCAAAATTCTCAAGACCTAACAATTAAATATTAATGTTGTAGGAATACATCTGGAGACAGTTAAAAGCTACAGCTACTTGGGACATACTACAACCAATGATGGAAAATGTACATCTGAAATAAACAAAAGTATGGCAAAAAGTAATTTTAATGCCATGAAAAATATACTAACATCATAACAAATAACACCCGGGCTAAAACTAAGAATAGCAAAATGTTACATCTTCTCAATATTCCTATATGGTGCAGAAACATGGACATTAGACCAGGAAACAGAACAGAGAATTGAAGCCTTTGAAATGTGGATCTATAGAAGAATAGGTAGAATTGGGTGGAAAGAAAAGAAAACAAACGATGAAGTTTTAAAACAATTAAAAATGAAAAGAGAACTACTAAACACAATTAGAGCAAGACAAATGAAATTTTTGGGGCATGTTAAAAGACACAACAACCTAAAAAAAGTAATATTTTGGAAGGGAGAATACAAGATAAAAGAGGCAGAGGCAGACCAAGACTAACATGGACGAGTAACATCAAAAGATGGACAAGTCAACCTATGACAATCTGCACCATTAAAGCAAGAGACAGGGCAGAATGGCGCTCCATGGTAGCCAACCTTCGCGCGGAGACGGCACTCAATGACGATGATGATGATGATGACTTTACCTTTATCTTACCTTACCCTTATCACAAGATCCGCAGGCCGCTGCTTGTTATCTCTCTTTTGAGTGGTCTAAATTTGTGGTTATTAAAGATACACAATTAATCGTAATTTTCGCGTTGCATCTTTTTTTGGATATGCGACAAGACAACAACGTTTTTGACCATGAAGTCTTTATAAGGGAACAGGGTCAGGGCAAATACATTACGTGTTATATATATCGATATGAATTAGATGCGATGTTCATTAAAGTGCATTATGTTGAACTAGTTCATCATTTTTACGGTTTTCCATCATCTGGAAATAGAACCAACAACATATTCATAAACATGCAACATAACCGTTAACATGAAACATAACCGTAACATGCAACAAATCCATAAAGATATAACATATCTTTAAACATGCAAAATAGTCGTAAACATGCAAAATAGCGGTAAACATGCAACATATCTATAAACATGCAACATAGCTGTAAACATGCAATCTGTCCATAAACATGCAACTATCCATAACCATACAACATATCCATAAACAAGCAACTTATCCATAAACATGCAACATATCCATAAACATGCAACATAGCTGTAAACATGCAATCTGTCCATAAACATGCAACTATCCATAAACATGCAAGAAATCAATGAACATGCAACATATTCATAAACATGCAACAAATAAGTTATATGTGATTGTGTCCCCAGCTTATTACCAATCTCCACTATGGTCCTGCAACGCAAGTATTCAGCCCTACCCTATACCATACTTGTCTTAATAGGAAAAATACAGATACACTATGTATTACCGAGCTGTGATCGCAGCCCTATGCTATTGTCATGAAAACACCTGCGTGAAAGACATTGCTCACGATAGCTAATTTTTTTAGTTAGCTGAGTGGCAGTGTTCCCTAGCGTTTGACTTTTTGTGGCAAGGCGCTGTACCACTGAGCACGGGGTCGATCCTGCTTCAGTCCATATATTGTTCTTTGGTTTTTTTTCTGTTGTTGATTATTTGTCATTTTTTCCGAGTGCTGTAAACATACCTCTTCTTCTGAACTGATTCCTTGACTACATTTATGTCTGTTTCTATGCGGTTGTAATATGAGGCCGGTATTTCGTTTCTTTTATATTTATATTTTATTATAAGAGAAATGATACCAGAGAGTTTAAGAGAAATGATACCAGAGAGTTTAAGAGAAATGATACTAGAGAGTTTAAGAGAAATGATACTAGAGAGTTTAAGAGAAATGATACCAGAGAGTTTAAGAGAAATGATACTAGAGAGTTTAAGAGAAATGATACCAGAGAGTTTAAGAGAAATGATACTAGAGAGTTTAAGAGAAATGCTACTAGAGAGTTTAAGAGAAATGATACCAGAGAGTTTAAGAGGAATGATACCAGAGAGTTTAAGAGAAATGCTTAGTAAGAAGTCAAGATCAGAAATGATAAACAATTGTAGAGGTAGAAGGGTATGGAGAGACATGATCACTCTAGCAGCAGGTGACGATAATGGTGATGAAGACTTCGATGATAATGATACAGTATTACTGTAAATGTAAACGTAAAATCCATTACCATTTTATATTTCTAACTTTTACCTTGTGTTTACCCGTTAAATGTTTTCTCGTCAGTTTTACATCAGCTTCTCGTAAGTATAATTCTATTCCCTTCTTTATTTGTCGCTGTGTCTGCTATTGAAGCAGTCTTACGGTAATGACTATATTTAATCTAATTAATGTAACGAGATCACCCTTAGACAGGGCTTCCCTACAGGGGTTTCCCGACATAATTAGACAAAGTCGCGAAGGAAAAGACAACTCTAGTGGAAGACAACTCTAGTATGACACTTCTATTCAGGCCCTAATCAAATATTGTTTCCTTTCCCCTATTTAATAACAGGAAAAATGAAAAGAATTACTGAAAGTTTTTCTATTTCCCACCAGAGCCCCAGGGGGCAGAATGAGGTGGGTCAAATCAAACATTTGAAGTGCAACTAATTTGAGGGGGGGGGGGGGGGTTAGTTGAGGCTCTGCGTGGGGTTAGTGACCTCATCAAACAAAACAATTCGCGGTAGTAGCTGTTTGTTTTGCAGTTAAAAAAAAAATACACGCACTCCATATTCGTGTTTATGTAAAGGAAAGCAAAGTTCTCGACGTGTTTTCCGAGTTAATATTTTTAACAAACTTGGAATTATTTTGAATACAGTTGAAGAGTGCAATTAAATAGTGTTAGAAGATTTTTTTTTTTATTTCTTCAAAGGGGAATTAGTAAAATATAGGATGTGTGTGAGGAGATAGATAATGGGGCGGTGTCAGGGTAATGTAGAGCTACGGTGTTGGTAAGAAGTTAGAGAGAAATGGGGTAATGTGTTGGTAGAGAGGTGGGAAAGATGTTAGAAAAGATAGAGGGTAGAAATGATTGGAAAGAATGATAATGAGAATATAGAGAGGGTAGAAATGATTGGAGAGGGTGCTTGAGAGAATAAAGAGAGGGTAGGAATGATTGGAGAGGGTGCTTGAGAGAATAAAGAGAGGGTAGGAATGATTGGAATGTATAAGAAAATAGAGAGAGGGTATAAATGATTGGAGAGAGTGATAAAAATAATAGAGAGAGGGTATAAATGATTGGTGAGAATGCTAATGAGAATAGAGATAATAAAAACGGATGAAGAGAACACTAAAGAGAACAAGGAAAGTAACAATTTGTACAGATGGTGTAAAGGAGAAGAGAGAGAGAATGACATAAAGAAAGAAGGTGGTGATGACAGCAATGATGAGAGTGACAAAGAGAAAGGATGAAGTAAATAAAAAATAACGAAATAAAATATACAGAAGTAAGAGACGTGGAAGATTTACAAAGAGAAGTGGGAGAGTGACAAAGAGAAGTAGGAGAGTGACAAAGAGAAGTGGGAGAGTGACAAAGAGAAATAGGAGAGTGACAAAGAGAAGTGGGAGAGTGACAAAGAGAAAGGAGGAAGTAAATAAAAATAACTAAATAAAATATACAGAAGTAAGAGATGTGGAAGATTTACAAAGAGAAGTGGAAGAGTGACAAAGAGAAGTAGGAGAGTGACAAAGAGAAGTGGGAGAGTGACAAAGAGAAATAGGAGAGTGACAAAGAGAAGTGGGAGAGTGACAAAGAGAAAGGAGGAAGTAAATAAAAAAAAACTAAATAAAATATACAGAAGTAAGAGACGTGGAAGATTTACAAAGAGAAGTGGGAGAGTGACAAAGAGAAGTAGGAGAGTGAAAAAAGAGAAGTGGGAGAGTGACAAAGAGAAGTGGGAGAGTGACAAAGAGAAGTGGGAGAGTTACAAAGAGAAGTAGGAGAGTGACACAGAGAAGTGGGAGAGTGACAAAGAGAAGTGGGAGAGTGACAAAGAGAAGTGGGAGAGTGACAAAGAGAAGTGGGAGAGTGACAAAGAGAAGTGGGAGAGTGACAAAGAGAAGTGGGAGAGTGACAAAGAGAAGTGGGAGAGTGACAAAGAGAAGTGGGAGAGTGACAAAGAGAAGTGGGAGAGTGACAAAGAGAAGTGGGAGAGTGACAAAGAGAAGTGGGAGAGTGACAAAGAGAAGTGGGAGAGTGACAAAGAGAAGTGGGAGAGTGACAAAGAGAAGTGGGAGAGTGACAAAGAGAAGTAGGAGAGTGACAAAGAGAAGTGGGAGAGTGACAAAGAGAAGTGGGAGAGTGACAAAGAGAAGTGGGAGAGTGACAAAGAGAAGTGGGAGAGTGACAAAGAGAAGTGGGAGAGTGACAAAGAGAAGTGGGAGAGTGACAAAGAGAAGTAGGAGAGTGACAAAGAGAAGTGGGAGAGTGACAAAGAGAAGTGGGAAAGTGACAAAGAGAAGTGGGAGAGTGACAAAGAGAAGTGGGAGAGTGACAAAGAGAAGTAGGAGAGTGACAAAGAGAAGTGGGAGAGTGACAAAGAGAAGTGGGAGAGTGACAAAGAGAAGTAGGAGAGTGACAAAGAGAAGTGGGAGAGTGACAAAGAGAAGTGGGAAAGTGACAAAGAGAAGTGGGAGAGTGACAAAGAGAAGTGGGAGAGTGACAAAGAGAAGTAGGAGAGTGACAAAGAGAAGTGGGAGAGTGACAAAGAGAAGTGGGAGAGTGACAAAGAGAAGTGGGAGAGTGACAAAGAGAAGTGGGAGAGTGACAAAGAGAAGTGGGAGAGTGACAAAGAGAAGTGGGAGAGTGACAAAGAGAAGTGGGAGAGTGACAAAGAGAAGTGGGAGAGTGACAAAGAGAAGTGGGAGAGTGACAAAGAGAAGTGGGAGAGTGACAAAGAGAAGTATGAGAGTGACAAAGAGAAGTAGGAGGGTGACAAAGAGAAGTGGGAGAGTGACAAAAAGAAGTGGGAGAGTGACAAAGAGAAGTGGGAGAGTGACAAAGAGAAGTAGGAGAGTGACAAAGAGAAGTGGGAGAGTGACACAGAGAAGTATAAGAGTGACAAAGAGAAGTAGGAGAGTGACAAAGAGAAGTATAAGAGTGACAAAGAGAAGTGGAAGAGTGACAAAGAGAAGTAGGTGAGTGACAAGAGAAATAGGAGAGTGACAAAGAGAAGTAGGAGAATGACAAAGGGAAGTAGGAGAGTGATAAAGAGTAGTGGGAGAGTGACAAAGAGAAGTGGGAGAGTGACAAAGAGAAGTGGGAGAGTGACAAAGAGAAGTGGGAGAGTGACAAAGAGAAGTGGGAGAGTGACAAAGAGAAGTGGGAGAGTGACAAAGAGAAGTGGGAGAGTGACAAAGAGAAGTATGAGAGTGACAAAGAGAAGTAGGAGAGTGACAAAGAGAAGTGGAAGAGTGACAAAGAGAAGTGGGAGAGTGACAAAGAGAAGTGGGAGAGTGACAAAGAGAAGTAGGAGAGTGACAAAGAGAAGTGGGAGAGTGACAAAGAGAAGTATAAGAGTGACAAAGAGAAGTAGGAGAGTGACAAAGAGAAGTATAAGAGTGACAAAGAGAAGTGGAAGAGTGACAAAGAGAAGTAGGAGAGTGACAAAGAGAAATAGGAGAGTGACAAAGAGAAGTAGGAGAATGACAAAGGGAAGTAGGAGAGTGATAAAGAGAAGTGGGAGTGTGACTTCAGAGAATGAAGGAAGTGATTTTAAAAATTAATTTAAGTTACTGAGAAGTGTCACAAGACTTTCTAGAAAGTCTTAGAGAGAATAAGCAATGTACCGAGGATGAGGAGAGAACGACAGAGAGGAGGAGAGAGTGACAAGGATATTAGAGAGAACGACAAAGAGAATAATAGTGGTGTTTATGTGAAAAAAACCAGAAGAAATGGTGTTGATGAGAAGATGTAGAGAGGCAGCGTGGTAATGAGAAGGTAAGAGTGAGGATGGGTGTTGATAAGAAGATAAAAACATGGAGGGTGTTGATAAGAAGATAGAGAGAGGGAGGGTGTTGATATGAAGATAGAGAGAGGAAGGGTGTTGATGATAAGATAGAGAGATGGAGGGTGTTGATGAGAAGATAGAGAGATGGAAGGTTTTCATTAGAAGATAGAGAGATGGAGGGTGTTGATGAGAAGATAGAGAGATGGAGAGTGTTGATGAGAAGATAGAGAGTAGGAGTGTGTTGATGAGAAGATAGAGAGATGGAAGGTGTTGATGAGAATATAGAGAGATGGAGTGTGTTGATGAGAAGATAGAGAGATGGAGTGTGTTGATAAGAAGATAGATAGAGGGAGTGTGTTGATGAGAAGATAGAGATATGGAGGGTGTTGATAAGAAGATAGAGAGATGGAGTGTGTTGATGAGAAGATAGAGAGTGGAGTGTGTTGATGAGAAGATAGAGAGAGGGAGTGTGTTGATGAGAAGATAGATAGAGGGAGTGTGTTGATGAGAAGATAGAGATATGGAGGGTGTTGATAAGAAGATAGAGAGATGGAGTGTGTTGATGAGAAGATAGATAGATGGAAGGTGTTTATGAGAAGATAGAGATATGGAGGGTGTTGATAAGAAGATAGAGAGATGGAGTGTGTTGATAAGAAGATAGATAGATGAAAGGTGTTTATGAGAAGATAGAGATATGGAGGGTGTTGATAAGAAGATAGAGAGATGGAGTGTGTTGATAAGAAGATAGATAGAGGGAGTGTGTTGATGAGAAGATAGAGATATGGAGGGTGTTGATAAGAAGATAGAGAGATGGAGTGTGTTGATGAGAAGATAGATAGATGGAAGGTGTTTATGAGAAGATAGAGATATGGAGGGTGTTGATAAGAAGATAGAGATATGGAGGGTGTTGATAAGAAGATAGAGAGATGGAGTGTGTTGATAAGAAGATAGATAGATGGAAGGTGTTTATGAGAAGATAGAGATATGGAGGGTGTTGATAAGAAGATAGAGAGATGGAGTGTGTTGATAAGAAGATAGATAGAGGGAGTGTGTTGATAAGAAGATAGATAGAGGGAGTGTGTTGATGAGAAGATAGAGAGTGGAGTGTGTTGATAAGAAGATAGAGAGAGGGAGTGTGTTGATGAGAAGATAGATAGATGGAAGGTGTTTATGAGAAGATAGAGATATGGAGGGTGTTGATAAGAAGATAGAGAGATTCAGTGTGTGGTGAGAAGACAGAGAAATGGAGTGTGTTGATATGAAGTTAGGAAGATGAAAGGTGTTGATAAGAAGATAGAGAGAGGGAGTGTGTTGGTGAGAAGACAGAGATATGGAGTGTGTTGATATGAAGTTAGGAAGATGAAAGGTGTTGATAAGAAGATAGAGAGAGGGAGTGTTTTGGTGAGACGACAGAGAGATGGAGTGTGTTGATGAGAAGATAGAGAGAGGGAGGGTTTTGATGAGAAGATAGAGAGATGGAGGGTGTTGATGAAAAGATAGAGAGACCGAGTGTTATGATAATAAGATAGAGAGATGGAAGGTGTTGATGATAAGATAGAGATATGGAGGTGTTGATAAGAAGATATATAGAGAGAGTGTGTTGATGAGAAGATAGAGAGATGGAGTGTGTTGATATGAAGATAGAGAGAGGGAGGGTGTTGATGAAGAGATAGAGAGAGGGAGGGTGTTGATGAAAAGATAGAGAGAGGGAAGGTGTTGATGAGAAGATAGAGAGATAGAGAGTGTCTAGAGTGACTGGTGTCATGAAACAACTAAATCTTCCTTATGGAGAAACAATAAAAAGAAAGACAAAACACCAGAGTTATCGATCCTAGTACTTGAGCAAATAACAAACGCTCTCACAAAAAGAAAACAATAAACAGCTTCATTCTTTCAAACACTATTCTTCAGTTGTTACGTCTTTATTGAAGCGAAATGATCCAGTGTAGAATACATTGCTATAGAATCTCCAAATGTAAATTAAGATAGTTGCTCTTCTCGAGAGGTCCTGAAATTGGAAACAAAAAAATTGCATTAAAATCTGGAAGATTCGGAAACAGTAAATGTCGAGGAAGAAACGAGGGTCTCTAGCGTGGGAAAATAGCACAAGTGGCCGTGCGATGTCGCTGCCAGGAAGATGTATTGAGGTCAGCATTGCGGGTCTGGTGTTGATATGCCTGTTTGGTGTTCGCAATTTATTAAAATGTGGCCTGCAGTTGATAACCTGTCCTGGCTCGTGGGACAATCACGAACTGACGAAGATAAAGAATGTTCTCCACCGCCATCTTCGGGACATCGGTCGTTTATTCAAAGAGAAATCAAATCAAAAGATTTAACGTTCGGATCTTCTGCCTGTGTTTTTATTGAGGAGGATAGCATTGGAAGAACTGGGTCGATGATATCAAAGACAAGACAGGGAAAACTTTCGAATAAATACAATTGTTGATAATAGTGAATTCCAAGGATCCTTCATTAATTTATTGTGTTTTTTTAATGACAGAGAGGTGTTCATTGTTTTTGTCTTGTTTTTTTTCGTTCGCCATCTTTCACCTTTGGCGAAGTCCTTAGAGATTAGGAACTGAATTGTGTATGTGTTAATCCGTTTCTCCCTGGCAGCCGTGTGCACAGGGGTCCCTCGTCGCACAGGCAGATAAGTCCGTCTTCGGAGGCACTCATATTTTTTTTTCCGTTGATGAGTAATTGACGTTTCAAGCCGGGCCTCGCTGTTGAGACCAGGGTTGGTTGCCTCAGGGAGAAATCACGAATAAAAGCCCCCAACATTTATGTAGCCGGGGTTTGAACTCACAACCTCTCTGTCTCGAGACCAGCATCTTGCGTCGAGACCAAACCTCGGAGCCTCGGTGGTTGAGTGGTTAGTTGATCGCTTACTGATGATCAGAAGGGTTTGTGTTTGATTCCCATGATGCTTTTTCTGATCGGCAAGGCTCCGAGATACACTTCACATTTAGCTTTACTGCAGCTTCGCATTTTTATGCCTTCATTTGCATTTCTTCGCCTTAACCCTCCGAGGTACACTCAGCCTCTGAAAACGGGTACCGGAGATTTTTCTGGGAAGCAAGGCGATCTGACGTTATACCGACCACATACCACAAAAATGTGCTGTTGGCATGAAACAATTGGTTCACTAACACCATATTCCCCTTACACCTAGCAAGGCATGGGAGGGACTTTGACTTCTTTATTTACTTTTATGTTGCTTATTTCAAGCAGTGCTTTATTTCTACAAGAAAGTTTACTAGAGATCATCATTTAGAGGACAAAAGTAAGGTAGCCCTGATGTTCACTTTTGGTATTTAGTCCACAGCAAACACACACATACCCACCCCCACGCGTATCCTTATACACATACACAGACATACAATATACATGTATCATCATCATCATTAAAAAAATAGTAAAGTACCCCTGTCACGCCAAGCGGCGTATAGGGAATATGGTGTTAGCGACCATACATTTTACAGACCTTCGGCACATGATTTTTTGGGTAATGTGGTCGGTATTACGTCCGTGCCGCTTTACTTTCCCAGAAAAAAATCCAGTACCCATTAAAGGCTGGGTGGACTGGAAGCCGTCGGTTGGGATCGAACCCTACTTCTTCTTCTTTGTAGTCCAGTTCACTAACCACTGAGCTATCGCGGCTCGCCATCATAATCGTCAAGTACCATAACTGCTGGCGTAGGTGATCATGTCTCTCCACAACTCTCAATCTCGCAGTTATTTATCATTTCTCTTATTGACCTTCTGCCAAGCCATTCTCTTAAGCTTTCTAATATCTTTTCCTTTGCCTCCCTCCATCTCTTCGTGCCTCAATTACCCAGTTGTCACAATATATTCCTGCTGTTCCCTTCTCGTTAGATAGCCAAAAAGGATGGTTATTTCTTTGTAATATTGGAAATTATCTCTCTTTTTGCTCTGGCCTCTTTCAGAGCGTTCTCATTACTCTTCTTAGTTATACAAAGATTCTCATGCATATGTCATATAAAAACAAGGTGTTTACTGTACGACATAGTTAGTCAGTTAATACGCGTTCCCCTGTAAACACATTGTAATGACGTCAGAAATCTCCATTCACTTAATCTCCATTCACATATTGAAATTTGGCGCCGTATCAGCCCCACGTGAATGAAATAAACTGACCAATCAGAGCTTATCTTTTCAAGTGTCATGTTCTGGCAATTGTGCAATGTTCTGCGCTCTCATTGCACAAATTCATTTACCGGAAAT
Organism: Megaustenia siamemsis; assembly: GCA_032433765.1. NCBI lineage: Eukaryota > Metazoa > Mollusca > Gastropoda > Stylommatophora > Ariophantidae > Megaustenia > Megaustenia siamemsis. The sequence continues at coordinate 3,217,095 of JAVIAB010000047.1, read as the reverse complement.
CAGCCCAACAATGCCGTAAACATGCGAAAATAAAATAGCAGGAATGCGAAGCTCTGACATGACTTATACATGTGTTATCGAAGTCTGTTACAGTAAACTGCCAATCCAACCTCGCGGCTGTTCTATATTTCAATGTGTTGTTTTCTTTTTAATTTAGATATGTATTTCGGGACACTTAAAATCCAAAATGTCAAATGTTTACAGAATTCGTTTTGGACTTCTTTTTGTTGAAATGAAAGCTTGGCTACATGTAACCTCTTCTCCTTCTACCTTTCAGCTCCCTGTGGAGCATAGGTCTACAACAAACACTTTCAGTTCCGAAGGAGCATAGGTCATCAACAAACACTTTCAGTTCCGATGGAGCATAGGTCTTCAACAAATACTTTCAGTTCCGATGGAGCATAGGTCATCAACAAACACTTTCAGTTTCGATGGAGCATAGGTCATCAACAAACACTTTCCAGGTCGTTCTGTTATTTGCCATTCTTTAAAGTTCATTCCATGTCTTCCCCATCATCTTCATCTCTGCTTCCATCTATCTTCTCCAAGAATATTTTGGGCTTCCTCTTTTTTCCCCCTCTAACCTACGTTGTCGTATAAATCGGAATGGTGGACATTATAGGAATATTATAATTGATAAAGAATCTGCTATAACTCAACGTGGGAAATAAGGAAACAGCTAGGGCAATGGTTCTCAAAGTTTCCTACACCGCGGACCCCCAATTAAATACGTTTTGCAGTCGCAGACCTCCAGGATTTTCTTCTTTTGTGCTTTCATTCATTCTCTCTTTATATTTAGCTACAAAATATCATACTATTCTTCAAGCCTTCGCGGACCATTTGTGATGGAACTAGAGACCAGTAGGGGGCCGAGGACCACAGTTTTTGAAACGCTGCGTAGTTGTTAATTAGTGGGCAGGCCATCGTCAAAACACGTCCCACAATTCCATAAATACTCTTTGACTGGATGCTCTTAAAATCAATTGAAATTGTTAACTCTCAGTCATTGCTCCAATCACTTACTCATCCTGACAACTTGAGGGTATTTAGAACGTCAAAACAGTCCATTGCTCATCAATTCTCCACAACAAGTCTGTTTTTGCATGTTTACTCCCTTGTACACTCGAATGAATAATAACAAAAAATGTCAGCAGATTTTAGTCAGACTTGACCTCTTCAGAGACTCCAACCTCAATCCTCGAGCAAAGTCCAAAAGAACTGAAGTAGATGAACAAATCTGGCACTGATAAATATCGTATTGAACTGAGATGTGTTGCTACCAAACATGGTAACTCGCTGTTAAGATCTTCTTCTTACGTTCATCATTTGCAGTGTTGAGGGGAGATATATTTTGCGGCATTTTGCTCTTCTGTTGGCCTCTCCTGCTGTTGTATGTCCTAGTGCTCCCTGCACTCCACCAATCCATCATTTTCGTGGCCGTCCCTTGGGTCTGGTGTTCTCGTGAGTGTATTAAAGACTCGCTGCGTTGTGTTTTGATCCCTCTGTCTTATCAGTTTTGCCTCTAGAGTTAATTCCTTGTTGGACAATAGTGGTGATAGTTGTCCTTGTTACTATAAAGAACTATACAACTAAATTTACGCCAATTTTAAGACTCCCTTACAACAGATAAAGTATCAGTCATTAATCGTTAAGACGAACAACAATAATATATATAAATATGTACAAAAAACATTAATAAAAGACATTACTTGCAACAATATAAACAACAGAAACAACCTCTAATAACATTGTTCGCAATATAAAAAAACATTAACATTTATAATTTGTTACTTGCAACTTTTGTTTCCTGTTTTGTTTAAAAAAGTATATATATTTTTTTTGCATGGGATGTGCAACTGGTAAAACACGTGACCAGAAGACTAATGAAAAGAGGACAACAAATTAAAATAGAAAAAGTAGTGAAAAGCTAAAAAATTAGTGAAAAGAGAAAAAAGCTAATGAAAAGAGAAAAACTAATGAAAAACGGAAACTAATTAACAAGAAAACTAATGAAAAGAGAAAAACTAATGAAAAGAGAAACTAATGAAAAAAGAAAACTAATGAAAAAAAGAAAACTAATGAAAAAAGAAAACTAATGAAAAAAGAAAACTAATGAAAAAAGAAAACTAATGAACAGTTGAAAACAAAAACTAGCATGACTACAACGACTACTTGAACTACAAACTGACCCCCCACCCCAAACTGACCCCCCACCCCCCTCCCGACATTCTGAAATTGTCGGTCACCTCCTTATTTTAGGATCTGCTATTTTTAGAAACTTGTGGGAAATACCAAAACGTCACGACTTTGATTTGTTGCCAAGGTGTCGTTTCCAGGTAGGCTAGCAATGTCGACATACACACCCTCGCTGTAAGGCTCGGGGTTCACCTGCTACTGAAGACAAAAGTAATAAGCTTGCTGTAGCCAGATTGTTGGATCATGAAGTCAAATATATTCAAAGTTTATGAACATATCTGGCTTTTCAATATCATCGTCATAATCTTTATCATCATCTTTTTCATCTTCTTCGTCACCATAATCATCATCACGAACTTCTACTTTTTTCCTTTTTTCCCCTTCTTCTCCGTTTTCTTCATCTTCGTCTGCTGCTTCCTCATTTTTTTCTTCTTTTTTTCTCCTTTTTTTTTTCTTCGTCTGTTTTCTTCTTTCTTCTTCCTCTTCCTCTTCCTCTTCATACTTGAGAACACTACTCACATATTTAGTTAACATTATCCATTTCTGTCTATCTTCTGTCATTTTTGGCAAAAGTCTAGGCTTGCACATAGTTTGATGTTATCTTCCCATCTCGTTCTTTGCCTACCTCTCCTTCTAGCTGCTTCTACGGTTCCCTGCAGGATGATCTTTGCAAGACCCGGCGTTCGAGATGCGAGGCCGAGCTTTCATGGCTCAGGTAACGAACTAATGAGGTAACTCATCAATCACGTTCTACGTGGACACAGGCAATCCCGTTTATACAATCATTCAAAATAGAGGCAGAGAATCAACTACAAGAAATGATAGACATAATGGCTAAAGAAAGCAACAAGAAAGGTCTCAGTCGGAATAGTAAGAAAACAGAAGTAATGGTTTTATCGAAGAAGTAATCATCATCATCATACAGAATAAAAATAAACAGGACAAATCTGAAACAATTGCAACGAGTCAAATAATTAAACACAATAATACAATTAGGTGGAAGATACACCACCACAGAAATAAAAAAAAAAATTAAAAAAGTAGCCCAGGCCAAAAAAAGCATTTCAGAAAATTAAAAACATCTTATGTAACGAATCTATGTAAATAGAAGTGAGAGACAGAGTTTATCTGTCCTATGTAGAACAAATTCTGACCTATGGAAGCGAATTATGGACAGTAAACAAACAAATGAATAGTCGATTAGAGGCCACAGAGATGGGATTTCTCAGAAGAATGTTGAAAGTTCCCTGGACAGCTAAAAAGACCAATGAGGACATCCTCAAAGAGGCCAACACAAAAAGGGAGCTCGTAAAAAATATCAGAAAGAAACAATCAACATTTTTAGGGTACATCATGAGAAGAGGAAAGTTGGAATACTTGGTTACAACAGGCAAGATATAAGGAAGGAGAGATCGCGGACGACAAAGAAAGAAGATACTATAGATAGCTTGGTGTTATGTCAAGGAAAACATTCAACAACAGAATTGATACGATGGACGGTGAGTAGGAGATTGTGGTAGAACATGATCGCCTACGCCAACCGGTATGACAAATGATGATGATGAGGGTTCATGATAATTAACCAGTTGTCTTAGCATCAATCTATTACTCCCACCGGTGCTACGGAGATCATGCTCTCCGCTTAAGTATTCTAGTCGCTCCTTGAGCTTGCTAGCGTTCATTAAGTGGGCATGCGTTGTGTCGTTAGTGTAGTTGGTGGTGATATCTCGATGGAGCGGGAGGCATGTTCTATTTATCTGCATAATATAGTGGGGTTTCCCTTTAAATCTGTCACCTTCTTTACTTTGATCTCTTGGCACGTGATCTAATGACTGAGACAATGGACAGACGTGTCGTGACATGGACATATCAAACACAGCTACTTATGTGCAATAAAATGTCAGGAGACGGCTCAAAACCGCCCAGTTCTCCCAGAGTTTAATAATGTAATATAACAGCAATAGCAAAATTCAACATCTCTACAATTAAACCACGTGAATTACTCTCATCCCTCTTATTTTCCTATCTCTACAACAACCACTTATAATTTTTCTACTGATAAACCTCTGAGGTGATTAACACTGTCCAAGAAGGGTCAATCAATTCTAATATTCTTAGACTATACCAACTGAACATCTTCTCTACTTTCAGTGTTGCAAAACTATACTTGAGACTATCTAACCTACTCGTAACTCAATCTGGACCTTTTCATCCATTCTCACCTGTCCAATCTCACCTGTCCAATCTCACCTGTCCAATCTCACCTATCCATTCTCACCTGTAAACTTCCTATCTCTAATCTAGTGTGACCTTCTCTGTAGAACGGCTAGCGAGCACCTGTCCAATCTCTAACAAAGAAGACTGACTTTCAGTGGTAATGGCCACAAACCTGAACCACTCTTTCCCAAGATGACCTTCAGCCTACAACTGGTAACAATTACTGGGTCTTGCATTCTACAAAGTCATTTTGATTCTTTTTTAAACCCTGCAATAGTAAGCTAGGAGACGGGATAGCTCACTGGTTAGTGAACTAAGGGCAGGAGGTCGGGTTTTTAAACTGATCGACAGCTTCTGGGTTCACCCAGCATTAAATGTGTACCGAATTTTTTTCCTGCAAAAGTAAAGCGGTATGGCGTAATACCGACCACATTACCACAAAAATCTTGTCTCGGAGGTCTATACAAATGATGGTCACTAACACCATATTCCCTATACGCCACTTGGTGTGACGGGGGTCTCTACTTTTTCTTCCTAAACTAAACTCATGACTGGCTAGTTGACGACAAAGGCGCGACATCTGCTCCTTTCGGCGTGACACATTGACCTACTTTATGACTAGATTTGTTTAACATTTTTTGCCCTGGCAACGACCATTTTTTTAGGTCAAGGACAATCGATCTCCAGCACATTTGTTTCGTAGTGGAAGCTGAGAAGTCTACGATAGTCTCAATGTTTACAACAATCCCCGCGCGCTAACCTCAAAGCTACAGCCTACTATCGCTATGCTACCCTTAATGCTACAGACATTATCACGTTAACCTCAACACTACATCCCTCTTCACGCTACCCTCACCGCTACATACTCCCCACACGCTAACCTCACCGCTACATACTCCCCACACGCTAACCTCACCGCTACATACTCCCCACACGCTAACCTCACCGTTACATACTCCCACACGCTAACCTCACCGCTACATACTCCCCACACGCTAACCTCACCGCTACATACTCCCCACACGCTAACCTCACCGCTACATACTCCCCACACGCTAACCTCACCGCTATAGTAATCCCCGCGTTAAATTTTAAAGCTCCATCAACCTAACGTTAACTTCACCATTACATCAATCCCTAGCAAACGTAAATACTACTCTAAATCCCCACGCTAACCTCAACTCTACATAATCCGCACTCTAACCTCAACTACATAATCCCCACTCTAACCTCAACTCTACATAATCCCTACTCTAACCTCACTCTACATAATCCGCACTCTAACCTCAACTACATAATCCCCACTCTAACCTCAACTCTACATAATCCCCACTCTAACCTTAGCTCTACATGATCCCCACTCTAACCTCAACACTATATAATCCCCACTCTAACCTCAACTCTACATAATCCCCACGGTAACCTCAACTCTACATAATCCTCACTCTAACCTCAACTCTAAATAATCCACACTCTAACCTCAACTCTACATAATCCCCACTCTAACCTCAGCTCTACATAATCCCCACTCTAACCCCAACACTATATAATCCCCACTCTAACCTCAACTCTACATAATCCCACACTCTAACCTCAACTCTAAATAATCCACACTCTAACATCAACTCTACATAATCCCCACTCTACCCTCAATTACATAATCCACACTCTAACCTCAACTCTACATAATCCCCACTCTAACCTCAACTCTAAATAATCCACACTCTAACCTCAACTCTACATAATCCCCACTCTACCCTCAACTCTAAATAATCCCCACTCTAACCTCAACTCTACATAATCCCCACTCTAACCTCAACTCTAAATAATCCCCACTCTAACCTCAACTCTAAATAACCCACACTCTACCTCAACTCTACATATTCCCCACGCTAACCTCATTTCTACATAATCCCCACGCTAACCTCAACTCTACATAATCCTCACTCTACCTCAACGCTACATATCCCCACGCTAACCTCAACGCTACCCCCCACTTTCTGTCACACCGTTTATCTCTCACCTATATTGTAATCCCCACTTACTGTCACACCGTTTATCTCTCACCTATATTGTAATCCCCACTTACTGTCACACCGTTTATCTCTCACCTATATTGTAATCCCCACTTACTGTCACACCGTTTATCTCTCACCTATATTGTAACCCCACTTACTGTTACACCGTTTATCTCTCACCTATATTGTAATCCCCACTTACTGTCACACCGTTTATCTCTCACCTATATTGTAATCCCCACTTACTGTCACACCGTTTATCTCTCACCTATATTGTAATCCCCACTTACTGTCACACCGTTTATCTCTCACCTATATTGTAATCCCCACTTACTGTCACACCGTTTATCTCTCACCTATATTGTAATCCCCACTTACTGTCACACCGTTTATCTCTCACCTATATTGTAATCCCCACTTACTGTCACACCGTTTATCTCTCACCTATATTGTAATCCACTTACTGTCACACCGTTTATCTCTCACCTATATTGTAATCCCCACTTACTGTCACACCGTTTATCTCTCACCTATATTGTAATCCCCACTTACTGTCACACCGTTTATCTCTCACCTATATTGTAATCCCCAGTTACTGTCACACCGTTTATCTCTCACCTATATTGTAATCCCCACTTACTGTCACACCGTTTATCTCTCACCTATATTGTAATCCCCACTTACTGTCACACCGTTTATCTCTCACCTATATTGTAATCCCCACTTACTGTCACACCGTTTATCTCTCACCTATATTGTAATCCCCACTTACTGTCACACCGTTTATCTCTCACCTATATTGTAATCCCCACTTACTGTCACACCGTTTATCTCTCACCTATATTGTAATCCCCACTTACTGTCACACCGTTTATCTCTCACCTATATTGTAATCCCCACTTACTGTCACACCGTTTATCTCTCACCTATATTGTAATCCCCACTTACTGTCACACCGTTTTTCTCTCACCTATATTGTAATCCCCACTTACTGTCACATCGTTTATCTCTCACCTATACTGTAATCCCCACTTACTGTCACACCGTTTATCTCTCACCTATACTGTAATCCCCACTTACTGTCACACCGTTTATCTCTCACCTATACTGTAATCCCCACTTACTGTCACACCGTTTATCTCTCACCTATATTGTAATCCCCACTTACTGTCACACCGTTTATCTCTCACCTATATTGTAATCCCCACTTACTGTCACACCGTTTATCTCTCACCTATATTGTAATCCCCACTTACTGTCACACCGTTTATCTCTCACCTATATTGTAATCCCCACTTACTGTCACACCGTTTATCTCTCACCTATATTGTAATCCCCACTTACTGTCACACCTTTTATCTCTCACCTATATTGTAATCCCCACTTACTGTCACACCGTTTATCTCTCACCTATATTGTAATCCCCACTTACTGTCACACCGTTTATCTCTCACCTATATTGTAATCCCCACTTACTGTCACGCCGTTTATCTCTCACCTATATTGTAATCCCCACTTACTGTCACACCGTTTATCTCTCACCTATATTGTAATCCCCAGTTACTGTCACACCGTTTATCTCTCACCTATATTGTAATCCCCACTTACTGTCACACCGTTTATCTCTCACCTATATTGTAATCCCCACTTACTGTCACACCGTTTATCTCTCACCTATATTGTAATCCCCACTTACTGTCACACCGTTTATCTCTCACCTATATTGTAATCCCGTTACTGTCACACCGTTTATCTCTCACCTATATTGTAATCCCCACTTACTGTCACACCGTTTATCTCTCACCTATATTGTAAGCCCTATCTGTTGTTTCCCCCACGTGAACAAACTCAACCTTTAGTTTCCGTACCGAAATGAATGGTACTCTTGTTAGTAACGGTTAGTCGAAGGTTCCAGTACCACTGCAAACGAATTAAATCGTGAGTTTCGATGCTTGAAGCGACACTATCCAGAAGTCTCCGAACACTTCTGGATAACCGGCCGAGCACTTATGGGTGAAAACTCGAGTGCTAAGTCACCGATTCATGTATCGTAATTTACCTTTAACTTTACAAATTAAAATCTATATCTTGTATCTTGTCAGCTGTGACTGCCGAATCTTAAAACATGAATAGCTGAACTCTTATTAGCTCATCACACACTTACATTTCATCTTAATGGGCTCATATTTCTTTTTCTTTTTGTATTTTTTATATTTCTCTTTCATTTTTGAGCAATATTTTTCTTTTATCTTTTCTTTTCAGTTATTTCTTTTATGTTATGCCCATTATATTTTTGCATCTTGCTCTCCTTTCTCACAAATAAATCCGTTTGAAATAACACAAGAAGGCTTGAATGCCATTTACTACGGGCATTGCACAGTCACACTCCGAGAGTCTCACCACTCCTCTTCATCATATATATGGACAAAATAAATCAGGTAACAACCACCAATAAGGAAAAATAAAATAATAACATAGAGGTAGAAAACTCCAACATCAACCAGCTACTACTCTTCGCAGATGACCAATGCCTAATATATGAGGATGAAAACCTGCTACAACAGCATTTAATATATGAGGATGAAAACCTGCTACAACAGCATTTAATATATGAGGATGAAAACCTGCTACAACAGCATTTAATATATGAGGATGAAAACCTGCTATAACAGCATTTAATATCTCTAGATAAAAGCTGCACAAACTACAGTATGAAAATTAACACAGCAAAAACAGAGGCTATAAGAATAAGCAAATTAAGACACCCATTAAACATTAAGATCAAAGATAAAGAAAAAAAACAAGTAGAGGAATTCAAGTATTTAGGTACAATGTTCACAGAAGATGGAAAACTAAACAAAGAAATTGACATGAGAATACAAAAAGCAAATGCTGTCACATACCAGCTTTCACCATTGCTAAGACATCCAAACATTTCTATGCCAGCTAAACAACGAATGATAAATAGCATTTTCATACCAACTTTGTGCTATGAAAGTCAAACATGGACCCTTTCTAAATCCCATTTAAGAAAGATCAATACATGTGAGATGCGATGCTTGAGAAAAGTAACAAACAACACAAGAAGAGATAGAATACCAAATGAAACCATAAGAAAAATGGTAGGAACAAAACCCTGCCAAGAATATATAGAACAACAACTTAAATGGTTTGGCCACCTGGTCAGAATGAACCCTTACCAATCACCATCAAGGGCGTTCTTCTCAAGAATGCATGGGAAAAGACCAATAGGAAGACCAAGAAGAAGATGGATAGACGCAGTGACAGAGACATGTAACAACAAAGGAAAATCACTAATTCAGACAGTTCGAGAAGCTCAAGAACGACAAATGATATAAACCACGACACCTTTTAGGTATCAGTGAAAGAGAAAAGAAGAAAAGAAAAGTTCTCCTTTCTGTACGATTTTATTTGTGTACGTTTCCTTTTCTCTTCATGTTTATTTCTTTAACAGAACGTTTCTGTGCGGCATTTTATTTGTGTGTATTTATGTTCCTGTTTTGATATTTAATTGTTTCTTTTCTTTCTAGGCAATGTTTCTATCCTGATTTTATTTTTGTGCATTAAAAAAATATCTATATTGGACATTTATTTTATTTTTTCCTAAACACGATGTTTCTGTGATGATTTTATTTGTTTGTATGTCCTTCTTTATTAGATATTTATTTCATTTTATGTTACTCGAACGCAATGCTTCTCTGATTATTTAATTTGGTCAAGGCTTTGTACACGCATGCGCAGCGCCGAGCGAGGATAATTTCAAGCGATTTTTATTTCTAATGTTTTATTTTATTTCCCTCTCTATTTTGTTTATGATACAAAGGCTTGCTGTAAATTTGTAAAGCGAATTCACGTCACAGAAGGGATAACACTGCGTTAAAAGATTGGCTGCAATTGATCGTTGATGGGAAACTGTTTCTTGTCCCCTTGGTGTTTACTGACAGACAATTTTTGGTCCACTTCTTCACTTCCTGTAAGGAATTTTTTTAAAACAGAAAAATGTATACTCAGATCTATGCAAATAGCATCAGTGGTAAGCTAAAACTTAGGACAACCTCGTTCTACAGGATTGCCCCCCCCCCCCCCCCAGTACACAGGCCTGAGGAGGACAATGAGGCCCCGACCCACCTACCTGGAAGCGAAACTATATGGGGCAACCGAATCACTTAAACATGCAGCTGCCTTCATAAGAGAGTCTGGAGTCCTGGTCTGAATGAGCCATGATCGCAGAAGAGGAAACTAATCATACCAAAGCATTATATCTAGTCAGTGCTCATGTATGGTGCAGAAATATGGACATTAAATACGTCAGTGCTCATGTATGGTGCAGAAACATGGACATTAAATACGCAAACTGAATAGGGAATTTAAACCCTTGAAATTGTGATTGATAGAAGAATTGAAAGATTTGGTTGAGCAGAGTAGAAGAGAAATGAAGTTTTGAAACAGCTGAACGCGAACAAAAATTAATTAAGACAAATAGCTTGCTCCTCTGTTGGTCTCTCCTGTTGTTATGTTTCCTACTGCTTCTAATATTCCATCAATCCATCCCTTGCTCCTCTGTTGGTCTCTCCTGCTGTTATGTTTCCTACTGCTTCTAATATTCCATCAATCCATCCCTTGCTCCTCTGTTGGTCTCTCCTGCTGTTATGTTTCCTACTGCTTCTAATATTCCATCAATCCATCTCTTGCTCCTCTGTTGGTCTCTCCTTTTATTATGTTTCCTACTGCTTCTAATATTCCATCAATCCATCTTTTCCGTGGCCTGGTGTTCTCGCAGCGTTTATTGAAGACTCGTTGTGATTTATTTTGGTCTTTCTGCCTAATCACGTGGCCAAACCATTGCAACTGTTATTTATTTATGTACTCTGTGGCGGGAATTATTCCTAACTTTCTTCTCAGTTCTTCATTTCTGATCTTATCACCCAGGTAATTAACTAATTTGTTTGTCAGGTCGGGTCATTTTTACCTGCTACTGTATGTAATAGACTGTAGAACCTGCGGCTGCCCTGCTGCCTTGCAGGTGTGCCCGGGAAAGTAAAAGGCTAAGGGAGTGTACCCTGTAGTAAAACAACCCCATTACCTTGTTGGTGAAACATTTTAGTCAAAACAGAGCGGAGCCAACCGTAAACAAACCGACGGAAGGCAACAAAAAACCACCGTCGTAAATTATTTGTATAATCATAGATTGCTACAATTGCAGCTTTAAAAAAAAAAAAAAAAAAAAAAACGAGGAAGATACTGTGCAATTGAGGAGCCGCAATAGCTCAGTGGTTAGTGAACTGGACTACAAAGGACAAGAGGTAAGGTTCGATCTCAACCGACGGCTCCGGTTCGCCCAGCCTATAATGGGTACCGGATTTTTTTTATGTGAAAGTAAAGCGGCACGGCCGTGATACCAACAAAATTACCCCAAAAATCATGTGCCGAGGGTCTGTAAAGTTTATGGTCACTAACACCATATTCCCTATACGCCACTTGGCGTGACATGGGTACTTTACTTTTTTTTTTTTTTTAACTGTACAATTCATTTTTGACAATAGAAAAAAAAAGTTCTTAAATGTTATGTAGAGCCAGTATAAACATATGGATGTGAATCATGGACAACAGACAAGAAAATAACTTGAGGCTGTTGAAATGTGGTATTACAGAAGAATATTGAGAATACCATGGACAGATAAGAAGAGTAATGAAGATTTTCTGAGAGAGGTCAAAGCAAAAAGAAAACTAATTTCCAATATTAGGAAGAAACAATCTTCATTTTTTATCCATGTAATGAGAAGAGAACAACTGGTATATATTGTAACAACTGGAAAAACTGAGGGACGAAGAGATAGAGGAAATCAAAGAGAACAGATATCAGACAGCTTAAGAGAATGGCGTGGCAGAAGGTCAACATCAGAAATGATAAATGATTGTCGAGATCGAAAGTTGTGGAGAAACATGATCACCTACGCCAGCAGGCATGGCACATGATAATGATGATGATTACAAAAGAAAAGTAACTCACACTTCTTTCTGAGTATCAGGAAGGTCAGGGTGAAACCACTTGCTTGATTTCAGAATAAGCCAACGATCTTTGACCTCTGACCCGTGACGATTATATTGCCTACCGTTAAATTGTTCTCGCGTCGCATTTTAAAACCGTAATAATGGATATTTGATGTTTTGTTGACATTGAGCTGGAACACTTGAGGGGTATTGTTTTAGCGATTTACGCAAGTAGGTTGGCATGAACAACTGATATAAGATGACATGTTTCTTTAACACGAGGCTACCCCGAGGGCTTGTTTATGTCGCACCGACTGAAGAGATTGCGAGGCCCTTGTGTGTTGAATGTGCACAAATTAATGCAGCAACGATGAAAGGTGGGAAGGATTACAGCTGGTGGCATGAGAAATATTCGTGAGGTGTGTCAGTAAACAGATGTTAATGGGGATCCTGTTAAGATGGAGTGTTGATGTATTGGGATGAAGTGTTGATGTCTTGGGATGAAGTGTTGACGTCTTGGTATGAAGTGTTGATGTCTTGGGATGAAGTGTTGATGTCTTGATGTCTTGGAATGAAGTGTTGATGTCTTGGGATGAAGTGTTGATGTCTTGGGATGAAGTGTTGATGTCTTGGGATGAAGTGTTGATGTCTTGGGTAAAGTGTTGATGATGTCTTAGGATGAAGTGTTGATGTCTTGGGATGAAGTGTTGGAGATGTAGTTGTAGTTAGTCGAAGGCCCCGGTATCACTGCAAACCAACTATAATCCATAATTGCTCACCGCCCGTGTATGTGGAATCATCCGAGTTAATATCTCGTCTCAGTGAAGGATCCAAACAAAGAAATGTAGCAGCAGTCCCCACCATAGCAGCTACAGCACGCACCAACAGACATAAGACGTAAACGCACCGAAAGTGAACGCTACTATCTGTCCTTCGTTATACGATATCATCATTCATCGTAAGCAATCGGAATATCGAAACACAATCCGGATGAGAAACACAGCTCACGGTATGCACAGAGCGCTAAACTCAGTAGCTCCGGCATTGTTGGGAATGTTTAGAGAGAAAGTGTTGATGACTTCTAAAGATGAAGTTTTGATGATGTCATGGGAAGAAGTGTTGATGGCTTCTATTGATGAAGTATTGATTTTGACTAGAGAGAAAGTGTTGATTTCTTCCGGTGAAGTGTTGATGTTGTCTCCAGAAACATTTTTCATGGCTTCTGTTGACGTAATGCTGATGTTATCTAGAGAGTAAGTGTTGACGATTTCTAGAGATGATGTCTATAGATGAAGTGTTTATCATTTTTACAGATTAAGTGTTGGCGGTGTCTAGAGATGAATTGTTGATGGTTTCTATTTACGAAGTATTAATGATGTCTGAGTACGAAATGCCGATGAATTGTATAAGTGAAATGTTGATGGAGTGTTGATGATGTCTGGATACTACGTGCCGATAAATTGTAGAAATGAAGTGTTGATGGAGTGTTGATGAAGTGTTGATGATGTCAGGATACCAAGTGTCGATAAATTGTAGAAATGAAGTGTTGATGGAGTGTTGCTGATGTCAGGATACCAAGTGTCGATAAATTGTAGAAATGAAGTGTTGATGATGTCAGGATACTAAGTGTCGATAAATTGTAGAAATGAAGTGTTGATGGAGTGTTGCTGATGTCTGGATACTATGTGCCGATAAATTGTAGAAATGAAGTGTTGATGGAGTGTTGATGATGTCAGTATACTAAGTGCCGATAAATTGTAGAAATGAAGTGCTGATGGAGTGTTGCTGATGTCTGGATACTAAGTGCCGATAAATTGTAGAAATGAAGTGTTGATGATGTCAGGATACTAAGTGCCGATAAATTGTAGAAATGAAGTGTTGAGGATGTCAGTATACTAAGTGCCGATAAATTGTAGAAATGAAGTGTTGATGATGCCAGGATACTAAGTGCCGATAAATTGTAGAAATGAAGTGTTGAGGATGTCAGTATACTAAGTGCCGATAAATTTTAGAAATGAAGTATTGATTGAGTGTTGCTGATGTCTGGATACTAAGTGCCGATAAATTGTAGAAATAAAGTGTTGATGATGTCAGGATACTAAGTGCCGATAAATTGTAGAAATGAGGTGTTGATGGAGTGTTGCTGATGTCTGGATACTAAGTGCCGATAAATTGTAGAAATGAAGTGTTGATGATGTCAGGATACTAAGTGCCGATAAATTGTAGAAATAAAGTGTTGATGATGTCAGGATACTAAGTGCCGATAAATTGTAGAAATGAGGTGTTGATGGAGTGTTGATGATGTCAGGATACTAAGTGCCGATAAATTGTAGAAATGAAGTGTTGATGATGTCAGGATACTAAGTGCCGATAAATTGTAGAAATAAAGTGTTGATGATGTCAGGATACTAAGTGCCGATAAATTGTAGAAATAAAGTGTTGATGGAGTGTTGCTGATGTCTGATACCAAGTGCCGTGTTGATCAAACTGCTGACGGACTTTTTCTTACCCAAGATTTTATTTATTGAGAGGACAATTCTGTGACGTCATGATTAATGCACAGCGAAAGTGAATTGATTGATATGTACGTAGGTTACACGCTTTGCTGGTTAATATCAAATATGAAAGCAATTCGCGAGGTAAATGGCGATTATAACAAGTCAATAAATAACAACGAAACGTCGTAGTTGTCTCTCTATAAGTTGAGCTGCTTTATACCGTTTTGTGTTTATTCTACAAATGACGTGTTTGGCGTAAAAAAAGCGACACGCCGCATCAACGGCCACTTAACGGCTGAACGCTATCACGAAGAAGAGCGACTGAAATCATCATGTGCCATGCCTGCTGGTGTAGGTGATCATGTCTCTCCTCAACTGTCGATCTCGACAGTTATTTATCATTTCTTTTGTTGACCATCTTCCAAGACATTCTCTTAAGCTGTCTGGTATCTTTTCTCTTTCCTTCCCTCTATCCCTTCGTCCCTCAATTTTCCCAGTTGTCACAATATATTCCAGTTGTTCTTTTCTCAATATATGATCCAAAAAGTGATGATTGTTGCGACTGAAATAGTGTATGATTATAGTCGTAGATAAACAACAGACAGGCGGTTATGAGACATTAGAGAGATAAACAACAGACAGGCGGTTATGAGACATTAGAGAGATAAACAACAGACAGGCGGTTATGAGACATTAGAGAGAGAAACAGAAAATAGTGTATGATTATAGTCGTAGATAAACAACAGACAGGCGGTTATGAGACATTAGAGAGATAAACAACAGACAGGCGGTTATGAGACATTAGAGAGAGAAACAGAAAATAGTGTATGATTATAGTCGTAGATAAACAACAGACAGGCGGTTATGAGACATTAGAGAGATAAACAGAAAATAGTAAAGGTAAAGGTAAAGTACGAGACTTGAACCGGCGTCTTAGCACGCGAGTATACCCCCATATGTGCTCGGCCGCCTGTCCAGAAATGTTCGGAAATTTCTGGATAGTGTCGCTTCAAGCATCTAAACTCAGATGCGAGGCAACATTCCTCACCTTCCCAGGGTACTACCCTGGTACCCATTTCTGCCAACGGCTGGGTCGACCGTGGGGGTATTTTTTTTTACACAGAAAATAGTGTATGATTATAGTCGTAGATAAACAACAGACAGGCGGTTATGAGACATTAGAGAGATAAACAGAAAATAATGCATGATTATATTAGTAGAGATACATCTAAAGAAATAATGTCTAGTAAAAGCAGTAGAAAAATGACCACAAATTGCTCAATATGTTTTTCTAAAGTTGTCAAAGGAAAATATAAGACAAATTATTGGTTTGGAGATGGAGGGAATTGATGAGAGAAAATAGAGAACTGCTTATTTTTAATGAATATGTTTTAAACTAACAAGCAGACGGCATCTAGAATTCGCAGGAGCCCAAATCTGAGAGGGCAATTACCCGGGGAAACCAATTTTCTTATTTCCACACATCTACCAGAAATGTTGTTAAATAAATAAAATCGTAATGGGTAAATGCTTGTCATTCCCAGATGATGTGTTTAAGGCAGGGGACTCTAACCGTGTTTGATAAATATGCGCACGATTTAAATGAAATTATAGAATCGCTCAGCCTAAAGTGACATTTTAAAATAAAAATAAAAAGGGCAAATTAAATGAAAAAAAAAAACAGATAAGATAAACAGGTTCTGCATTTTCTTGTCTTTTACTGAAATGTGTTGGTCATTGTTTTTTAGTTGTTTGATATCTCATGTTTGTCATGACTCATTGTCATTCAAACTAGTCGTGTTTGGCCACATATGATTGTACTAGCCGTGGATAAAGGTAATTTGTATGTGATATTTCTTTGTGCTAATACGATATGGCTAGCTGTCCAGATATTAGGTTTGTATCACTGAAAATGATATGAATTTTTTATTTTTTTTTATTTACACATGCCCACCGGTGTAGGTGATCATGTCTCTTCATAACTTTCAATCTCTATAGTTAGTTATCAGTTATGTTATTGACTTTCTGCCAAACCATTCTGTTAATTCATTCACTGGGTGCCGTCTCCACATCAAAGTTGGGAAACCATGGAGCACCATTAATTCAGTGGGTGCCGTCTCCGCATCAAAGGTGGACTACCATGGAGCGCTATTCATTCAGTGGGTGCCGTCTCCGCATCAAAGGTGGACTACCATGGAGCGCTATTCATTCAGTGGGTGCCGTCTCCGCATCAAAGGTGGACTACAATGGAGCGCCATTCATTCATAGGGTGCCGTTTCCACATCAAAGGTGGACTACAATGGAGCGCCATTCATTCATAGGGTGCCGTTTCCATATCAAAGTTCGGCTACCTTAGTACGCCATTTTGCATGGCCTCTTGTCCTGATAGTGCACGTTGTCATAGGTTTACATGTCTACCTTTTGATGTTATCAGCCCACTTTAGTCTTGGTCTGCCTCTGCCACGTCTACATTGTACCTTCCCTCCCACAGTGAATCTGTTTCTTCATATGTCCACAATCATTTCTGTTGTATTTTCCGAATTGTTTTACGTATTTTTTTTCTTTCATTTTCAGCTGATCCAGAACTTCCATGTTTATCTTCTTTCCCTTCCACCCAATCCCCCCCATATTCCCATAGATCCACATTTCAAAGGCTTCCATTTTCTGCTCTGTTTGATTATTCAGGATTTGTAACCATATGTCAGTACTTACTCCACGCACAGAAAAAAAACTCTATGTCCTACATCAGTTGTAAACAAATCGAATAATGTTTTCATATCAGAATGGCTAAAGCAGCAATGTCTTTCAGAAGCCTTGAAAAGTTGAGGAAATCAAAACTCATCAGCACAAACACAAAACTTAGGCTATTCAAATCAAATGTACTATCAACCCTTACGTATGCGTGTGAAAACAACAAGAGATATAGAAACAAAGTTGAACGCATTCGAAAATAAATGTCTAAGGAAAATATTTGGTATAGCGTGGAACGAATTCAAAACAAACGAGGAAATTAGAGAAATCGCCAATCAACCACTAACATCTTCAGTAATAAAGAAAAGACGATGGTCATACGTTGGACATGTGATGAGACGAGATAATAACCGAATAGCAAAGCAAGCCCTCATAGAGGAAACAACAGGTAAAAGAAAAAGAGGAAGACCCAGGGAGACACTGAGAAGAACATTGATGAGAGAGGCAAGAGCAGCAGGAATCGGCTCCCTCAATAAGATAGAACTGCTTGCACAGAACAGAGACAGATGGCGAGATTTGATAAAATATCTTTAAAAGAAAACTGCTAGAACAAAAAAAAAAAATTCATATAGGAGAAGGTGTATCTTGGTCTACGCCCTATGGGCCGGTTACGGCTCGAAAGGTCAATAGATAGATAGATAGATGTTACCGTATTATATTATAGTGTTTCTAAATAAGTAAGATTTCGCCTGTTCTGCTACAGTGGACCCTAACCGAGGTCAGGTGAGAGAAGATAGAGCCACTGTCACCTGTCACGCCTGTCATAAGAGACGACTTAGGAGGTTGGTGTCAAGGTCTTTCTTGGTGCTACGAAGTTCGCGCATCCGAGCTAAAGCCATCTTCAGTGCTTTTTCTAGTGTTTAGCAGGAGTGCTTCATATACGGGAAGTGCTTAGGATGTGATGTTAGCAGGAGTGCTTCATATACGGGAAGTGCTTAGGATGAGATGTTAACAGTACGGAGTTACCCGTTGTGCAATGAAATGATTTGCTGGATAAACTAAACTAAGCTAAAATACACTAATCTAAACTAAACTAAGCTAATATACACTAATCTAAACTAAACTAAGCTAAGCTAAACTAAATTAAACTAAACTAAACTAAACTAAACTAAACTAAACTAAACTAAACTAAACTAAACTAAACTAAACTAAACTAAACTAAACTAAACTAAACTAAACTAAACTAAACTAAAATACACTAATATAAACTAAACTGAACAAAGCTACGCTAAACTAAACTAAACTAAACTAAGCTAAAATACACTAATATAAACTAAACTGAACAAAGCTAAGCTAAACTAAACTAAGCAAAACTAAGCTAAAATACACTAATCTAAACTAAAGTAAGCTAAGCTAAACTAAATTAAACTAAACTAAACTAATCTAAACTAAACTAAGCTAAAATACACTAATCTAAACTAAACTAAGCTAAGCTAAACTAAACTAAACTAAACTAAACTAAACTAAACTAAACTAAACTAAACTAAACTAAACTAAACTAAACTAAAATAAACTAAGCTGAACAAAGCTAAGCTAAACTAAACTAAACTAAACTAAGCTAAAATACACTAATATAAACTAAACTGAACAAAGCTAAGCTAAACTAAACTAAGCTAAACTAAGCTAAAATACACTAATCTAAACTAAACTAAGCTAAGCTAAACTAAATTAAACTAAACTAAACTAATCTAAACTAAACTAAGCTAAAATACACTAATCTAAACTAAACTAAGCTAAACTAAACTAAACTAAACTAAACTAAACTAAACTAAACTAAACAAAGCTAAAATACACTAATATAAACTAAACTGAACAAAGCTACGCTAAACTAAACTAAACTAAACTAAGCTAAAATACACTAATATAAACTAAACTGAACAAAGCTAAGCTAAATTAAACTAAGCTAAACTAAGCTAAAATACACTAATCTAAACTAAACTAAGCTAAGCTAAACTAAATTAAACTAAACTAAACTAAACTAAACTAAACTAAACTAAGCTAAAATACACTAATATAAATTAAGCTGAACAAAGCTAAGCTAAACTAAACTAAACTAAACTAAGCTAAAATACACTAATATAAACTAAACTGAACAAAGCTAAGCTAAACTAAACTAAGCTAAACTAAGCTAAAATACACTAATCTAAACTAAACTAAGCTAAGCTAAACTAAATTAAACTAAACTAAACTAAACTAAACTAAGCTAAACTAAGCTAAAATACACTAATATAAACTAAACTGAACAAAGCTAAGCTAAACTAAACTAAACTAAACTAAGCTAAAATACACTAATATAAACTAAACGAAACAAAGCTAAGCTAAGCTAAACTAAACTAAGCTGAGCTAGGCTAAGCTAAACTAAACTAAACTAAACTAAGCTAAGCTGAGCTAAACTAAAATAAACGAAGATAAGCTAAATAAAAAAAACTAAACTAAACTAAACTTAACCTAACTTATCTTAACTTAACTAAACTATACTAAACTTAACTTAATTTAATTAAACTTAAACTTAAACTTAAACTTAAACTTAAAACTTAAAACTTAAAACTTAAAACTTAAACTAAACTTAAAACTTAAACTTAAAAATTAACTAATAAAAACTAGAAACTAAAACTAAATTAAAACTTCAACTGAGTGACAACAAAATGTTATCTTACAACGTAGATCACACGATCAAGTTTGTTTCAACATAAGTCCCTTACAATATTTGCAATACTCATGTTTAGAGATCGATATTTTGATGACATTTTCAATATTGTTTTTACCATTGTGTGTTCTCTGTGTTAGTTCTCATTGACGTGTAAGATTGACTTTAGGCACTATGACGGAGGCAATTTCAATTTTATAGACAAAGTGACGTCATTCCCTCCCACAGAAACAAGCGTGCACGAGTCGTCTGCTCCTGATTTTCAATTTTTGTTATGATTTATTTTTTATTAATCCTTATTTCAAATATTAATTTCTTTGATCGTTTAACGAAAACTATTTATTTAATCATTTCATATTAATTTTTTTTTAAAAGGGCATATCGTGTAAACTGTACGTGTATTGTGCTGATATTATCAGGTTTAGTCCGATGGAAAAAAATATATCCGGTATTAGTACTCACAACATACAAGAAAATTACTGGAGGCTGTAGAAATGTGGTTTTACAGAAGAATGTTGACAGTACTATGGGCTGATAAGAATAATGATGAAAACGTTCTGAAAGAGGCCAAAGCAAAAGGAGCACTAATCTCCAATTTTAGGAAGAAACAATCATCATTTTTTGGCCATGTAATGAGAAGGGAACACCTGGAATATATGTGACAATTGGAAAAATTGAGGGACGAAGAGAAAGAGAGAAGCAAAGAGAAAAGATAACAGACAGTTTAAGAGAATGGCTTGGCAGAAGCTAAACAACAGAAATGATAAATAACTGTCGGAATCGAAAGTTGTGCATAGACATGATCACCTACGCCAGCAGGCATGGTACTTGATGATGATGATGATGTTTAGTACTCACTGATGCAGGTGGAGTGGATGTAGTTGTCCTAAGTATAAGAACAACAAAACGAATACTTATCAGACAGATTTTAGTGTAAGGAAGACTGGACAGCGATAAGTCACGGCACATAATGTTGTTGACTCTAATTAATTACTTTTCCTTACGTATTATCTAGTACACGTCATATATTACTTTGTACGTTTTATATACTACGTTTCTTACATATTACTTCTTTTCATTATTGCATGTTACTTCTCTTACATTTTACACTGTAACTATTATATACTTCAGTTGTCATCTGACGTCACATCCGGCTCGCAGTGTATCTTGGTACAAGTACCCATTCTGGGCAAGCGTTTTAATCTAATTAACGGAATCAATTCCTGCTGTCTTTTCCTCTCCTATCAGTCTTCTTCTTTGTATTTATCGAGATCTCCCTCTTTATCCTTTTGTTTTTCATTTGATGCATTGTTTTGTGATTCTCTGGCTTTTCTACTCCAATATCATCATCATCATCATGTGTCGTACCGGTTGGCGTAGGCAATCATGTACTTTCACAAACTTCTATCTACAGTGCATCGTATTAATATTGTTGTTGACTGTTTTCCATGCCATGACACCAAGCTATCTGTTATCTTCCCTCTTTGCCGTCCGCGATCTCTCTTTCCCTGTATTTTGCCAGTTGTAACCAAGTATTCCAACTTTCCTCTTCTCATGATGTGCCCCCAAAAGTTGATTATTTTTTTCTGATGTTTTTTAGAGTTTCCATTTTTGTGTTGGCCTATTTGAGAATGTCCTCATTGGTCTTTTTAGCTGTCCAGGGAACTTTCAACATTCTTCTGAGAAATCCCATCTCAGTGGCCTCTAATCGTCTGTTCATTTATTTCTCTACTGTCAGAATTGGTTCTATATAGCACCGATGAACTCTATTTCTCACTTCTATTGACATAGATTTGTTACTTCAGACATTTTTTATTTTCTGAAATGCTATTTTAACCTGAGCTATTCTGCTTTTTATTTCTGTGGTGCATCTGTGGTTATTATTGTGCCCAAGTATTTACGTGTTGCACTTTTTTCAGATCTGTCCTGTTTATTTTTATGCTGCATGATGGTGATGATTGTTTCTTCGATATGACCATTACTTCTGTTTTCTTATTATTCAGACTGAGACCTTTCTTGTTGCTTTCTTTCACTGTTATGTCTATCATTTCTTGTCATTCATTCTCCGGCTCTGCTATTGAGACTGTATCATCCACACATCGCAAATTATTGATTGATTGATGTTGTTAGCGTTGACTTCATTCTCGATAAATCTACTATTGATCTCAAAATATTTCCACTGTAAAGTGAGAACAAATTCAACGACAGAGCACAGCCTTGATTTTGCTCTATAGATATTCAACAAACACTTTCCAGAACACTCCGGTATAAACACATACTTTACCTGAAAAAATTAAACTTATTTGCAAAGCTATTTCTGTTATTTCTGCAATGACCTTGAATTCATCCCATTATATATAAAGTATACACACAAAAGTGCTGATCAAATCACTACCTTACCTATAATAGTTGAGCAGAACTTAGAACTACAGTCTCCACTTTATATTGGATTCATAGATTACGATGTGATAGTTTAGACACAAGAATGCTTTGGAAGTTGCTGAGTCATTACGGAATCCCCATAAAGTTTATTAACCTGATAAAAACAATGTATGAAGGAATGAAATGTAGTGTGGTGCATGAAGGACAGCTTACAGATGCATTTGAAATAAGAACAGAGGTAAGGCAGGGATGCCTTCTGTCTCCATTTCTCTTTCTACTGGCCATAGATTGGATTATGAAAATAACTCAAAACAACAGAAATGGAATCCAGTGGTCACTGACCAAACAACTTGATGATTTAGACTTTGCTGATGATATAGCTCTCCTATCACACAACCATCAACAGATGCAGGATAAAATGAGCAAACATGATGAGAGATCACAACAGATGGGACTGAAAATAAATAAAAATAAGGGCAAAATTATGATAATTAATACCGTTGGCAATAACCAAATAGCAAAAAAGAGAAGTACCTCTATTAGACGCACAATCGTACATACATCTTGGCAGTAACATAGACAAAGAGGGAGGAACAGAAAATGATACGAAAAAAAAGGATACAAACAGCAAGAGGAGCCTTCGCTGCACTGGTAAACCAAATTAAAGTCCATAGAAATTAGGTTAAATACAAAAATAAAAATGTTCAACTCCAATGTTAAGGCAGTCTTATTATATATAGCTGTGAAACATGGAGAACAACAAAAATGACAATCATGAAGATTCAGACCTTCATTAATGGATGCTTCGCAGAATAAAAGGATGGAAATGACAGGACAAAATCACTAACATAGAATTATGGAAATGTACCAGTCAAATACCAGGGGATAAAGAGATACAGCGAAGACGATGGCGCTGGATAGGACACACACTGAGGAAGCCAAATGACAGTATTACACAACAGGCCATTTTTTGGAATCCTGAAGGAAAAAAAAATAGGAAGACCAAAATATTCTTGGAGAAGATAGATGGAAGCAGAGATGAAGATGATTGGGAAAACATGGAATGATCATAAAAGAATAGCAAGAGACAGAACGGCTCGGAAAGTGTTTGTTGAAGACCTTAGCTCCAACATGGAGCTGAAATGTACAAGAATAGATAGGAACACATCTAGTATATTCTGTGTTTCTGTCGTTGTTTATGTACAAGAAGATGATAGGAACGCATCTAGTATATTCTGTGTTTCTGTCGTTGTTTTCAAGTTTCCACATCTTAGAACGTTCACTCTTTAATTACTCGCTTCTGTCTATCTCATTTCTCGTCAAGCTACCAGGCCGTCCCTGGGAGAGCGAGCATAAACCAGGCTACTTGTCGGATGGTTACACAAATTGTTTACACAAACTCCAGATGCTTGGACAAACTGTCAACATCTGGAAAGAAATTAGAACATCTGACGACACGAGGGAGCAACTTATTTGAGAGAGCCAACAGCTTAGATGAAACCATTTTTGTGTGGAGGTTCCAGCTAATCCAAATGTCTGTTCCCTTCTTCGCAAAAAATGTGTATATTTAGATCCTGCCTTGAGCGGCTAATATTTAAAAAAATTTAATACCGTGCTCATATATCACAAGTACGTAAATATATGCCATCTTTGCACTGAGACAAAATAAAATGAAGAAAATATAGCATCCAATCTAGAAGATGAAAGGTACAAAAATGACAGAAAACAAGACTAATAAACACATACAGAGTGCATTAAATAGAAAACAATACTTGTTCTGGTTTCTTCTTCTACATATTTCTGCAATAAGTTTATTTGATGGATCATGGCAATGACTTTACGAGAAATTCAAGATAACTGCAGCAATTTTGGGAAGCGCTTGTGTTTGCTACTTTTAGCTGACTATGTGATCGGAGCACCTATGGGCTTGTTCGATGTGCAATAATCCGAAGACTATAACTAAACTAAATTAAACCGAATAAAACCAAATTAAACTAAACTTAACCAAATTAAACCAGAGCAAACTAAGAAAACAAAACAAAACAAAACCAAAAACGAAACTAAAGCATGTGATATTCGTCTTCATTAAGTCACCCACGAAGGTTGGCTACCATGGAGCGCCATTCCGCTCCGTCTCTTGTTGTGATGGTGCAAGCTGACTTGTCTAAAGGTATTGAGAATGCAATAACAATAGCCAGGAAGAAGAGCAGAGGAAAACGAAGAGAAAAAATGATGAACAGATTATCCAAATAGCGTAATAAACAATCACCGACTGAAATTGTAACATGTATGAAGGACCGAGAGATGCTGAGAGAAATGATCGCCCACGCTAACCGACATGGCACTTGATGATGACAATGATGATCTGACTCTCAGAGTTTCGGAGGACAGTAACGAGGAAAACGAACAGGTCCCCCTCTTCTCCAAATGATGAAACATTTTACATGGAAATTGTATATTTCACTCTCTCCCCCAATACATAATAAACCCCGGGTTTGTCTTCCTATAAAAGCTCAAAGATAGTCTGAAGCTGCAGGTTGAACATTGCAGATTTAGGTAAAACCTCATTCAGATATTCAAATTTGGAAACAATTATCTATCATCTCAGCATTTCACCATTTCCAGTGTTCTGTCTAGGCAGGGGTTGTGTATGTTCTTTATTAAGCTCCAGACCTTGAGAGGAGACTTCGCAATTGCTGTTCTTTCATCAGCGGAAAGCCTGGAGTCAAATCTAGAGAAATATAACGAGGTTAGGTATAAACTTAACATTAGCAGCCATGATGGATAAGAAATGTGGCAAATTGCATCAGTCAGATATAAGCTAAATAAGGTCAAGGTCAAGTACGAGACTTGAACCGGCGTCTTAGCACGCGAGTTTCCACCCATATGTGCTCGGCCATCTATCCAAAAATGTTCTGAGATTTCTGGATAGTGTCGCTTCAAGCATTGAAACTCACGATGCGAGGCGACATTCCTCACCTTCTCGGGGTAATACCCTGGTACCCATTTCTGCCAATAGCTGGGTCGACCGTGGGAGTATTTTCTTTTTCCAACCACGACTACAATTCACACTGCTCCCAGCGGCAATCGAACTGGGGTTGTCCGAACGTCGGTAGTCCAGTCAGGTGGTTTTCCTAACTAGGCTAGCGAGGCCCCTACAAACTAAACATATGATGGGTCAAAGAGGTTTGTCAGGAACAAATTGAATACAGAACACCATGGCTACCAGAAAAATGATGTCTACTACCAGCTCAACAGAAAAGAACAAGTAATGATTTATAGATTTGGAAGAGGCCACAACGGATTGAAGTAGCATCATTTATAGGCTTGGAAGAGGCCACAACGGATTGAAGTTCAATCATTTTATCAAGACACTACCATAGAAACCTCTGATGATTGTGACTGTGGACCGGGCAGAGTAACTGCTGAACATCTGCTACAATCATGGCCAGCATATGACGAACAGGGAAGGCTCTTGTAGCCATCACCAGTGCCAGATCGGGTCAAGCTGTAATCGACATGTGACCAGTCTTGAGTTGACGAACGATTCATTCGAACTTTTAAATATTGGACGTCCAGAGGTGTACGCAGAAAAGTAAGAAACTTAACTTCATAAACTGCAGACCAAAGTTGTATAAGTTTTGTTCGTTACACTGAAGTCAATAGTTAAATAAAGAACAAAGAAAGGCTTCAAACTTTACAATATAGACTTACACAACAATGCTGTTACTTTCTCCAAAGCTGTGATGTCTGGAGTTCAAGCAAGAAAGACAAAGAAAAAAAAATGGTTAAATTTCAAACTTTGCACCATACACTTCACATAATAACCTCCTTCTTCTACCTTTCAGCTCCCTGTGGAGCATAGGTCTTCAACAAACACTTTCAGCTCCCTGTGGAGCATAGGTCTTCAACAAACACTTTCAGCTCCCTGTGGAGCATAGGTCTTCAACAAACACTTTCAGCTCCCTGTGGAGCATATGTCTTCAACAAACACTTTCAGCTCCCTGTGGAGCATAGGTCTTCAACAAACACTTTCAGCTCCCTGTGGAGCATAGGTCTTCAACAAACACTTTCAGCTCCCTGTGGAGCATAGGTCTTCAACAAACACTTTCCAAGCCGTTCTATTTCTTGCCAATCTTTTAAGATCGTTCCATGTCTTCCCCTCATCTTCATCTCTGCTTCCATCTGTCTTCTCCTGGAATAGTTTCGTCTTCCTCTTTGAGTTTTTCCTTGAGGATTCCAAAAAAGGGTCCTGTTGTGTAATACTCTCAGTTGGCTTCCGCAGTGTGTGTCCTATCCCGCGCCATCGTCTCGCTGTATCTCTTTATCCACTGGTATTTGACCGGTGCATTTCCATAATTCTATGTTAGTGATTTTGTCCTGCCATTTCCATCCTTTTATTCTGTTTAAGCATCCATTAATGAAGGTCTGTATCTTCATGATTGTCATTTTTGTTGTTCTCCATGTTTCACAGACATATGATAAGACTGACTTAACATTGGACCTGAAAATTTGTATTGTTGTATTTACAAAATTTCTTTGGACTTCCATATGTTTCCCAGTGTAACGAAGGTACCGCTTGCTTTTGATTATCTTATTTTGGTATCATTCTCTATTCCTACCTCGTTGTCTAAATTACTGCCCAGATATATGTCAGATTCTACTTCTACAGAATAAACCTGATAATTCTTTATTTCCGTGAAGTCTGGAGTCACATTAGCAACAATTCCCTAGGATTTAGTTCAGATTTGAGTCTACGTCACGCGCGAGCACAATGAATAAGTGACGAGCCAGCGGACGAGGGGAATTAAGCAGCTCGTTTAGCACATACCATCGGTGTGATTCCCGAGAGGGTGAAAAGTCTCTTTCATGTGGACACACATGTGTAAAATTATGTGTAAAAGATGCGTAAAAGAAGTTTTTAATGATGTGTAAATCACATATGTAAAAGATATGTAAAAGAAGTTTAAAATGATGTGTAAAATGACGTGTAAAAGATGCGTAAAAGACGTTTAAAATGATGTGTAAAATGACGTGTAAAAGATGCGTAAAAGACGTTTAAAATGATGTGTAAAATGACGTGTAAAAGATGCGTAAAATAAGTTTAAAATATTGTGTAAAAGATAAGTAAAATATTAAACATTCACTTTTTCTTTGTTCACCAGTTACTTTGTCACAGCTAACAGTGAACCGCGATATGTGCGTCATTTTGACCCGGCAATTCTCATTGTAATACCATACTGTTCGATTTGTCGATTCAAAGCTTTCATCATCATCATCATCATCATCATCATCAAGTACCGGGCCTACTGGCGTAGGTGATCATGTCTCTCCACAAATTTCTATCTCGACAGTTATTAATCATTTCTTTTGTTAACCTTCTGCCAAGCCATTCTCTTAAGTTGTCTGGTATTTTTCTCTTTGCTTCCCTCTATCTCTTCGTCCCTCAATTTTCCCAGTTGTTACAATATATTCCAGTTGTTCTCTTCTCATTACATGGCCAAAAAATGATTATTGTTTCTTCCTAATATTTGAAATTAGCTCTCTTTTTGTTTTGACCTCTTTCAGAACATTTTCATTACTTTTCTTAGCTGTCCATGGTATTCTCAACATTCTTCTGTAAAACCAGATTTATACAGACTCCAGTGATTTTCTTGTCTGTTGTCCTATTGTCCATGATTCACATCCGTATGTTAACACTGGCTCTACATAACATTTAATAACTGTTTTTCTTGTTTCTATTGTCAAAAATGGATTGCATAGTATCTTCCTCATTCTTTGGAAAGCTTACATATTTGGCCAATATATGCTATCTATTTTATCGACCATTACAAAGATGCTATATTAAAGTCTTATTTATTATTAGTTTGCCGATCCTTAGCCAGGAATAGCGATAAGTCAACAGTATTTTGTTGGCATGCGACTTATCACCATCCCATTAAAATGTCCCACACCTCAAAGCCATCCACAGACACCTTACAAATGAGATAACGCTAACTTCTTTCACTCTTCGTTCGCCCAACAACTGAACCTCTTTATCAAAATTAAGACCCCATACCCAGTTTTGGAGGATGGGTCTCTTCACCCACCCCAATTCTCACACTTCTCTACTTATGTCCAGTCTCGGCCAATGTTCTTAAATGTTTCAAGAACGTCTCTTCTTCATGTATTTATGGCCTTCCTGACTTTATCTTCTAGTGTGGGTTCCATGACAGTACATGTCTTTCTATGCTGGCTTCATGTTTCCTTAACATGTATCCAAAACATCTCCAATGTCTATTCATAATCTCTTGCCTCTATCGTCCCGTGTTTTCTTATTTCCCAGATATCTCCATTTCTGATCTTCTCATGCAATCTTCACAATTTTCCTCAGTAAATGTTTACAAATGTTTTTAATTACTGTTTATTTGTATTATTTAATTCATATCAATGTCTCTGAGCCATAAAAGCGGACTCTCATTCATTGTTTATGAAATTGTCTTTTCTTTGTGCTTTTTAAAAATATGTATTTATTTTTGTTGTTGTTGCTGCCAATGTTTGATTAAGCTGGATGAATGCTGTACTTGTTTTATGTATTATTTACTTAGAAGCTCATCGTTATGGCTTGCTCTACCGTTGAATGGACGCAGATGCTGAGAACAGTAAATTGCAATATTTTATGCATTTCGGTCCAACAGATCAAACTTCAGCATTTTATTTTCTCCCTGCCTTTTGTGTTTGATCCTTCCAATGAAGTGGGAGGAAATCTAACATTGAGTTGCTCTGGTGGTGTAGATAACAATATACGATTCCATGAAGAAAATATGCGCATAGAAGAGAAATAAACATAGCAGTAAAATAAACATAGAAGGCAACAAACATAGAAGAGAGATAAACATAGCAGTAAAATAAACATAGAAGGCAAAAAACATAGAAGAGAAATAAACATGGGAGACAAATAAATAGAGAAGACAAAAAACATAGAAGAGAAATAAACATAGCAGTAAAATAAACACAGAAGGCAACAAACATAGAAGAGAGATAAACATGGGAGACAAATAAATATGGAAGACAAATAAACATAGAAGACAAAATAAACGTAGAAGACAAATAAACATAGAAGACAAATAAACAAAGAAGACAAAATAAACATAGAAGACAAAATAAACATAGAAGACAAATACACATAGAAGACAAATAAACATAGAAGACAAATAAACATAGAAGAGAAATAAACATAGAAGACAAAATAAACATAGAAGACAAATAAACATAGAAGACAAATAAACATAGAAGACAAATAAACATAGAAGACAAATAAACATAGAAGAGAAATAAACATAGATGGCAAAAACATAGAAGACAAAATAAACGTAGTCGACAAATAAACATAGAGGACAAATAAGAATAGAAGACAAATAAAAATAGAAGACAAAATGAACATAGAAGAAAAGAAAGCATAGATGACAAATAAACACAGAGAACAAATAAAATTATAGGACAAATTGAGCAATTGAATCTCCCCATATATCTCATCAGACCACAGAACCCAAAAATCAATGCCAGAGATACAGCTCGCCCAACTTCTGACTCGTTATCTCTCTCATTAACTGACATATTCCCCTGAACATACCAGCTGCATGTAATGTGATGACAAGCTGTATGAACACTAGCGGTTCCCCATATCCCCTTTTTTTTAAAAACTAACAAAACTGAAAAGAGATTTCAATTGCAAAACAAAACCAAAAAATCACGAACGGATAAACATTTGTGAAGTCTCAGGCGGTTGAAATGACGTTGGTAATGATAGAAGATTCAGCATCGACTCTCACTGTTTCTCGTGCTTCATCGACTGGAGGACGTACTTCGAATCTCATCGACACAAACAAAATAAATCTATGATCAAGTTCAGTTGATTAAAAAAACAAATAATGTCCAGTCATAGTATGTTTCTTTCATCCACTGCAAATGTTATATCATTCCGTGTGGAGCGCGAGCTAGATAGCAATTGTCTTGCAATAGTCAGAGACCCTCAACTGATCAAGTCCTCATCTAATCTCATAAATAACTAACTGTCTACATAAACAAATGAAAGATAACCATGTTGGGTTTACCGTAGGACGGGGGAGGGTTTACGACGCTAAACAGTGGATGTTCTGTTGACATGGGAAGACCTGTCCTGCATTACCTGTAGGATGGACACATTATCCAGCAGAAATCAAGGAAGATTTAGAAACCCACCACATCACATTCCTAGGTCATTTCGGCTCACGTCAACCCTTTGGCATTAACATCGTCCTTCACCTTCATTACCAACGCTTCCTGTGACGTAACGATCAGTGAATCTTTCTGTCTTAGTTCTATTCATTTCTGTAAAAAGGAAGGCAATTTTATCCCAACCTGTGCAATGGGAGATTCAGTGTTTCAGCCAATGAAAATGATGAACCAGCTGAAATTTTATGGTAACTGGCGTGGTGCTGACCACATAATAAATATTTACAAATATGGTGGCATGGTAGCCTTTTGTTATGACGTCGGCCTCTGGACTGTAAAGACCAGTGTTCAAAGCCTACCAGAAACGGTGATGATTTTTATCAAAAATAGGAAAAAATGATTTCGTGGTTTCTTTATGACGTTACCTCCCCTGATCTCTTGGGTAGTAAGATTCGATGTCTAGTCGTCTCTGAAAACGGCAAAAAAGAGGACGGCCCGTGTGCACTCGCGCACGTTAAAGAATCATTGTCAGTTAAAATCTAAAAGAGTAGGTCATACAATTTGGCTACTGCTTGCAGATAATTCTCTGCAAAAAATCTACAAGAGTAGGTCATACAATTTGGCTACTGCTTGCACATAATTTTCTGCAAAAAAAAACTGCCTACACCGTGAATCGTACTACGGAGGTCGTGCATGTGGGTCATGATTGTCCTAGGATTTTCTCGAGATTTCAGAAGTGGTTATCCTAGCACCTATGGATTCGTCCGGTGCCCACCGTTTATGGTCCTAACATCAACGTAATAAGTATGGCGATAGTAAAAAAAAAAGTGTAAAAAGTAAAGATCTATGTTATGTTACAAAACATAAAGAGAATATGGTGTTAGTGTCCAAATTTTAACAGACTGTCGGCACATGATTTTTGGGGTAATGTGGTCGGTATTACGCCCGTGCCATTTCACTTTCCCAGAAAATGTCGGTACCCATTAAAGGCTGGGTAAATCAGGAAGCCGTCGATAAGGATCGAAGCCGACCTCTTATTCTTATTAGTACAGTTAACGGCTCCCAAAAAGGAAATAAATGTACCATCACATTATTTCGCATACACCAAAAGGTAACATCCAATTGACCAGCTTCTAAAAGCTTTCATTACTTTCAGCTCGCGGCTAGGCACCGAAAACACAGCTGATGAAAAGTGTGTTTCTTATATGCTACTGAGATTGTCCATGATACTCATCTACAGATCCTAAAGAAACATGTATGATACTAAAGCTGTTGACCGTATTTTTTGCTGAAAAGACTTAGTAATAGCCTCCGTCAGTCATAGTTGACTATAGTATCCTCCGTCAGTCATAGTTGACTATAGTAGCCTCCGTCAGTCATAGTTGACTACAGTAGTCTCCGTCAGTCATAGTTGACTATAGTAGCCTCCGTCAGTCATAGTTGACTATAGTAGCCTCCGTCAGTCATAGTTGACTACAGTAGTCTCCGTCAGTCATATTTGACAATAGTAGCCTCCGTCAGTCATAGTTGACAATGGTAGCCTCCGTCAGTCATAGTTGACTGTAGTATCCTCCGTCAGTCAAGTTGACTATAGTATCCCCCGGCTGTCATAGTTGACTATAGTATCCTCCGTCAGTCATAGTTGACTATAGTATCCTCCATCAGTCATAGTTGATTATAGTATCCTCCGTCAGTCATAGTTGACTATAGTATCCTCCGTCAGTCATAGTTGACTATAGTATCCTCCGTCAGTCATAGTTGACTATAGTAGTCTACGTCAGTCATAGTTGGTTATAGCAGCCTCCGTAAGTCATAGTTGACTGTAGTATCCTCCGTCAGTCATAGTTGACTATAGTATCCTCCGTCAGTCATAGTTCACCATAGTATCCACCGGCAGTCATAGTTGACTATAGTATCCTCCGTCAGTCATAGTTCACCATAGTATCCACCGGCAGTCATAGTTGACTATAGTATCCTCCGTCAGTCATAGTTGACTATAGTATCCTCCGTCGGTCATAGTTGACTATAGTATCCTCCGTCAGTCATAGTTAACTATAGTATCCTCCGTCAGTCATAGTTGACTATAGTAGTCTACGTCAGTCATAGTTGGTTATAGCAGCCTCCGTCAGTCATAGTTGACTATAGTAGCTTCCGTCAGTCATAGTTGACTGTAGTAGATCCGTCAGTCATAGTTGACTATAGTAGCTTCCGTCAGTCATGGTTGACTATAGTAGCCTCCATCAGTCATAGTTGAAAATAGTAGCCTCCGTCAGTCATAGTTGACTATAGTTGCCTTCGTCAGTGATAGTTGATTATAGTAGCCTCCGTCAGTCATAGTTGACTATAGTTGCCTTCGTCAGTGATAGTTGACTATAGTAGCCTCCGTCAGTCATAGTTGACTATAGTTGCCTTCGTCAGTGATAGTTGACTATAGTAGCCTCCGTCAGTCATAGTTGACTATAGTTGCCTTCGTCAGTGATAGTTGACTATAGTAGCCTTCGTCAGTCATAGTTGACTATAGTTGCCTTCGTCAGTGATAGTTGACTATAGTAGCCTCCGTCAGTCATTGTTGACTATAGTAGCCTCCGTCAGTCATAGTTGACTATAGTAGCCTACATCAGTCATAGTTGACTATAGTAACCTCCGTCAGTCATTGTTGACTATAGTAACCTCCGTCAGTCATAGTTGACTATAGTAGACTCCGTTAGTCATAGTTGACTATAGTAGCCTACATCAGTCATAGTTGACTATAGTAGTCTACGTCAGTCATAGTTGACTATAGTAGTCTACGTCAGTCATAGTTGACTATAGTAGTCTACGCCAGTCATAGTTGACTATAGTAGCCTACATCAGTCATAGTTGACTATAGTAGTCTACGTCAGTCATAGTTGACTATAGTAGTCTACGTCAGTCATAGTTGACTATAGTAGCCTACGTCAGTCATAGTTGACTATAGTAGTCTACGTCAGTCATAGTTGACTATAGTAGTCTACGTCAGTCATAGTTGACTATAGTAGTCTACGTCAGTCATAGTTGACTATAGTAGTCTACGTCAGTCATAGTTGACTATAGTAGTCTACGTCAGTCATAGTTGACTATAGTAACCTCCGTCAGTCATAGTTGACTATAGTAGTCTACGTCAGTCATAGTTGACTATAGTAACCTCCGTCAGTCATAGTTGACTATAGTAGTCTACGTCAGTCATAGTTGACTATAGTAGTCTACGTCAGTCATAGTTGACTATAGTAGTCTACGTCAGTCATAGTTGACTATAGTAGTCTACGTCAGTCATAGTTGACTATAGTAACCTCCGTCAGTCATAGTTGACTATAGTAGTCTACGTCAGTCATAGTTGACTATAGTAACCTCCGTCAGTCATAGTTGACTATAGTAGTCTACGTCAGTCATAGTTGACTATAGTAACCTCCGTCAGTCATAGTTGACTATAGTAGTCTACGTCAGTCATAGTTGACTATAGTAACCTCCGTCAGTCATAGTTGACTATAGTAGTCTACGTCAGTCATAGTTGACTATAGTAGTCTACGTCAGTCATAGTTGACTATAGTAGTCTACGTCAGTCATAGTTGACTATGGATTTTGCAGCGCCCCTAGGAAATGTTCTTTTTTTCTTTTCCTTCACCGTGTATTCCCCTTTATCTATGAATCTGTCTCTGCTTGATGTTTGAGTTGCAGCTTTAGAGTGTGTTTCCAGAGATTGCGGTCTGCAGCTATGTCTTCCCAGGCTGCAGGGTTTATGTTCCGAGTCTTCATGTCATGTTTACACACATCTACAAAACGATGTTTTGGGTGCCCCTAGTCATTTTGTCATCTGCTAGTTGTCCATAGAGTATATCTTTTGGTTTGCGGCCATCTTTCATACGGCGTTCGTGGTATAAACCAGCGTAACCAACGTTGTTTGAGCAGCGTGTAGATATTCGGGAGGCCAGTGCGAGTCATGACCTCCACGTTTGTCACTTTATCCCCCGAGGTGATACCAAGAATTCGACGCAGACATCGTAAATGGAATTGAATTAAGAATAGAATATGACAAGACTTTATAAATAATATCTTTCTGCATATTCAAATGTAATTTTTAAAATTCAAGAATATAATTAAACAGGGAAAGAAGAAGGGCAAATGAAATTATGGATGACAGCAGAAAATATTTGAACGAAGGATGAAAAGGTCATCGAAAACACTAGACAAGGAAATTTGAAAATTTAGAAGACGCTATTCGTGTGAACAGAATTGATCATCAAATCTACTAGTCCCAAAGCGGTAATGATTATTCTAATCTGTATTTCTGTGGGGTTTTGTATAACCCAATTATTTTTGAAAACCCTCGCGTTTTTGTGTGTCTTTGTTGGTGTGTTTTGTCTTCAGCCAGATATCGATTATTATCACATCCCCCCCCCCCCCCCCCCCCCACACACTCTAATCCCGTTCTTTCACTTCCTTTGTATAATTGCGAGTTCCATCTCTATTTGTGTTATCACGCATTTTTAAAATATCTTTCATTTTCTCTCTCTCTCTCTCTCTCTCTCTCTCTCTCTCTCTCTCTCTCTCTCTCAGAATTCTTCCGTAACTCTGATCAGTGGCGTAGCGAGAAGAGTGGAGGGTGGGGAAACTAAAAAACAATGTTCACGTTACAACATCATTAAATCGCGAAAACTTTGAGTAGTAAAAAGAAGCAGCAAAAATAAATAGAAAACCATGTTTCGGATGCTAATCTGCCTTCCCCGTGCGTAATATTTGTCTTAGGCCAGGTGTTAATAATCTACACTACGCCCTTACCTCTAATATATTTGCTTTCAGAGAAGATGTTTGATCACCGAGTCAACATACAGTTGTATATTGCTTAATGTTTGTTAATTCGATACTACACTTAACAGAAGTTAAAATAGAAATATCGGGGTTTTCTTAAAGCAAGATGAACCAATGAAATGAAGGAACAGCTAGACTTATTGTTTCGTTGGATGATGGATGCACACGTGGTTACTTGTTATAGAATAGATCTTAGGAGAAAATGTCAAGTATCGGGGAGACTATTGATAACACTTGTGTCGTATCATTTCAAGGGAGAAAATTACCGCTTTACATGCAAATTGTGATAGATAATTGTGAAGATGGTTTGCTTCACACTACGAGACGCTGAATGTGGCTTTCCTGTGTTAGGAGGCTCAACGTCAGTTTAAGTGGTTTAATTAGAGATCTATAAACAAGGAAGCGGTTTCCTTTACCGTCTAAAAATACTAATTTCATAAAAATACAAAAGAAAAAACATAATTAAGTAAATACATAAAAAGTAAATTATTTAAATAAATAAATACATAAATAAATATATAGATAAATAAATGCATAGATACATAAATGAACACATAAATATATACATAACAAATAAATACGTAAAACATAAATGAGTGCATAAATAAATACATATATGAATATATAAATAAATATATACATAATAAAATACTATTAGAACTAGACTGACAATTATATTTGGCAAGAAGGGAGAGAAGATCTGATATATTAAACTCCAAATGTATCTCTTTGTGTAGTCTGGTTATTGAGCTTTGCCTGTAGACGCATGCATACGTTGTGAGACAACATTGACCTTTCCTCTTTACTGTTTCTGTGAAATTCTACGAAAAACTGTGAGAACAATTCTTGGAAATGTCAAAGAATTAAATGAACTGAAACCACTTTCATAAAACATCAATTTTGAAAATGAGTGAAATGTACTAAGATCAGTGCTACTTCGTCCATACATTTCGCACCATTTTGAAGATTATATCTAAAATGCCACTTTGAGGCGGAAAGAAACAGCCGTGAATTAATCAGCTTTTAAAAGCTTTCATTACTTTTAGCTGTCACCTGGGCTCTCAGAATCATCGCATGTGACGTTTTTTTTTCCCACATTCACATTCAAATCTAGGAAATGTCAAATAATTAAAATGCGTCGATATTTTATTTATTTAAAAAAATCGCAGCCAACCTGCATCACCAGCATATACATGAAAATGTCAGGCTAAGCGGCAAAGGGATGACGCAGAAATGGAGGAATGCACGACAGAGGAAAATTACGATGACAACACAAACACGGGGGAACAAGCTGGACACAAGTTGGCTGTTGTGATAGTTTTACATATTTAATCAAATTATCATTTGAAAATGAGAAAAAATAAATGAAATGGTAAAAAAGTGGTATGCTAACAGCTTCACGTAGGTGAAAAACAAAATAAAAGTAGAACAGCGCTTCAGCCAAGTAGGCCTTCAGCTGAAAAAGTAACCAAAAACATGAAAAAATATACAAGGATATACACAAATATCTAACTACATGGCTATATTATACTAGGCTATCTTCTTCTTTCTTTTCTCTTTCTCACTGATACCTAAAAGGTGTCGTGGTTTATATCATTTGTCGTTCTTGAGCTGCTCGAGCTGTCTGAATTAGTGATTTACTTTGTTGTTACATGTCTCTATCAATGCATCTATCCATCTTCTTCTGGGTCTTCCTCTTGGTCTTTTCCCATGCATTCTCGAGAAGAACGCGCTTGATGGTGATTGGTAAGGATTCATTCTGACCAAGTGGCCAAACCATTTCAGTTGTTGTTCTATATATTCTTGGCAGGGTTTTGTTCCTACTATTTTTCTTATGGTTTCATTTGGTATTCTATCTCTTCTTGTGTTGTTTGTTACTTTTCTCAAGCATCTCATCTCACTAGGCTATCAAAAAGGAAAAATAAATCACTTCCCTGTGGTTCGGAGCTTGGTCAGATTTGTCATTATTATCATCGACTTTACAGCAGCTCCACAATTCTATACACCTTGATGCCGTTACACAAGTGTCGATGAGTGAGGCCGAGAAAGTGGCGAGATCCAGAACTTTGTATCTCCCTCGGCAACCCAGAGATTACATGAGGAGAGAAGAAAGAAAGACATAATACAACGCCATGACGTTTTCGACCTTCTGCAGAAAACAACAAAAACACAAACGAACACAAAAGGGATAATTTTTAAAAGTATAGAAAAAAATGGTATGGTAAAAGCTTTACGTAAATAATAGACGACACAAATTTGAACGACGCTTCGGCTCAATAGACCTTCCGCAGGAACAAACAAACAACACACACACACACACACTGATATGTAAGTAAATAAAACTAATCCCACATAGCTAACTAGGAATGAAACATCCAAAACAAAATAATCAAAACTGGTTTAAGAAAAGAAAAAAATTCTTCCCTGTGTCGTGGACCGTGACCGGAACGAGAAAGAGAGAGAATCCGCGCGGTGGTACGTTGTAATTACCCTGATGGTCACCACTCGGACGCATAAAAGAAATGCAATGGATTCTAACTGCATTATAGGCAGTAACTAAAACTAGTAAAAGAACGAAGGAAATATAATTTAGAAAATACAACACTGAACTGCATGAGGGATCCAGTGTGCTTACTGTAAGAGCATGGGACAGAGAACAAGCAAGAGACGAGAGACAAGAGCAAGAGACGAGAGACAAGAGCAAGAGACGAGAGACAAGAGCAAGAGTCGAGAGAACAAGAGCAAGAGACGAGAGACAAGAGCAAGAGACGAGAGACAAGAGCAAGAGACGAGAGACAAGAGCAAGAGACGAGAGAACAAGCAAGAGACGAGAGACAAGAGCAAGAGACGAGAGACAAGAGCAAGAGACGAGAGAACAAGCAAGAGACGAGAGAACAAGAGCAAGAGACGAGAGACAAGAGCAAGAGACGAGAGACAAGAGCAAGAGACGAGAGACAAGAGCAAGAGACGAGAGACAAGAGCAAGAGACGAGAGAACAAGCAAGAGACGAGAGACAAGAGCAAGAGACGAGAGACAAGAGCAAGAGACGAGAGAACAAGCAAGAGACGAGAGAACAAGAGCAAGAGACGAGAGACAAGAGCAAGAGACGAGAGAACAAGAGCAAGAGTCGAGAGAACAAGCAAGAGACGAGAGAACAAGCAAGAGACGAGAGACAAGAGCAAGAGACGAGAGACAAGAGCAAGAGTCGAGAGAACAAGCAAGAGACGAGAGAACAAGAGCAAGAGACGAGAGAAAAGCAAGAGACGAGAGAACAAGCAAGAGACGAGAGACAAGAGCAAGAGTCGAGAGAACAAGCAAGAGACGAGAGAACAAGCAAGAGACGAGAGACAAGAGCAAGAGTCGAGAGAACAAGCAAGAGACGAGAGACAAGAGCAAGAGACGAGAGACAAGAGCAAGAGACGAGAGACAAGAGCAAGAGACGAGAGAACAAGCAAGAGACGAGAGACAAGAGCAAGAGTCGAGAGACAAGAGCAAGAGACGAGAGACAAGAGCAAGAGACGAGAGACAAGAGCAAGAGACGAGAGACAAGAGCAAGAGACGAGAGACAAGAGCAAGAGACGAGAGACAAGAGCAAGAGACGAGAGACAAGAGCAAGAGACGAGAGACAAGAGCAAGAGACGAGAGACAAGAGCAAGAGACGAGAGACAAGAGCAAGAGACGAGAGACAAGAGCAAGAGACGAGAGACAAGAGCAAGAGACGAGAGACAAGAGCAAGAGACGAGAGACAAGAGCAAGAGACGAGAGACAAG
Organism: Megaustenia siamemsis; assembly: GCA_032433765.1. Taxonomy (NCBI): domain Eukaryota; kingdom Metazoa; phylum Mollusca; class Gastropoda; order Stylommatophora; family Ariophantidae; genus Megaustenia; species Megaustenia siamemsis. The sequence goes on along the minus strand of JAVIAB010000047.1, from coordinate 3,177,587 downwards.
AGCAAGAGACGAGAGACAAGAGCAAGAGTCGAGAGAACAAGCAAGAGACGAGAGACAAGAGCAAGAGACGAGAGACAAGAGCAAGAGACGAGAGACAAGAGCAAGAGACGAGAGACAAGAGCAAGAGACGAGAGACAAGAGCAAGAGACGAGAGACAAGAGCAAGAGACGAGAGACAAGAGCAAGAGTCGAGAGACAAGAGCAAGAGTCGAGAGACAAGAGCAAGAGACGAGAGACAAGAGCAAGAGTCGAGAGACAAGAGCAAGAGACGAGAGACAAGAGCAAGAGACGAGAGACAAGAGCAAGAGACGAGAGACAAGAGCAAGAGACGAGAGACAAGAGCAAGAGACGAGAGACAAGAGCAAGAGACGAGAGACAAGAGCAAGAGACGAGAGACAAGAGCAAGAGACGAGAGAACAAGCAAGAGACGAGAGACAAGAGCAAGAGACGAGAGAACAAGCAAGAGACGAGAGACAAGAGCAAGAGACGAGAGACAAGAGCAAGAGACGAGAGAACAAGCAAGAGACGAGAGACAAGAGCAAGAGACGAGAGACAAGAGCAAGAGACGAGAGAACAAGCAAGAGACGAGAGACAAGAGCAAGAGTCGAGAGACAAGAGCAAGAGTCGAGAGAACAAGCAAGAGACGAGAGACAAGAGCAAGAGACGAGAGACAAGAGCAAGAGTCGAGAGACAAGAGCAAGAGTCGAGAGACAAGAGCAAGAGTCGAGAGACAAGAGCAAGAGTCGAGAGACAAGAGCAAGAGACGAGAGACAAGAGCAAGAGTCGAGAGAACAAGCAAGAGACGAGAGACAAGAGCAAGAGTCGAGAGACAAGAGCAAGAGACGAGAGACAAGAGCAAGAGTCGAGAGACAAGAGCAAGAGTCGAGAGACAAGAGCAAGAGTCGAGAGACAAGAGCAAGAGACGAGAGACAAGAGCAAGAGTCGAGAGACAAGAGCAAGAGTCGAGAGACAAGAGCAAGAGACGAGAGACAAGAGCAAGAGTCGAGAGAACAAGCAAGAGACGAGAGACAAGAGCAAGAGTCGAGAGACAAGAGCAAGAGACGAGAGACAAGAGCAAGAGACGAGAGACAAGAGCAAGAGACGAGAGACAAGAGCAAGAGACGAGAGACAAGAGCAAGAGACGAGAGACAAGAGCAAGAGACGAGAGACAAGAGCAAGAGACGAGAGACAAGAGCAAGAGACGAGAGACAAGAGCAAGAGTCGAGAGACAAGAGCAAGAGACGAGAGACAAGAGCAAGAGACGAGAGACAAGAGCAAGAGACGAGAGACAAGAGCAAGAGACGAGAGACAAGAGCAAGAGACGAGAGACAAGAGCAAGAGACGAGAGACAAGAGCAAGAGACGAGAGAACAAGCAAGAGACGAGAGACAAGAGCAAGAGTCGAGAGACAAGAGCAAGAGTCGAGAGAACAAGCAAGAGACGAGAGACAAGAGCAAGAGACGAGAGACAAGAGCAAGAGTCGAGAGACAAGAGCAAGAGACGAGAGACAAGAGCAAGAGACGAGAGACAAGAGCAAGAGACGAGAGACAAGAGCAAGAGACGAGAGACAAGAGCAAGAGACGAGAGACAAGAGCAAGAGACGAGAGACAAGAGCAAGAGACGAGAGAACAAGCAAGAGACGAGAGACAAGAGCAAGAGTCGAGAGACAAGAGCAAGAGTCGAGAGAACAAGCAAGAGACGAGAGACAAGAGCAAGAGACGAGAGACAAGAGCAAGAGTCGAGAGACAAGAGCAAGAGTCGAGAGACAAGAGCAAGAGTCGAGAGACAAGAGCAAGAGTCGAGAGACAAGAGCAAGAGACGAGAGACAAGAGCAAGAGTCGAGAGAACAAGCAAGAGACGAGAGACAAGAGCAAGAGTCGAGAGACAAGAGCAAGAGACGAGAGACAAGAGCAAGAGACGAGAGACAAGAGCAAGAGTCGAGAGACAAGAGCAAGAGTCGAGAGACAAGAGCAAGAGACGAGAGACAAGAGCAAGAGACGAGAGACAAGAGCAAGAGACGAGAGACAAGAGCAAGAGACGAGAGACAAGAGCAAGAGACGAGAGAACAAGCAAGAGTCGAGAGAACAAGCAAGAGTCGAGAGAACAGAGCAAGAGTCGAGAGACAAGAGCAAGAGTCGAGAGACAAGAGCAAGAGTCGAGAGACAAGAGCAAGAGTCGAGAGACAAGAGCAAGAGTCGAGAGACAAGAGCAAGAGTCGAGAGACAAGAGCAAGAGTCGAGAGACAAGAGCAAGAGTCGAGAGACAAGAGCAAGAGTCGAGAGACAAGAGCAAGAGTCGAGAGACAAGAGCAAGAGTCGAGAGACAAGAGCAAGAGTCGAGAGACAAGAGCAAGAGTCGAGAGACAAGAAAAGATGGAGAGAAGTAGAAGAAAGGAACCCGCACCCGCTATTACGGGAACAAAGGTTATCTGTCTATTCTGAGACGGTGTGGTCTAGAGATAAGACGTCGGCCAGAGGCCTCGGTAGCCTAGTTGGGAAAACCTTCACCTGGACTATCGACGCTCGGACAACCCGTGTTCGATTCCCGCTGGAAGCAGAAATAGGTACCAGGGTAGTACTCTGTGAAGGTGAGGAATGCCGCCTCGCGTCGTGAGTTTCGATGTTTGAAGCGACACAATCCAGAAGTCTGCGAACACTTTTGAATAGGCGGCTGAGTATATATGGGTGAAAACTCGCTAGAACACCGATTCAAGTCTCGTACTTTACCGTTCCCTTTACCGTTACCGTTACCTTTACCTTTACCGTTACCTTACCGTTACCTTTACCGTTACCTTTACCGTCACCTTTACCTTTACCGTTACCGTTACCTTTACCGTTACCGTTACCTTTACCTTTACCGTTACCTTTACCGTTACCTTTACCGTTACCTTTACCGTTACCTTTACCTTTACCGTTACCGTTACCGTTACCTTTACCGTTACCTTTACCTTTACCGTTACCTTTACCGTTACCTTTACCGTTACCTTTACCGTTACATTTACCGCTACCGTTACCTTTACCTTTACCGTTACCTTTACCGTTACCTTTACCTTTACCTTTACCGTTACCTTTACCGTTACCTTTACCTTTACCGTTACCTTTACCGTTACCTTTACCTTTACCGTTACCGTTACCTTTACCTTTACCTTTACCTTTACCGTTACCTTTACCGTTACCTTTACCTTTACCGTTACCTTTACCTTTACCGTTACCTTTACCGTTACCGTTACCTTTACCTTTACCTTTACCGTTACCTTTACCTTTACCGTTACCTTTACCTTTACCGTTACCTTTACCTTTACGTCGGCCTCTAGACATGAGTGTCTGGGGTTCGATTCCCACCACAGGCAATAGAATTTTTTTTAAAAATCGAATCAAGGGATTTAGCTTCTCTGGTCTCTGGGTGGTGAGATTTTGCGTCTAGCTCTCTCTGAGCGAAAAAAAAACAGAAGGTCTCGTGTGTATTTTGCGCACGTTAAAGAACTCTTGGAAATTAAAAATCGAAAAGAGTAGGCCAAAAAATGGTGGCTGTCCAGGCAAAATTAAAAGGAAAAAATCTACCCAAAAGTTTATAACTCTCGACGATAAATATATGAGAGTACATCTGAAGTCGGAGAATATCTGCTTGTATGGTGGGGGATACATGAGCACAACGCTGTTGGTGTGAAAAGTAGGAAAGTGATGTTCACACACAATTGAGTCCTGGGGATTTAAAGTTGGGTAATGTAAACAAACAAACATGCAAACAAACACACATACATACCCACACACACATACACAAATAAACAAACACACACACACAAATAAACAAACAAGCAAACACACACACACACACACAAATAAACATAACAACAAACAAGCAAACACACTCACACAAATAAGCAAACAAACAAACAAGCACACAAACACACACACAAAACAAAGAAACAAACAAGCAAACATACACACATAAATAAACAAATAAACAAACAAGCAAACACACATACACAAAAAAACAAACACACTTTGCCTGGACAGCCACCATTTTTTGGCCTGCTCTTTTCCATTTTCACACACACAAATAAACAAACAAACAAACACACACAAATAAACAAACAAACAAACAAACACATACACAGAAATAAACAAACAAACACACACAAATAAACAAGCAAACACACAAATAAACAAACAAACAAACAAACACAAATAAACAACAAACAAGCAAACACATACACACACAAATAAACAAACAAACAAATAAACGAACAAACAAGCACACACACAGATAAATAAACAGACAAACAAACAGACAAACAAACAGAGAAACATAGAAACAGAGAAACAAACAAACAAGCATCTGCCTATTCCTTTTATACCAAACAACCTGTGATGTCCACAAAGCGGCACACATTTCTTATATAAATCACCTCGTGGAACAACAAGCCAGACAAATGAAAAATGTCAACATTGTTTCGTTTACCTTTTCTGATCTTTATCCAAGTCCTCAATTTAGGTTAAGCCAATATGGTTCTCCAAATAGACACAGCAAATACAAATTTACACATTTTGTTACACGGAAAGAACGACACAGACACATGTTTACAAAAAAAAATTAAAAAACTCGAATCTGTACTGGAAATCGAAGATTGCAACACAAACATGCCGAGCACTGACATAAAAAAAATACACACACATACATTAACATACGCAGTTTCCTTTTGGATCAATGCTTTTTTAAATATATATATATATATACATATATATATATATATATATATATATATATATATATATATATATATATATATATATATATAATAACCGTCTCATGCGGTGTTCTAAATTAGAATTAAAAAATAAGCTCATTTAGATTTACAAATTAGATTTCTTTCGGATTTTTCCTGTTGATGAACACTAATGTATGGGCAAAATAAAAATCTGGAATGATATTAGATTTTTATTCCTTATGTTTAGAGGTTTATTGATTTTAATCTTTCCGCGTTAAACCGTGACGAAGCTAAATCTGAAAAGGCGGCCGTTGGTAGTGTAGTCTTTAATTAAACAGGTCAATAAAACACGTACTTATAGTTTTGTTGTTTGTATATATTAGCGTCATGATAAATGTGTGTTGTTTGTACATTAGCGTCATGATAAATGTGTGTTTTTTTGTACTTTGGCGTAATGATAAATGTGAGTTGTTTGTACATTAGCATCATTATAAATGTGTGTTGTTTGTACTTTGGCATCATGATAAATGTGTGTTGTTTGTACATTAGCGTCATGATAAATGTGTGTTGTTTGTACATTAGCGTCATGATAAATGTGTGTTGTTTGTACATTAGCGTCATAATAAATGTGTGTTGTTTGTACATTAGCGTCATGATAAATGTGTGTTGTTTGTACATTAGCGTCATGATAAATGTGTGTTGTTTGTACATTAGCATCATGATAAATGTGTGTTGTTTGTACATTAGCGTCATGATAAATGTGTGTTGTTTGTACATTAGCGTCATGATAAATGTGTGTTGTTTGTACTTTGGCGTCATGATAAATGTGTGTTGTTTGTACTTTGGCATCATGATAAATGTGAGTTGTTTGTACATTAGCGTCATGATAAATGTGAGTTGTTTGTACTTTAGCATCATGATAAGTGTGAGTTGTTTGTACTTTGGCATCATGATAAATGTGTGTTGTTTGTACATTAGCATCATGATAAATGTGAGTTTTTTTGTACATTAGCGTCATGATAAATGTGAGTTGTTTGTACATTAGCGTAATGATAAATGTGTGTTGTTTGTACTTTGGCATCATGATAAATGTGTGTTGTTTGTACATTAGCGTCATGATAAATGTGTGTTTTTTTGTACTTTGGCGTAATGATAAATGTGAGTTGTTTGTACATTAGCATCATTATAAATGTGTGTTGTTTGTACTTTGGCATCATGATAAATGTGTGTTGTTTGTACATTAGCGTAATGATAAATGTGTGTTGTTTGTACATTAGCATCATGATAAATGTGTGCTGTTTGTACATTAGCGTAATGATAAGTGTGAGTTGTTTGTACATTAGCGTCATGATAAATGTGAGTTGTTTGTACATTAGCGTCATGATAAATGTGTGTTGTTTGTACATTAGCGTCATAATAAATGTGTGTTGTTTGTACATTAGCGTCATGATAAATGTGTGTTGTTTGTACATTAGCGTCATGATAAATGTGTGTTGTTTGTACATTAGCATCATGATAAATGTGTGTTGTTTGTACATTAGCGTCATGATAAATGTGTGTTGTTTGTACATTAGCGTCATGATAAATGTGTGTTGTTTGTACTTTGGCGTCATGATAAATGTGTGTTGTTTGTACTTTGGCATCATGATAAATGTGAGTTGTTTGTACATTAGCGTCATGATAAATGTGAGTTGTTTGTACTTTAGCATCATGATAAGTGTGAGTTGTTTGTACTTTGGCATCATGATAAATGTGTGTTGTTTGTACATTAGCATCATGATAAATGTGAGTTTTTTTGTACATTAGCGTCATGATAAATGTGAGTTGTTTGTACATTAGCGTAATGATAAATGTGTGTTGTTTGTACTTTGGCATCATGATAAATGTGTGTTGTTTGTACATTAGCGTCATGATAAATGTGTGTTTTTTTGTACTTTGGCGTAATGATAAATGTGAGTTGTTTGTACATTAGCATCATTATAAATGTGTGTTGTTTGTACTTTGGCATCATGATAAATGTGTGTTGTTTGTACATTAGCGTAATGATAAATGTGTGTTGTTTGTACATTAGCATCATGATAAATGTGTGCTGTTTGTACATTAGCGTAATGATAAGTGTGAGTTGTTTGTACATTAGCGTCATGATAAATGTGAGTTGTTTGTACATTAGCGTCATGATAAATGTGTGTTCTTTGTACATTAGCGTCATGATAAATGTGAGTTGTTTGTACATTAGCGTCATGATAAATGTGTGTTGTTTGCACATTAGCATCATGATAAATGTGAGTTGTTTGTACATTAGCGTCATGATAAATGTGAGTTGTTTGTACATTAGCGCCATGATAAATGTGAGTTGTTTGTACTTTAGCATCATGATAAGTGTGAGTTGTTTGTACTTTAGCATCATGATAAGTGTGAGTTGTTTGTACTTTGGCATCATGATAAATGTGTGTTGTTTGTACATTAGCATCATGATAAATGTGAGTTTTTTGTACATTAGCGTCATGATAAATGTGAGTTGTTTATACATTAGCGTAATGATAAATGTGTGTTGTTTGTACTTTGGCATCATGATAAATGTGTGTTGTTTGTACATTAGCGTCATGATAAATGTGTGTTTTTTGTACTTTGGCGTAATGATAAATGTGAGTTGTTTGTACATTAGCATCATGATAAATGTGTGTTTTTTGTACTTTGGCATCATGATAAATGTGTGTTGTTTGTACATTAGCGTCGTGATAAATGTGTGTTGTTTGTAATTTGGCGTAATGATAAATGTGTGTTGTTTGTACATTAGCATCATTATAAATGTGTGTTGTTTGTACATTAGCGTCATGATAAGTGTGAGTTGTTTGTACATTAGCGTCATGATAAATGTGAGTTGTTTGTACATTAGCGTCATGATAAATGTGTGTTGTTTGTACTTTGGCGTAATGATAAATGTGTGTTGTTTTGTACATTAGCATCATGATAAATGTGTGTTGTTTGTACTTTGGCGTAATGATAAATGTGAGTTGTTTGTACATTAGCGTCATGATAAATGTGTGTTATTTGTACTTTAGCATCATGATAAATGTGTGTTATTTGTACTTTAGCATCATGATAAATGTGTGTTGTTTGTACTTTAGCATCATGATAAATGTGTGTTGTTTGTACTTTAGCATCATGATAAATGTGTGTTGTTTGTACTTTGGCGTAATGATAAATGTGTGTTGTTTGTACATTAGCATCATGATAAGTGTGTGTTGTTTGTACTTTAGCATCATGATAAATGTGTGTTGTTTGTACTTTAGCATCATGATAAATGTGTGTTGTTTGTACTTTAGCCTCTTGATAAATGTGTGTTGTTTGTACTTTAGCCTCTTGATAAACGTGTGTTGTTTGTACATTAGCGTCATGATGAATGTGTGTTATTTGTACATTAGCATCATGATAAGTGTGTGTTGTTTGTACTTTAGCCTCTTGATAAATGTGTGTTGTTTGTACATTAGCGTCATGATGAATGTGTGTTATTTGTACATTAGCATTATGATAAATGTGTGTTGTTTGTACTTTAACATCATGATAAATGTGTGTTGTTTGTACAGAGATGCCAGGCCTACAAATTAATAGAAAGATAATCAATAACCTAAGATATGCTGATGATACTGTGCTACGAGCAGAAAATCCTAAAGATCTACAACAATTACTTAATGAAATAAACATGGTAAGCAAAAAATATGGACTATATATGAATATCGAAAAGACTAAAACTATGATAATTTACAAAGGAAATACTCAAAACCTACAAATGGATATCAAAATTGAAGGAATAGACCTGGAGACAGTTCAGAACTACAACTACCTTAGACATACTATAACCAGTGATAGAAAATGTACAACTGAAATAAACAAAAGAATATGAATGGTAACAAGTAATGTTAATGTCATGAAGAACATACTAACATAAAAACAAATAACACCAGGACTAAAACTAAGAGTAGCAAAATGTTACATCTTCTCAATATTCCTATATGGTGCAGAAACATGGACATTGGATAAGAAGACAGAACAGAGAATTGAAGCCTTTGAAATGTGGATATATAGAAGAATAGGTAGAATTGGATGGAAGGAAAAGAAAACAAACGATGAAGTTTTAAAACAAATAAAAATGAAAAGAGAACAACTAAACACAATTCAAACAAGACAAATGAGATTTTTGGGCCATGTTAAAAGACACAACAGCCTACTAAAAGTGATCCTGGAGGGGAAAATACAAGGTAAAAGAGGCAGACCAAGACTAATATGGACGAGTAACATCGAAAGATGGATAAATCAGACTATGACAACCTGCACCATCAAAGCAAGTGACAGAGCAGAATGGCGCTCCATGGTAGCCAACCGTCGTTGCGGAGACAGCACTCGATGATGATGATGGAACCTGGAAGCCTACAATCAAGATCAAACCGGACCTCTTGTCCAATGTAGTCCAGTTCAGCAATCACTGAGCTATCGTGTCTCCCTGGATACATGTTTGTTCTTTATCATCATGATAAATGTGTGTTCTTTATCATCATGATAAATGTGTGTTCTTTTCATCATGATAAATTAGTGTTCTTTAGCGTCATGATAAATGTGTGTTCTTTATCATCATGATAAATGTGTGTTTTTAGCGACATGATAAATGTGTGTTCTTTATCATCATGATAAATATGTGTTCTTTATCATCATGATAAATGTGTGTTTTTAGCGTCATGATAAATGTGTGTTCTTTATCATCATGATAAATGTGTGTTTTTAGCGACATGATAAATGTGTGTTCTTTATCATCATGATAAATATGTGTTCGGTATCATCATGATAAATGTGTGTTTTTAGCGACATGATAATGTGTGGTCTTTATCATCATGATACATGTGTGTTCTTATCATCATGATAAATGTGTGTTCTTTAGCGTCATGATAAATGTGTGTTCTTTAGTGTCATGATAAAAGTGACCTTGGGTGATGCTGTCCATATTGTCCTTCAATTTATTTTTACAATGATCCAGGATCCAAATGAACCTGGCTTGAAAGCAATCATGTTTTGTGAACCATAGCTGACTAAGATCCCTCTCCATTTTCACTTTTCTTGTCTGGAGACAACCAACCAGCCTAGTCAAGAGAGTTGGCATCGGAAAGGGAAAGCAGTCCTCTGCTTACAAATATAGTGATGAAATCGGATGAACCTATCAAAATCCTTTAGACCAGAGTTTCTCCACCTTTTTTCTACCGTGGTCCCTTTCTTACCTTGTTTTCTTTCCGTCCCCGTTCCCTCTTTCCATAAAAAAGAAAACTATTTTTACATGTTTTTTTTTTTTTTTGTGTGTAGATAAACCGTTTTGTAAATTCATGTTCCAACCATCGAGGATGGTCACTTTTGAAGTCCATCAAATCTTTCTGATGTGAGCTTCTCTGATAGGCTCCGCTAGTGAAACAATTCATTGAGTGGAAAGCCGTGTCTGTTTGTTGTATTCCACAAACATCTGAATTGCTTTATGTGTGGCCACTTAGTTTCGTGCCGTACCCCGCCCCACTCCCAATTACGCTATTTTAAAAAAAATCTGTCTCCCCCCCCAAAAAAAAAAAAAAGAAAGATCCGAATGGGCCCCAGACTGAAAACCTCCGCTTTAGACCCCCACTCCCCCCTTTTTATGACATATGCCACAGACAAGGTCTCTCTATCTATTCTTTGGAGCTTCCTCTACTTCTCCCTAGTCTATGCCACAGATAAAATATCTCTGTCCATTCTTGGGAGATTCCTCTACATCTCCCCAGTCTATGCCACTGACGATGTCTCTCTATTCATTCCTAAGAGTTTCCCCTTCTTCTCTCCAGTCTATGCCACAGACAATGTCTCTCTATCTATTCTTTGGAGCTTCCTCTACTTCTCCCTAGTCTATGCCACAGATAAAATCTCTCTATCCATTCCTGGGAGATTCCTCTACTTCTCCCAGTTTCACAGACAATGTCTTTCTATCTGTTCCTTGGAATTTTCTCTACTTCTCCCAGTCTAAGCCACAGACAATATCTCTCTATCTATTCCTTGGAGTTTCCTCTACTTCTCCCAGTCAATGCCACAGACACGGTCTCTCTATCTATTCCTGCGAATTTCATTTTCTTCTCCTTAGTCTATTGCAGATACAAGATCTCTCTATCTATTCATAGGAATTTCCTCTATTTCTCTCCAGTCTAGACTGCAGACAAGATCTCTCTATCTATTCATAGGAATTTCCTCTATTTCTCTCCAGTCTAGACTGCAGACAAGATCTCTCTATCTATTCCATTAAATTTCCTCTATTTCTCTCCAGTCTAGACTACAGACAGGGTCTCTCTATCTATTCCTATGAATTTATTCTACTTCTCTCCAAACAAGGCCAATGCTCTTGAGGGTTTCCATGAATTATCTATGTATTCTCGACCCTTTCTTGCTTTCTATTTCTCTGTGGGTTCCATGACAATGCCTACCTTGCTATGTTGGCATCAGGTTTTCTTGTGTGTGTTGAATCCATCTTTATTTTCGCTTCATAGTCAGTCGTTCGATTGGCCCCTGTTTTGTTCTTTCCCATTTATCTTCATTTCTGATCTTGTCATACCATGAGATGTTCGGAATTCCCTCAGACAATTGTTTACAAATGCTTGGTTTAGGTACAACTATCCGAAGTGTCTCACATTATCTGTCTAAATTAGATATATTGCCCCGGGCACACAGGAGTTCATGGCAATGAGATAACACACATGGTATCGGGATCTGACATTGCGCAGGAGACCTTAACTTTAATATATGAACGTAAATGACATTATGGAGGATTTTATAGACCTCCTATCACAAGAAGGCGACAACGAAGCGGAAGATAACCCACATGTCAACGGAATGGTGGAACATGGGTACCACGAAAGGCGAAAGCAGGAAAAGCATCATCAACGGAGCGTTTAACCAATGTAGGATATGAACCATCAGTATATGAGCATTCAATAATTGCTTGAATGAGCGGCGGAGCGGATATGGGGATTTTCTGACTGCAGTGAGACCAATCAGACCTAACATATAAAGGCTAGATATACAGCCGGATGTTTAAGTAACAATCCGCAGATATTGCAGCTTACTTTGAACCACAGTAGGAAAATACAGAGAAAAGTAATAAAGAAAAAAGAGATAAAAATAAGGATATCAAAAGCAAGAGGTGCCTTCGTTGCACTGGGAAACATATGGAAGTCCAAAGACATTAAGTTAAATACAAACATAAACATTTTCAACTCCAATGTTAAGCCAGTATTATTGTGTGGCTGTGAAGCATGGAGAACAACAAAAATGACAATCATGAAGATACAGACCTTCATTAATTGATGCTTACACAGAATAAAGGGATGGAAATGACAGGATAAAATCACTAACATACAATTATGAAATGCACCGGTCAAATACCAGTGAATAAAGAGATACTGCGAAGACGATGGCGCTGGATAGGACACACTGCAGAAGCCAACTGAGAATATTACACAACAGGCCTTTTTTGCAATCCCCATGGAAAAAAGACAAAATGGAAGACCAAAATATTTTTGGAGAAGACAGGAGATGAAGATGATGGGAAGACATGGAGTGATCTTAAAAGAATGGCAAGAAACAGAACGACTTGGAAAGTGTTTGTTGAAGACCTATGTTCCACAGGGAGCTGAAAGTGTTTGTTGAAGACCTATGTTCTACAGGGAGCTGAAAGTGTTTGTTGAAGACCTATGCTCCACAGGGAGCTGAAAGTGTTTGTCGAAGACCTATGTTCCACAGGGAGCTGAAAGTGTTTGTTGAAGACCTATGTTCCAGAGGGAGCTGAAAGTGTTTGTTGAAGACCTATGTTCCACAGGGAGCTGATAGTGTTTGTTGAAGACCTATGTTCCACAGGGAGCTGATAGTGTTTGTTGAAGACCTATGTTCCACAGGGAACTGAAAGTGTTTGTTGAAGACCTATGTCCCACAGGGAACTGAAAGTGTTTGTTGAAGACCTATGTCCCACAGGGAACTGAAAGTGTTTGTTGAAGACCTATGTTCCACAGGGAGCTGAAAGTGTTTGTTGAAGACCTATGCTCCACAGGGAGCTGAAAGTGTTTGTTGAAGACCTATGCTCCACAGGGAGCTGAAAGTGTTTGTTGAAGACCTATGCTCCACAGGGACTGAAAGTGTTGTTGAAGACCTATGTTCCACAGGGAGCTGAAAGTGTTTTGTTGAAGACCTATGTCCCACAGGGAACTGAAAGTGTTTGTTGAAGACCTATGTTCCACAGGGAGCTGAAAGTGTTTGTTGAAGACCTATGTTCCACAGGGAGCTGAAAGTGTTTGTTGAAGACCTATGTTCCACAGGGAACTGAAAGTGTTTGTTGAAGACCTATGTTCCACAGGGAGCTGAAAGTGTTTGTTGAAGACCTATGCTCCACAGGGAGCTGAAAGTGTTTGTTGAAGACCTATGTTCCACAGGGAGCTGAAAGTGTTTGTTGAAGACCTATGCTCCACAGGGAGCTGAAAGTGTTTGTTTGAAGACCTATGCTCCACAGGGAGCTGAAAGTGTTTGTTGAAGACCTATGCTCCACAGGGAGCTGAAAGTGTTTGTTGAAGACCTATGTTCCACAGGGAGCTGAAAGTGTTTGTTGAAGACCTATGTCCCACAGGGAACTGAAAGTGTTTGTTGAAGACCTATGTTCCACAGGGAGCTGAAAGTGTTTGTTGAAGACCTATGTTCCACAGGGAACTGAAAGTGTTTGTTGAAGACCTATGTTCCACAGGGAGCTGAAAGTGTTTGTTGAAGACCTATGCTCCACAGGGAGCTGAAAGTGTTTGTTGAAGACCTATGCTCCACAGGGAGCTGAAAGTGTTTGTTGAAGACCTATGCTCCACAGGGAGCTGAAAGTGTTTGTTGAAGACCTATGCTCCACAGGAGCTGAAAGTGTTTGTTGAAGACCTATGCTCCACAGGGAGCTGAAAGTGTTTGTTGAAGACCTATGTTCCACAGGGAGCTGAAAGTGTTTGTTGAAGACCTATGTCCCACAGGGAACTGAAAGTGTTTGTTGAAGACCTATGTTCCACAGGGAGCTGAAAGTGTTTGTTGAAGACCTATGTTCCACAGGGAACTGAAAGTGTTTGTTGAAGACCTATGTTCCACAGGGAGCTGAAAGTGTTTGTTGAAGACCTATGCTCCACAGGGAGCTGAAAGTGTTTGTTGAAGACCTATGCTCCACAGGGAGCTGAAAGTGTTTGTTGAAGACCTATGCTCCACAGGGAGCTGAAAGGTAGAAGAAGAACCGTTGAGTGAATGTAACAGAAGAAGAGTGAACTCTAACATCAATCTTCCACGGTGACACCCAGTGTACCCTTTACCTCTTCAAGACAAACAAATTCTGAGCCAAGATTCTTTTTTCCGAGCTGATTTATGGAGCCAATTTTGAGGCATGGCGACTTGTAATTCATCATCAGGTAGTCTGTCCAGTAGAGGGCGTTGCTATTTTTACAGCCAATCAGAATGTTTGTCTTTGTCGAGTAACGCAGCCTGCCTCAGTGAGTGTAGTCTCCAAGGAGCCCGTGCTGTCAGACTCTCATCTCTTTTAGGTCATATTATTTTTGTCTTCCAAGAATTTTATCTTCAATTATTGATCTGCCAAGGTCGCTATGGCATAGATTTGACCTATATATGTCAGTTTTATTGACTTGGAAAATTCACTAGCTAGTTATTGTTGTACAAATCTGAAACAAGTGGAGAACATCAAATAGTTGGGCACAATAACAACAGATGAAAGATGCACTACAGAAATAAACAGCAGAATAACTCAGGCCAAAATAGCATTTCAGAAAATGAAAAACGTATTATACAACAAGCCTATGTCAATAGAAGTGAGAATAGAGCTCGTCGGTGCTATATAGAGTCAATTCTGATCTATAGAACCGAAACATGGATAGTAGACAAACAAATGAAAAGACGATTAGAGGCCACAGAGATGGGATTTCTCAGCAGAAAGTTAAGAGCTCCTTGGATAGTTAAAAGACCAACCAGGAAATTCTCAAAGAAGCCAACACAAAAAGGGAGCGCATAAAAAACAGAAAGAAACAATCAACGTTTTCTAGGGCACATCATGAGAAGAGGAAAGTTGGAATACTTGGTTACAACAGGCACAATACAAGGAAAGAGAGATCGTGCACAACAAAGAAAGAAGATACTGAATAACTTGGTGTCGTGGATGGAAAACAGTCAACAACAAAATTGATAAGTTTCACTATGGATAGAAGATTGTGAATGAGATGATCGCCTGCGCCAACCGGCATGGCACATGATGAATGAGTTATTGCTTAATCTAAATATTAAGAGAAGGAAAATAGGGGAGAAAACCTACAGCTAATCGTATTTTTAGAGTTTTACGGTAATTAAAAAAAAAAGCACGTAACTTTCCCACGTTGCGGACTAACACAAGCTTTCTGCTGTGGCACATATACTTCTACTATAATACATTTGTTGTTAATTTAGTTCATTCAGAATATTTTTATAATATTTCATCTCAAGATATGAACTTTCATTTCAGTTATAAAGGTCAAGGTAAAGGTCAAGTACGAGACTTGAATCGGCGTCTTAACACGCGAGTTTTCCCCCTTATATGTTCGGCAGACTATTTATAAGTGTTTGGAGACTTCTGGACAGTGTCGCTTCAAGTATCGAAACTCACGATGCGAGGCGGCATTCCTCACCTTCCCAGAGTACTACTACCCTGGTAACCATTTCTACCAGCGGCTGGGTCGCCCGCGGGAGTGTTTTTTCTCCAACCACGAGTACAACTCTCACTGCTTCCAGTGAGAATCGAACAGGGGTTGTCCAAACGTCGACAACCCAGTCGGGTGGTTTCCCAGCTAGGCTACCGAGACCCGATCGGTTATTTCCGTTGTGCGAGTTAAAAGTTCACTTACGTCAAACCAAATATGATGTGATAGAGATACGTCATTGCGCTTCATAAAACGACTAATGTGTTGTCAGAAATATTGCATTTTAATTCATTTCAAACGTGGCTGCGTTGGGCGAATTTTTCAAAAATCGAATACGTGGTTTCTTCATGGCTTAACATATAACCCAGGTGTCCTGAGTAATGAGATACGATGTTTTTCTGCAAAATAAGGTGGCCCCGAGTGAATTCTGCGCACGTTAAAGAAGACTTGGCAGTTGGACAGCGATAAGAGTAGACTAGATACGGTCGCTGCCAGGGTTAACGTTTAATAGGGAAAATCTATCCCAAACCGTTAAAACTCTCGATGATAAAAAGAGAATGAGAATACCTCTGAAGTCGGAGAATATCTGCCTGTATGGCGAGGGACACCTGAGCACACGGCTGCCGGTGTGAAAAAGAAATAGGAAAAAGGTGTACTCACGCACAATTCAGTTCCACGGGACAAAGTTAGAAGGTTAAATAAAGCTGGCGAACACAAACAAAGAAAGAAACAACCAAGCTATTAACCTCAACACACAATTATGGAGACAGGGTGACCGAATTGATCTAATCTTGCCATTCTCTAAATGGGCAATAACGGTAATGTCGTTTCTTGTTTTTATTCCACTAGATGGCGAAGGAAACAACGTAAACGTAAAACGTGGTAGCGACTGCACTGGGCATGTTATGTTTTGTCACTTATTTTAATACACAAACTCTGACGCCTATTTTAGACTTGTGCGACTTGTGTTCTCTATTGATAAATCAATATTTACATTTTGTTTCTCTCGGCCAGTCATCATGTTTCTTTCTGTGTTGATTCTCATATTGTTTGTGTTATACCCATGATCTACGGAAGAGAGATCTTGCCCCAATTTCTCATACATTTCTGCGATTAAGGGCCTACTATAGTAAAGGTAAAGTACGAGATTTGAATCGGTGTCTTAGCACGCGAGTTTTCACCCCTATGTGCCAGGTCGCCTTTCCAAAAGTGTTCGGAGACTTCTGGATAGTGTCTCATCAAGCATCAAAACTTAGGATGCGAGGCAGCATTTCTCACTTTCACTGAGCACTGCCCTGGTACCCATTTCTGACAGCGGCTGGGTCGAGCGCGGGGGTATTTCTTTTTCCATCCACAAGTACAATTGACACTGCTTCCAGCGGCAATGGAGCACGGGTTGTCGGAACATCGGTTGCCCAGTCGAGTGGTTTACTCGGAAAACAGTCAACAACAGAACTGATACGATGTACTGTAGATAGAAGATTGTGGAAAGGCATGATCGCCTACGCCAACCGGTATGGCACATGATGATAATGATTGAGTGAAATATTCAAATTTTAATCAGAAATTCTTTTCTTTTTTTTATTTAAGGTTCACCTTCTCCAGATGACAAATTTTGTTTAACGAAATGGGATAAAGAAGTGGTATGGTAACAGCTTTACTTAGCTGAGTAACAATGGGAGAAAGAAGTGGTTTGGTAACAGCTTGACGTAGTTGAGTAACAATGGGAGAAAGAAGTGGTATGGTAACAGCTTGACGTAGCTGAGTAACAATGGGAGAAAGAAGTGGTATGGTAACAGCTTTACGTAGCTGAGTAACAATTGGATAAAGAATTGGTATGGTAACAGCTTTACGTAGCTGACTAACAATGGGAGAAAGAAGTGGTATGGTAACAGCTTTACGTAGCTGAGTAACAATTGGATAAAGAATTGGTATGGTAACAGCTTTACGTAGCTGACTAACAATGGGAGAAAGAAGTGGTTTGGTAACAGCTTGACGTAGCTGAGTAACAATGAGAGAAAGAAGTGGTATGGTAACAGCTTTACGTAGCTGACTAACAATGAGAGAAAGAAGAGGTATGGTAACAGGATTACGTAGCTGACTAACAATGGGATAAAGAATTGGTATGGTAACAGCTTTACGTAGCTGACTAACAATGAGAGAAAGAAGAGGTATGGTAACAGGATTACGTAGCTGACTAACAATTGGAGAAAGAAGTGGTATGGTAACAGCTTTACGTAGCTGACTAACAATGAGAGAAAGAAGAGGTATGGTAACAGGATTACGTAGCTGACTAACAATTGGAGAAAGAAGTGGTATGGTAACAGCTTTACGTAGCTGACTAACAAAACAAAAGTCGACTTTCCTGTCAAGTAGGCCTTCATCTGGACCAATAAATGTTGAAGGCCTACTTGGCGGAAACGCCGACTTTTGTTTTTGTTACTTACCTTCGTAAATATGTTACCATACCACTTCTTTCTCCACCTTTTTTTTTTTAAATTGTCATTATTACCATCAGCTTTACAGCAGCTGATAATCTTGATGCCTTACTCCCAGACTTTCTCCTCATCACTTTGAATGTGAACAAAAAATAGCTATGTCTATTTTACTATCATGGAAAGATACAATGTTATATTCTTTGTGCTTTGTGTATGCACACGGGCCTGTGTGTGGAAACTTCTTGTTATTCGTGCTGTGTGCGCACATTTTCACCCTGGTGCGCGCACACGTAACCCGTACGTGTACCTTGGCGTTCATTTCCCTTCTGGCCATAGCACAGTTTGCAGGGAAGACATTTTATTCTTATTTTTATTTCTTGTTCTAGTCCGAAATTATTATTATTTTAAATTATTTATTATAATTTGTTGCAAATACATGTCAGTGTATGTGTTGTATGTTTGTTCTTGCTGATTGGGTTGAAACGTTGTTCTAATTTGTGTTGTCCATTTATTACGCAAAGCTTGAACCGTTCTGTTTTGTTTTTTTTCAATAATAATTTTTCATTTCTCCATGGAAAGATACAACTGAACAAATCAACTATGTAATCAACAGACAACTGTGATATATATATATATATATATATATATATATATATATATATATAAAGTAAAGAGTTCAAGTGCCCCGTCACGCCAAGTGGCGTATAGGAAATATGGTGTTAGTGACCATCATTTTTTACAGACCTTCGGCACATGATTTTTGGGGTAATATGGTTGGTATTACGCCCGTGCCGCTTTACTTTCCCAGAAAAAAATCTGGTACCTAATTAAGACTGTGCGAACCTGGAAGCCGTCAGTCAGGATCGAACTGACCTCTTGTCCGTAATAGTCCAGCTCACTAACCACTGAGCTATCGAAGTTCATATATATATATATATATATATCCTTTCACCGGTAGATGAATATATCAAAGACCAATACATCCCTACACCAAATACCAGCAAATACCACATTCCAACCGTCTTCTATTCCAAATTCAAACTGCTTAATACTTTCCTTTAATAAGAATTCCAACCTACTGAAAGTTTAATCCAGAAATGCAGGACCGAGTGAATCATTTTTGGACATGAAATATTCAAACAAGCAAAACTATATTTAAAAACATGGAAGGGAACATAAAGAAATGAATTTATTTTGTGGAATATTGAGTAAGGTATTTTGTCCCGGCCATGCATGGGGAAAAGAACGATCGATAACTTCTGATTCGGGAAAATATCCCTTGGGGGAAATTAGAGAAAGAAAAATAGATTTTTGAGCAGTAAGAGGGAATGTTGACATCTTGATGTTTAGATACAAGGACGAGTGGGAGGTGTGTAGTGGATGCGTGTTGGGTTCATAATCAGTTAGTTTTGGGTTCGTTTCAGGGCTGGCATGCTTCTGCTAAACATGGTAGTCTACGTCTTCTCGTTCATCCGTTGAATGGGCGTTGGTGAGTTGTGTCGCTAATTTACGTCAGATCCATGATATTCGCGCCTTTTGGGCAAACACATTCGTATTCGACATGAGAAGATTTTGTTTTTGCCCTTTTTGACCGGACAGCGGCCATTTTTATCCTGCTCTTTTCGATTTTTAAACTGCTAAAGATTCTTTAACGTGCGCGAGTGCACACTGGACCTCCTGCTTTTCGCCATTTTATGAGAGGACTAGACATTGCCTCTGACTACCCAGAGAGGGCTAGACATTGGATCTCATAACCCAGAGAAGGCTAGACATTGGATCTCATTACCCAGAGAGGGCTAGACATTGGATCTCATCACCCAGAGAAGGCTAGACACTGCCTCTGACTACCCAGAGAGGGCTAGACATTGGATCTCATTACCAGAGAGAACTAGACATTGCCTCTGACTACCCAGAGAGGCTAGACATTGGATCTAATTACCCAGAGAGGGCTAGACACTGGATCTCATTACCCAGAGAAAGCTAGACATTGGATCTCATTACACAGAGAGGGCTAGACATTGGATCTCATTACCCAGAGAGGGCTAGACATTGGATCTCATTACCCAGAGATGGCTAGACATCGAATCTCACTACCAAGAGAGGGCTAGACATTGGATCTCATTACCCAGAGAGGGCTAGACATCGAATCTCACTACCAAGAGAGGGCTAGACACTGGATCGTACTAACCAGAGAGGTCTAGGCATTGGATCTCATTACCCAGAGAGGGCTAGACATTGGATCTGACAACCCAGAGATCAGGGAAGTTTAAGGCTGTGATGAAACCAAGGATTTGATTTTTGAAAAATGTCTACCACCTCTCAAGAGGCCAATGTCCTACCTCTAGACCAGAAAGTCCCCTCTTAACATGGTTGTACAACTGGGTAAAATACCGTCACAGTGTTTGGAGTAATAAAAGAGACCGTGAATAACATTCTTTATCATCATCATTGAATGCTGTCACCGCATCGAAGGTTGGCTACCATGGAGCGCCATTCCGCTCTGTTTCTTGCTTTGATGGTGCAGGTTGTCATAGGCTGACTTCTCCATCTTGTGATGTTACTCGTCCATGTTAGTCTTTGCCTGCCTCTGCATCTTTTACCTTGTATTTTCCCTTCCAAGATTACTTTTATTAGACTGTTGTGTCTTTTAACATGGCCACAAATCTCATTTTGTCTTGTTTGAAATGTGCAATATTCTTACAGCTTCTAAAAGCTGGACAAAGCAGTTAAGTCAATCTTAAATCTGGTATGTTAGTGTTAGGTGGTAAAAATGTAAAAAAAAATAAATATAACAAAAATAAACGTTCCTACTTCATGCCTTTCTAGGCCTATGGGTAATATGGTGTTAGCGACCATATTTTTCTATGCCCACGGCACATTTTTGGGTGATGTGATCGGTACCCCGCAAGGCCGCCTTCACTTTCCAGAGAAATCTCTGGTACCTATTATTAGAGGCTGGGTGAATCTAGCAGCCTTGCCGGCCCGAATAATAAAATTAGATTGAACTCGGACTCTGTAGTCTAGTCCATTTGATATGTTGCTCTATCCACTGTAGTCTAGTCCATCTAACATGTTGCTCTGTCTACTTTAGTCTAGTCCATCTGACATGTTGCTCTGTCTACTGTAGTCTAGTCCATCTAACATGTTGCTCTGTCCACTGTAGTCTAGTCCATCTAACATGTTGCTCTGTCCACTGTAGTCTAGTCCATCTAACATGTTGCTCTGTCTACTGTAGTCTAGTCCATCTAACATGTTGCTCTGTCTACTGTAGTCTAGTCCATCTGACATGTTGCTCTATCCACTGTAGTCCAGTCCATCTAACATGTTGCTCTATCCACTTTAGTCTAGTCCATCTAACATGTTGCTCTGTCTACTGTAGTCTAGTCCATCTAACATGTTGCTCTGTCTACTGTAGTCTAGTCCATCTAACATGTTGCTCTGTCTACTGTAGTCTAGTCAATCTAACATGTTGCTCTGTCTACTGTAGTCTAGTCCATCTAACATGTTGCTCTGTCTACTGTAGTCTAGTCCATCTGACATGTTGCTCTATCCACTGTAGTCTAGTCCATCTAACATGTTGCTCTGTCTACTGTAGTCTAGTCCATCTGACATGTTGCTCTATCCACTTTAGTCAGTCCATCTGACATGTTGCACTGTCTACTGTAGTCTAGTCCATCTGAACATGTTGCTCTATCCACTGTAGTCCAGTCCATCTGACATGTTGCTCTGTTTACTGTAGTCTAGTCCATCTGACATGTTGCTCTATCCACTGTAGTCTAGTCCATCTAACATGTTGCTCTATCCACTGTAGTCTAGTCCATCTGACACGTTGCTCTATCCACTTTAGTCTAGTCCATCTGACATGTTGCTCTATCCACTGTAGTCTAGTCCATCTAACATGTTGCTCTATCCACTTTAGTCAAGTCCATCTGACATGTTGCTCTATCCAATGTTCCTGTTGTTTGACTTGCCCACATCTACCCACTAATGTTCTTGCTGTTTGACTTGCCCACATCTACCCACTATTGTTCTTGCTGTTTGACTTGCCCACATCTACCCACTATTGATCTTGTTGTTTGCCATGTCCACATCTACCCATTATTGTTCTTGTTCTTTAACTTGCCCACATCTACCCACTAGTGTTCTTGCTGTTTGACCTGCCCACATCTACTTACTATTGTTCTTGCTGTTTGACCTGCCCACATCTACCCACTATTGTTCTTGCTGTTTGACATGTCCACATCTACCTACTATTGTTCTTGTTGTTTGACTTGCCCACATCTACCCACTATTGTTTTTGCTGTTTGACTTGCCTCCATCCACCCACCATTGTTTTTGCTGTTTGACTTGCCTCCATCTACCCACTATTGTTCTTGCTGTTTGACTTGCCCACATCTACCCACTATTGTTTTTGCTGTTCGACTTGCCTCCATCTACCCACTATGTTCTTGCTGTTTGACTTGCCCACATCTACCCACTATTGTTTTTGCTGTTTGACTTGCCCAAATCTACCCACTATTGTTTTTGCTGTTTGACTTGCCTCCATCTACCCACTATTGTTTTTGCTGTTTGACTTGCCCACATCTACCCACTATTGTCTTTGCTGTTTGACTTGCCCACATCTACCCACTATTGTTCTTGCTGTTTGACCTGTCCACATCTACCCACTATGTTCTTGCTGTTAGACTTGTCCACATCTACCCACTATTGTTTTTGTTGTTTGACATGCCCACATCTACCCACTATTGTTTTGCTGTTTGACTTGCCCACATCTACCCACTATTGTTTTGCTGTTTGACTTGCCCACATCTATCCACTATTGTTCTTGCTGTTTGACTTGCCCACATCTACCCACTATTGTTTTTGCTGTTTGACTTGCCCACGTCTACCCACTATTGTTCTTGTTGTTTGACTTGCCCACATCTACCAACTATTGTTTTTGCTGTTTGACTTGCCTCCATCTACCCACTATTGTTTTTGCTGTTTGACTTGCCCACATCTACCCACTATTGTTCTTGTGTTTGACTTGCCCACATCTACCCACTAATGTTCTTGTTGTTTGACTTGCCCACATCTACCCACTAATGTTCTTGTTGTTTGACTTGCCCACATCTACCCACTATTGTTCTTGTTGTTTGACTTGCCCACATCTACCCACTATTGTTCTTGTTGTTTGACTTGCCCACATCTACCAACTATTGTTCTTGTTGTTTGACTTGTCCACATCTATCCACTAATGTTCTTGTGTTTGACTTGCCCACATCTACCCACTAATGTTCTTGTTGTTTGACTTGCCCACATCTACCCACTAATGTTCTTGTTGTTTGACTTGCCTACATCTACCCACTATTGTTCTTGTTGTTTGACTTGCCCACATCTACCCACTAATGTTCTTGTTGTTTGACTTGTCCACATCTATCCACTAATGTTCTTGTTGTTTGACTTGCCCACATCTACCCACTAATGTTCTTGTTGTTTGACTTGCCCACATCTACCCACTAATGTTCTTGTTGTTTGACTTGCCTACATCTACCACTATTGTTCTTGTTGTTTGACTTGCCCACATCTACCCACTAATGTTCTTGCTGTTTGACTTGCCACATCTACCCACTATTGTTTTTGCTGTTTGACTTGCCTCCATCTACCCACTATTGTTTTTGCTGTTTCACTTGCCCACATCTACCCACTATTGTTTTTGCTGTTTGACTTGCCTCCATCTACCCACTATTGTTTTTGCTGTTTGACTTGCCCACATCTACCCACTATTGTTTTTGCTGTTTGACTTGCCCACATCTATCACTATTGTTCTTGTTGTTTGACTTGCCCACATCTACCCACTATTGTTTTTGCTGTTTGACTTGCCTCCATCTACCCACTATTGTTTTTGCTGTTTGACTTGCCCACATCTACCCACTATTGTTCTTGTTGTTTGACTTGCCGACATCTACCCACTATTGTTCTTACTGTTTGACTTACCGGGAAAGAACGATTCCTTCGGTGGCTCAGCACAACATGACGATCTATCACAGGGGTAGTATCTTGTGTTTGGTCACTCCGAAGTCTATCACGGCTACTGCCCGTGGTTCAGTAACGTTCAGACGTAGAACAGTGTTGTGATGGCAATTCATCCTTCTGACAATGGTCCGCGAGCAATTTCCGGTCTCCAACTTAACAATGTCTCAGTAGCGGTCGTTTTGAGATAGTCGTGGTATTTCAATCACGTGCGTATTTTATCTCAACGGCCATTTTATACCGCGTTGGTCGACCACAACGTGTATACATGTTTCAGTGTCATAGCTATTTGGAATCGGGTTGCACGTCAAACTTTTAGTGTTTTGATGTAGTTTGTACACGATCCCTGGGTTGAATAGTGCACTTTCTATTATAGAAGTCATTTTCTCCTACCTCATGACAAACACGAGGAAAATCTATTCCCACACTTATATTTACATTTAACACTGTTCCTGGATGTATAAAGTGGTGTGTAATGAATGTGTTTCGGTAGAGTATGGGACACTGTGGCATTTAATAAGCCTTATGAGTCACGTGCCTAAAATATTGTTAATAATTATTATGGAAAGAAAGAGGAACAAACTATCTGCCCATGTGTAACACACTCTCTCTCTCTCTCTCTCTCTCTCGCCTTCTGTATGTATACATGTATATATTCGTAGAGTTCACCATCTTTGCCTACCTAAATGTCAGCAATCATCTTCATGTTGGAGAAAATGCAAATAAAGAAGAGGTTGCGGAAGAAGTAGGAGAACAGGAAGATGAAGAAAAGAACACGAGGAAGAATTAGAAGAAGAGCAAGAGGAAGGAAAAGAGAAAGAAGAGGTGAATTACAAGAATAAAGTAGAAGAAGAAGATTATGATGGAAAAGGTAGAAGAAGAGGAAGAGGTAGAAAGCGAAGAAAACAGAAAAGAGGAGGAAGAAGAAGTAAAAGAGGAATTATATAGAGGAAAAGGCGATGAAAACGGATAAGAGGAAGAATAAGATGTTGATAATGATGCAGAAGAAGACGAAGTGGAAGAAAATCATGATAATGATTATAACAATGATATTGAAGAAGCAGCCTAAGAAGAACATGATGATGATGATGAAGACGAAGAACTAAATTGTAGCTGTTTAGTTTAAACACAAAATGACTGTTTTCGCTCCGAATTGCTGCATGTTTGCAAGACAATGATACAATTACCATTACCTATCATTTTTTTCTACTTCCTCGAGCCTCTAAGGAAAGAGAAGACAACATCACCCCAACATACACAATGCGCTTTTTTCTTTATCAGCAAAGAGAACGAAAGTTAACACAATGTTACAGCAAAGCCAGCAAGAAAAACAAATCATGTCTACTTGAAATATATCAGGCAGAAATCAGTCTGTCGGTTCTATTTTTGGGGCATTTCACTTTCAAGATGTGTGACTCACGTTCTGTAAGCGTGCTCAATCTGCTGCTGGTGTGAAACACCCTCCTTGCACACGCGAGACATAAATATTGGAAACATTTCACAGAAACCACACTGTTTACATCTGGCAACGATTTGGCTCTTCAAGACTTCTTGAACGTTAAATCAAATATGTGTTTTTTTTTGTTTCTTTTTCACATGAAAATCACAGAATGAGTTTCAATGTTTCGGGTTAATTAATGATTGGAAACAGGATATAAATGCTTCAAGCTTGTCTACACTTTTTTTGTATTTATCGTCACGGGCGCGAATTGATAGCGTATGTAGAGTCTTCAAATCTCTGCTTGACGTCTACAGATAGTGTAGAAAAGAAAACAAATCGATAGACCAGTGGTTTTCAAACCTTTTTTGTCCATGCTCGAAACACAGCTGTTTGTCCATGATACTTTGGTTGATTTGTTCATTTGTGTCTTTCCAGAAAGATACAACACACACGCTTCTTGTATGCATTCACAGTGATCGGAAGAAGCTGTGTTTTAACATTTAAAATAAAGAAGAAGAACTTTTGTGGTTAAAAGTTGAATACTCTACCGGGTAACTCTTGAATACTCTACCGGGTAACTCTTGAATACTCTACCGGGTAACTCTTGAATACTCTACGGGTAACTCTTGAATACTCTACGGGTAACTCTTGAATACTCTACCGGGTAACTCTTGAATACTCTACCGGGTAACTCTTGAATACTCTACCGGGTAACTCTTGAATACTCTACCGGTAACTCTTATTTGCCTTTTTTGATCTTTCGGTTACGAGTTTTAACTACTCAATTATCATTCAGACATTTTTTATATTTTAGCCTGAAATGTTGCGTTTTGTGCCTGGTATCGCAAATTAAAACCACTTCCAAATAATATCAGTTTTAAGGATGAGAGGAATGTAATAAACTTCGAAGATTTTGAAAGTTGAAAAGTGTTAAATAGGCAGACCAGCAATTCGTTTTCGAGGTTATTATGTTACCAGGATAGAAGTAAACATAAAGATAGAATTAAACCTAAATGATAGTTGTAGACATATAAGATAGAAGTAGACCTAAATGATAGAAGTAGACCTAAACGATAGAAGTACACCTAAAAGATAGAAGTAGACCTAAAAGATAGAAGTAGACCTAAACGATAGAAGTAGACCTAAAAGATAGAAGTAGGCATAAAGATAGAAGTAGGCATAAAAGATAGAAGTAAATCGATTAGGAATAGAAGTAATCCGTTCAAGATAGAAGTAAACCGATTAGGAATAGAAGTAATCCGTTCAAGATAGAAGTAAACCGATTAGGAATAGAAGTAATCCGTTCAAGATAAA
Source organism: Megaustenia siamemsis (assembly GCA_032433765.1). Lineage (NCBI taxonomy): Eukaryota > Metazoa > Mollusca > Gastropoda > Stylommatophora > Ariophantidae > Megaustenia > Megaustenia siamemsis. The sequence goes on along the minus strand of JAVIAB010000047.1, from coordinate 3,150,928 downwards.
GTAAACCGATTAGGAATAGAAGTAATCCGTTCAAGATAGAAGCAAACCTATCCGGATAGAAGTAAACCGGTGATGATAGAAGTAAACCGATCTAGATAGAAGTAAACCGTTCAAGATAGAAGTAAACCGGTCATGATAGAAGTAATCCGTTCAAGATAGAAGTAAACCGGTCATGATAGAAGTAATCCGTTCAAGATAGAAGTAAACCGATTAGGAATAGAAGTAATCCGTTCAAGATAGAAGTAAACCTCTGCAGTAACCCTAATCTTCGGAAAGTCTAATCCATTTAGAGCGTGTGAAGCCGTAGCGACTAGTGTATCCGAGGATTGTTCGGCGTGTCATTAACGATCTGAGCGCAATCGAGTGTCTTCACCAACGCTACTTGAGACATGATACAAGAGGGGAGATAGTTTCTCCTACAAGCAACGTCCGCACAGGAAGGCAGTCTATGCGTCTCACGTCAACTGTACTCCATTGCGCTGATTGGTTCAATATTAACATGCAAATGTTAACTTTAAGTAATTAAATACACATTTTGCACTCATAGTACGTGCTGATTATTGGGGTACCACTGACTGTGTTCGTCAACCTTCTCCATTTCTCTCCATCTTAAGTAATTTCTGTAGGATTCTGTAAAGTCGAGACTTGTTCCTTCTTTCATGTTATCTTCCCATCTCTTTAACTGCCTACTTGTCCTCGTTCACAGTCCCTTGTAGAATGGTCTTTACTAGGTCAGACGATCGAGATAGTGGCCAAACCATTTTATTTTGCGTTTCTTTATAACAGTTAAAAGATCACGAGGCATATCGATTGCTTCTTGTATTCTTAAGAGATGCGAAAAACCTAACGATAACATCTCATCGCCATAGCTTGTATTTTCTTCGGAAGCTCTGCTGTAATGATCCAGGTTTCGCAAGCCTAAAGAAACTGATATAACAAGGTTGGGCATCAGCCTCATTTTAGAGCCAAGAGCGATGTTCATATCTTTAAATAAATAAATAACGATAGGAATAATAAAGTGTAAACTAAAAAACAACAATTTGCACATCTTTCAGCAACTTGGGCATTCTGAGATTGCATTTTGTTTGTGAAGACAGATCTGGACGAGCAAAGCCACAAGCGAACATTGGAACGTTAAGCTGCTCATCGGTTGAGTAAACCAACAAGTTACAACTAGTTGTCATCATATCTAGACCAGCTCTGGCACTAGAAACGAAACATAAAACCTCAAGAAAAAAGAAAACTTGGCTACCAATAATATCGAACACTTGTTTCTTTTATGTAATGAGAGATGTCAAAACGGTAAAAGAAATTGTTCACATGTGTTTATCACTGATAGTAGTAGCCCCCGTCAGTCATAGTTGACTGTAGTAGCCTCCGTCAGTCATAGTTGACTGTAGTAGCCTCCGTCAGTCATAGTTGACTATGGATTTTTCAGCGCCTCTAGAAATGCTATATTTTCTTTTCTTTCATCATGTAATCTCTTTCTATATGAATCTGTCTGCTTCCTGTTTGAGGTGAACCTTTAGAGTGTGTTTCCAGAGATTACGGACTGCAGCTATGTCTTCCCATGCTGCAGGGTTTATGTTCAGAGTCTTCATGTCGCGTTTACACACATCTACAAATCGAAGTTTTGGGCGCCCCCTAGATCTTTTCCATCTGCCAGTTGTCCGTAGAGTATATTTTCGGTATGCGGCCATCTTTCATACGGGGCACATGGCCAAGCCAGCCTAACCTACGCTTTTGAGCAGCGTGTAGATATTCGGTAGGCCTGTGCAAGTCATGACCTCCACGTTTGTCACTTTATCCTTGCAGGTGATAACAAGAATGTGGCGTAGACATCGCATATGGAATGCATTTAGCCTCCTCTCCTGCTTTACATAGGTTGTCCAAGATTCGCTGCCATACAGGAGGATACTAATTATGCAGGCATTGTACACTACGGCTCTTGTTTTAGTTAATTTGCTCATTTGTTTTTTTTTTCAGGAAGGTAAAATATATGTGCTTCGTCTATTATATATATAAAGTGATTAGAGGAAGATGTATCTAATTTTTTTTTAAATATGCGATTAAAATTGAATATTAGTAGGTAAAGATCCCGGTCACGCCAAGTGGCGTATAGGGAATATGGTGTTTGTGACCATAATTTTTACAGACCTTTGACACATGTTTTTCGGGTAATGTGGTCGGTATTACGCCCGTGCCGCTTTACTTTCACAAAAACAAATCAGGTACCAATTTAAGGCTGGGTGAACCTGGAAGCCGTCGATCAGGATCAAACCCGACCTCTTGTCCTTTGTAGTCCAGTTCACTAACCACTGAGCTTTCGCGGCTCCCAAAAATGGATTATTACGGCTCGAACAATCGCTAATTTCCCAGACACTGACGTCATTGTAGCCAGCATTTATTGATAAAACGTCATTCATAGACGTATACATTAACTTGATGAATGAAAAACATCAAGTTGTGTGTGATATATACATTAACTTGATGAAATAAAAACATCAAGTTGTGTGTGATGTATACATTAACTTGATGAAAGAAAAACATCAAGTTGTGTGTGATATATACATTAACTTGATGAAATAAAAACATCAAGTTGTGGTGATGTATACATTAACTTGATGAAAGAAAAACATCAAGTTGTGTGTGATGTATACATTAACTTGATGAAAGAAAAACATCGAGTTGTGTGTGATGTATACATTAATTTGATGAAAGAAAAAACATCGAGTTGTGTGTGATGTATACATTAACTTGATGAAAGAAAAACATCAAGTTGTGTGTGATGTATACATTAACTTGAGAAAAGAAAAACATCAAGTTGTGTGTGATGTATACATTAACTTGAGAAAAGAAAAACATCAAGTTGTGGTGATGTATACATTAACTTGAGCAAAGAAAAACATCAAGTTGTGTGTGATGTATACATTAACATGAGAAAAGAAAAACATCAAATTGTATGTGATGTATACATTAACTTGAGAAAAGAAAAACATCAAGTTGTATGTGATGTATACAATAACATGATCAAATAAAAACATCAATTTGTATGTGATGTATACAATAACTTGATCAAATAAAAACATTAAGTTGTATGTGAGGTATACAATAACTTGATCAAATAAAAACATTAAGTTGTATGTGATGTATACATTAACTTGATGAAAGAAAAACATCAAGTTGTGTGTGATGTATACATTAACTTGATGAAAGAAAAACATCAAGTTGTGTGTGATGTATACATTAACTTGATGAAATAAAAACATCAAGTGTGTGTGATGTATACATTAACTTGATGAAAGAAAAACATCAAGTTGTGTGTGATGTATACATTAACTTGATGAAAGAAAAACATCAAGTTGTGTGTGATGTATACATTAATTTGATGAAAGAAAAACATCGAGTTGTGTGTGATGTTTACATTAACTTGATGAAAGAAAAACATCAAGTTGTGTGTGATGTATACATTAACTTGATGAAGAAAAACATCAAGTTGCGTGTGATGTTAATATAAACCTGAGCAAAGAAAAACATCAAGTTGTGTGTGTTGTATACATTAACTTGAGAAAAGAAAAACATCAAATTGTATGTGAGGTATACATTAATTGAGAAAAGAAAAACATCAAGTTGTATGTGATGTATACAATAACTTGATCAATAAAAACATCAAGTTGTATGTGATGTATACAATAACATGATCAAATAAAAACATCAAGTTGTATGTGATGTATACAATAACTTGATCAATAAAAACATTAAGTTGTGTGTGATGTATACAATAACTTGATCAAATAAAAACACCAAGTTGTGTGTGATGAATACAATAACTTGATCAAATAAAAACATCAAGTTGTATGTGATGTATACAATAACTTGATCAAATAAAACATTAAGTTGTATGTGATGTATACAATAACTTGATCAAATAAAAACATCAAGTTGTATGTGATGTATACAATAACTTGATCAAATATAAACATCAAGTTGTATGTGATGTATACAATAACTTGATCAAATAAAAACACCAAGTTGTGTGTGATGTCAAAAAGTGAAACCACTTCCACAAAAGATCAATGTTAAGACTGAAAGGAATGTTGTAGGCTCATAACATCTGCCACAATAAATGTAGTTTTCTCAAGATCACAACTAAAATTAGTCAATTAATCACTTTGAGCTTGTAACGAACAGCCGTGTCTTGCCAGAATCGGGTGGGACATCGCGAACTTTCTAAAAAAGAAAAAAAGTCATATCTTGAACATGAAACAATTAGAATACATTGTGACAAACATTAACAGAATTGAGACAGAAAGAAACGAAATAAGATGGTTTTACTGTTTGGAAGGATATTACAAAAAAAAAAAAAAAAGGGGATAAACAGAGTGTGGAGATAGAAAGTTACGGAGAGATGCAGTCACACACACACACACACACACACACACACACCAGCTACAGCTAGCTTGGCGCTTGATGATGATGGTGAGTTAGAAATGCTTTTAATCAAATAAAGTGAGGGCTTGGACCGTAAGACAAGAAGGTCCACGGTTCGATTCATACAAGAAATTATGGACATTTCCCAAAATAGTATTCCTGGTTTTTCTGTCATGGCTGGACGCTCCTGTGGTCTCTAATGAGAAGCAGTGTCTAGCCGTGTCGGATAACGGCCAAAACCAGGAGGTCCCAAGTGCATTCTGCGCACGTTAAACAACCATTGCGGCTGGAAATCGAATAGAGTCCGCCAATAATGACCGCTGCCTGGGCAAAGTAGCAAAGTTCATAGAAAAAGAACATCTCCCCAACGGCAGAACAATCTCTCATTCTATTCTATTCTATTCTATTCTATTCTATTCTATTCTATTCTATTCTATTCTATTCTATTCTACTCTATTCTATCACACTCTATTCTATTCTACTCTATTCTATTCTATTCTACTCTATTCTATTCTATTCTACTCTATTCTATTCTACTCTATTCTATTCTATTCTATTCTACTCTACTCTATTCTATTCTATTCTACTCTATTCTATTCTATCCTACTCTATTCTATTCTACTCTATTCTATTCTATCCTACTCTATTCTATTCTATTCTATTCTATTCTATTCTATTCTATTCTATTCTATTCTATTCTACTCTACTCTACTCTATTCTATTCTATTCTATTCTATTCTATTCTTCTCTATTCTATTCTACTCTATTCTATTCTATTCTATTCTACTCTATTCTATTCTATTCACAGAATAAGTTTCATTGCATTTGGGGCATCCCTATATCCACACCACCGTTCTTCCCAGTATTTCTCGAAGTGTATGCAGACATGAACGTAAATGAATTTACGAGACTACCTAGTCCTGCCAGGCCTGAGACCGACGCCCTACCTCTAGACTACCTAGTCCTGCCAGGCCTGAGACCCACGCCCTACCTCTAGACTACCTAATCCTGCCAGGCCTGAGACCCACGCCCTACCTCTAGACTACCTAGTCCTGCCAGGCCTGAGACCGACGCCCTACCTCTAGACTACCTAGTCCTGCCAGGCCTGAGACCCACGCCCTACCTCTAGACTACCTAGTCCTGCCAGGCCTGAGACCACGCCCTACCTCTAGACTATCTAGTCCTGCCAGGCCTGAGACCACGCCCTACCTCTAGACTACCTAGTCCTGCCAGTCCTGAGACCGACGCCCTACCTCTAGACTACCTAGTCCTGCCAGGCCTGAGACCCACGCCCTACCTCTAGACTATCTAGTCCTGCCAGTCCTGAGACCGACGCCCTACCTCTAGACTACCTAGTCCTGCCATGCCTGAGACCGACGCCCTACCTCTAGACTACCTAGTCCTGCCATGCCTGAGACCGACGCCCTACCTCTAGACTACCTAGTCCTGCCATGCCTGAGACCGACGCCCTACCTCTAGACTATCTAGTCCTGCCATGCCTGAGACCGACGCCCTACCTCTAGACTACCTAGTCCTGCCAGGCCTGAGACCGACGCCCTACCTCTAGACTACCTAGTCCTGCCAGGCCTGAGACCGACGCCCTACCTCTAGACTATCTAGTCCTGCCAGGCCTGAGACCGACGCCCTACCTCTAGACTATCTAGTCCTGCCATGCCTGAGACCGACGCCCTACCTCTAGACTATCTAGTCCTGCCAGACCTGAGACCGACGCCCTACCTCTAGACTATCTAGTCCTGCCAGGCCTGAGACCGACGCCCTACCTCTAGACTATCTAGTCCTGCCATGCCTGAGACCGACGCCCTACCTCTAGACTACCTAGTCCTGCCAGGCCTGAGACCGACGCTCTACCTCTAGACTACCTAGTCCTGCCAGGCCTGAGACCGACGCTCTACCTCTAGACTATCTAGTCCTGCCAGGCCTGAGACCGACGCCCTACCTCTAGACTATCTAGTCCTGCCATGCCTGAGACCGACGCCCTACCTCTAGACTACCTAGTCCTGCCAGGCCTGAGACCGACGCTCTACCTCTAGACTACCTAGTCCTGCCAGGCCTGAGACCGACGCTCTACCTCTAGACTATCTAGTCCTGCCAGGCCTGAGACCGACGCTCTACCTCTAGACTACCTAGTCCTGCAGGCCTGAGACCGACGCTCTACCTCTAGACTATCTAGTCCTGCCAGGCCTGAGACCGACGCCCTACCTCTAGACTATCTAGTCCTGCTAGGCCTGAGACCGACGCCCTACTTCTAGACTACCTAGTCCTGCCAGGCCTGAGACCAACGCCCTACCTCTAGACTATCTAGTCCTGCCAGGCCTGAGACCGACGCCCTACCTCTAGACTACCTAGTCCTGCCAGGCCTGAGACCGACGCCCTACCTCTAGACTATCTAGTCCTGCTAGGCCTGAGACCGACGCCCTACCTCTAGAGTATCTAGCCTGTAACTTTGAGATTAAAACAAGCAACTGTGCATTCTGTAATGTATATGTAATCCATGCGTACCATTACAAAAATAGGCACATACAAACAGACATATCCTTAGCAACATATGGGATATACACCTTGGCTAAACGAATATAGGTAGCTCTCCTCACCGGCTGAAAATGCCAGGTGCTGAAAATAGACAACCGGGTGGAGGTTTGGTTTGATGGAGATATTGCAACCAACTGTAGCACTTGAAGCCTGAAACAACACATTCCTGAACTAAAATAAAGTGTGCCTGAAACACGAACACTGAAACGGTTGGGCGTGTGCTGGCAATTTTAGCACGCATCGGAAAGCATCATCTAGTTGCGTGAGGTAGCACAAATCACTAAGTTGGATCGGCTCGACTTAATAGAAATGCTCTATCTGAAGCTCTACAAATGTCGTTCGTGTTGTTATTTATTTGCGCTTGCTAGGAGATGACGCCTGCTCTTTTTTCAAGGGCGTTTGTTCTTCTCCTCCTTATTTTTCTTTCTTTTTCTCTTGTTCTTCGTATACTCCTTCACCTCACCATTCTTTTTTCTTTTTATTCTCATTCTTCTGTTTTCTCTTTTGTCTTAGAATCATTCTTTCTCTTCTGTATCTTCTAATTCTCTTTCTACTTTTTCACTTTTTTTTCCTGTTACCTCTTCTTCATTCCTTTCCTCCTCCTCTATCGTCGTCTTCTTCTATTATTATTGTTCCTTTTCTCCTCATCTTCCTTCTTCTCTTTATTATTCCTTTCCTTCATCTTCCTATTTCTGTTCCCTCTTATTCTCCTTCTTCTTTTTTCACTTCTTCTTCTAATTCTCCTCCTTCTCTTTCTCTTCTTTTACTTCTTCTTTCTTTTCTTCTTCTTATTAATCTTTTCCTACTTGTTCGTGTGCTCACTTTCCTGTGGTTACATCGTCAGACAAGCTATGGAGGTAGAAGTACAAGAAATAACAACCGACGTGTTCTCGATTGTAGTGCCTGACATGGTGCTGTCCTTTCCTTTAAACCCTTATCGTCGACCTCAGTAACTCTCGATGGAGTGGTAGCCTCTTTTGTATCCTAAATGGCTAGGTATTTGATTGCGCCTACTAAATTCTGGTCTATCAAATATTCAGCTGATGCCTAGTAAAAGTGTGGTCCACCTATTATCGTCTGTTGAGTTACTGCTTTGTGGCTCTCTAGTCTGCTTTTTTCTCATCATCATCATCATCATCATCATCATTGAGTGCCGTCTCCGCAACGAAGGTTGGCTACCATGGAGCGCCATTCCAGTGTGTCTCTTGCTTTGATTCTGCAGGTTGTCATAGGCTGAATTGTCTATTTTTTGATGTTACTCGTCCATGCTAGTCTTGGTCTGCCTCTGTTACTTTGTATTTTCCCTTCCAAGATTATTTTTAGTAGGCTGCTGTGTCTTTTAACATGCCCCAAAATTCTCATTAGTCTTGTTCTAATTGTATTTAGTATTTTTCTCTTGTCATTTTTAGTTGTTTTAAGACTTCATCGTTTGTTTTCTTTTCTTTCCATCTAATTTACCTATTCATCTACATACCACTATTAAAAAGGCTTCAATTGTCTGTTCTGTTTTCTTGTCAAATGTCCATGTTTCTGCACCATACATGAATGTTAAGAAAATATAACATTTTGCTATTCTTAGTTTTAGCCCTGGTGTTATTTGTTTTGATGTTAGTATACTTTTCATTGTATTAAAATTTAAGGACAAGGGGTAGGGTTCGATCCCAACCGACGGCTTCCGGGTTCACCCAGCCTTAAATGGGTACCGGATTTTTTTCTGGGAAAGTAAAGCGGCACGGGCGTAATACCGACCACATTACCCCAAAAATCATGTGGCGAAGGTCTGTAAAATTGATGGTCACTAACACCATATTCCCTATACGCCACCACTTGGTGTGACGGGTCACTAACACCATATTCCCTATACGCCACCACTTGGTGTGACGGGTCACTAACACAATATTCCCTATACGCTACCACTTGGTGTGACGGGTCACTAACACCATATTCCCTATACGCCACCACTTGGTGTGACGGGTCACTAACACCATATTCCCTACACGCCACCACTTGGTGTGACGGGTCACTAACACCATATTCCCTATACGCCACCACTTGGTGTGACGGGTCACTAACACCATATTCCCTATACGCCACCACTTGGTGTGACGGGTCACTAACACCATATTCCCTATACGCCACCACTTGACATGACGGGTCACTAACACCATATTCCCTAAACGCCACCACTTGACGTGACGGGTCACTAACACCATATTCCCTATACGCCACCACTTGGTGTGACGGGGGCTACTTTACTTTTTTTATTGTATTAAAATTTCTTTTTCCGATTCTTTTTTTTTTTTTTTTTAGTTGTAGTTCTGAACTGTCTCCAGGTCTATTCCTCTTCCTTCAATTTTGATATCCACTTGTAGGTTTTGAGCATTATCTTTGTTTATGATCATAGTTTTAGTCTTTTTAGTATCCATATATAATCCATAAAAAAATATATAGTAGTACAGTATCATCAGCATATCTTAGGTTATTGATTATCTTTCCATTAATGTTTAGGCCTGGCATCCGTATGTTTTTAAAGATTTGCTCAGTGTATAGATTTTTTCTACTCATCACAGTACTTACGTATTAGTAAAAAAGAAGTGACATTTTACTATTGTAAGAATATCAAAATATACTTATGTTTTGTGTATGCGAGATGTTTAGAAATAAGAATATTGACCTGGGCGAGCTCAGCAACGTCTAATGGAATGCATGTCACAACAGGCTAAATGTTTCCCATATGTGAAGTGAAAATTGCCTCAATTTCACACACAGTTGGGTTGGGTTTTCAGCCCTCGTTATGTTTTCGTGTCGAGAAGTCTCTGTCACTTATCTCCAAAGCTTGTGTTGGCTGAGCACAACCAAGAACCGTTAATGACGCCATTTTGCTGCCCCTAACCGCAGCCTGTCGATGTGTGTTTTTGTTTTAACTTCAGTTCTTTATACTGTTATTCAATTTCACATCTATCAGCATTCAAATCTCAGTTTATTTACTTCCCTTATTTATCTTTAGTGCATCATGATTGCACATGTTATCAGTTTTGTCTGTCGTTTGTTCTTGATAATACAAATATGTAAGCCGTCCCTAGATTCTCGCACATCTTTTTAGTGTTCGTGTGTGGGGACAGGTGAGTAGGTGAGGTGACGCAGACACAGTTGTTGATAACTGATACTTTATTTTTGTGGTTCTCACCCCGGTGCCTGTGGTCGCCACAAATATGTACGCCAACCCTCGATTATCGCACATCTTAGTGTTTGTGTGTGGGGACAGGTGAGGTGACTCAGACACAGTTGTTGATAACTGATAAGTGGGGCAAAGAAATGCAAATGAATGCATTAAAATTACAAACTGCAGTAAAGCTAAATGTGAGGGAAAATAGAAAAAAAAATAGAAAAAATGGTATGTTAAAAGCTTTACGTGATTAGTAGACGATACAGATTTGAACGATGTTTCGGCTTAATAGGCCTTCAGCAGGAACAAACAAAAAACACGCACACACAGATATGTAAGTAAATAACTGATCCTACATAGCTAACTAGTAACGAAACATCCAAAACAAAAATAATCGAAATTGGTTAAAGAAAAGAAAAATGACTTCCCTGTGTCGTGGACCGTGGTCAGAATGGAAAAGGAATGGTCCCACGGGTGTAGCTGTAATTATACCCTCAGGTCAGGTGAAGGGTTCTAAATATACACGAGTGGGGGGAACGCTGTCTAGGTTACCTCGACTGCAAAGACACTGACAATGTCTGACAGTATCTAAGGGCCCATAAATGCATGTGTACACACATACAGATGCGCGTATACATATATACATGTACAAATAGACAAGCACATACCTATACATATCAACACACACATATACATACATACATATACATATATATGCATACCAACAAGCACACACATACATGCATATATATATGTATATATACCAATGCCCATACATATGAACACATACATGCATGTGCACATCCATACGGGGACAATCATATGTGCAGAAATGTGCGCATAACGCACACATAACCAGAAGAGTTCACACCAGGGTCAGTGTGCCAACACAAGGGAAAAAGAATAGAACAGTAGTAGACCAACAGGTACTCAAACGGTGGAAAGAGTGAGATGTCTGAGAGTGGGGTACAATAAAAACATATGAGGGGTAAGGAGCACAGAGAGAAGGTGTATAGGAGAACACCGAAGTGTCATTTATTTAATTACCAGCATCATCATCGTGTGCCATACCAGTAGGCGATCATATCCTTCCACAATTTTCTACCCACAGTTTATCGTATCAATGTTGTTGTTTGACTGTTTCCCATGCCATGACACCAAGCTATCTAGTATCTCCTCTCTTCGTCGTTTGCTATATCTTTCCCTCTATTTTGCCAGTTTTAACCAAGTATCCCAACTTTACTTTTCTCATGATGTGTCCAAAAAATGATGGTTGTTTCTTTCTGGTGTTTTTTAAGAAGCTCTCATTTTGGTGTTGGCCTTAAAACTAAATGAAACTGAACTAATAACCTTTGCCCAAGTTTTGGGAATCACATTAGGTTTATCATTTTTTTCTTTCTTCACTTCTTCATGTACCGGTGTCGCGGGTGATACACGTTTCTGGTTCTCCAAATTTTGGTGGCTTCAATAATTGTCTGTTGATGTTGTTGTAGCGCTTATTTGATGTTGTCTGTCCATCTTACTCTGGGTCTCCCTCTTGCTCTTCTCTCTTCTCCTCTTTTAATATTTTTTGTATGGTTAGGAATTACACGGCATTCTTTCTAGATAGCAAACCAGTTTATTTGTTGTTCCTGTGTGTAGCTTAGGATGGACAAACTAGTTTATTTGTTGTTCCTGTATCTAGCTTAGGATGGACAAACCAGTTGATTTGTTGTTCCTGTATGTAGCTTAGGATGGACAAACCAGTTTATTTGTTGTTCCTGTATCTAGCTTAGGATGGACAAACCAGTTTATTTGTTGTTCCCGTATGTAGCTTAGGATGGACAAACCAGTTGATTTGTTGTTCCTGTATGTAGCTTAGGATGGACAAACCAGTTGATTTGTTGTTCCTGTATGTAGCTTAGGATGGACAAACCAGTTTATTTGTTGTTCCCGTATGTAGCTTAGGATGGACAAACCAGTTTATTTGTTGTTCTTGTATCTAGCTTAGGATGGACAAACCAGTTGATTTGTTGTTCCTGTATCTAGCTTAGGATGGACAAACCAGTTATTTGTTGTTCCTGTATGTAGCTTAGGATGGACAAACCAGTTTTATTTGTTGTTCCTGTATGTAGCTTAGGATGGACAAACCAGTTTATTTGTTGTTCTGTATGTAGCTTAGGATGGACAAACCAGTTTATTTGTTGTTCCTGTATGTAGCTTAGGATTAACAAACCAGTTTATTTGTTGTTCCTGTATGTAGCTTAGGATGGACAAACCAGTTTATTTGTTGTTCCTGTATGTAGCTTAGGATGGACAAACCAGTTTATTTGTTGTTCCTGTATGTAGCTTAGGATGGACAAACCAGTTTATTTGTTGTTCCTGTATGTAGCTTAGGATGACAAACCAGTTTATTTGTTGTTCCTGTATGTAGCTTAGGATGGACAAACCAGTTTATTGTTGTTCCTGTATGTAGCTTAGGATGGACAAACCAGTTTATTTGTTGTTCCTGTATGTAGCTTAGGATGGACAAACCAGTTTATTTGTTGTTCCTGTATGTAGCTTAGGATGGACAAACCAGTTTATTTGTTGTTCCTGTATCTAGCTTAGGATGGACAAACCAGTTGATTTGTTGTTCCTGTATGTAGCTTAGGATGGACAAACCAGTTTTTTGTTGTTCCTGTATGTAGCTTAGGATGGACAAACCAGTTTATTTGTTGTGTTCCTGTATGTAGCTTAGGATGGACAAACCAGTTGATTTGTTGTTCCTGTGTGTAGCTTAGGATGGACAAACCAGTTTATTTGTTGTTCCTGTATGTAGCTTAGGATGGACAAACCAGTTTATTTGTTGTTCCTGTGTGTAGCTTAGGATTGGCTTAATGCCTACTCTTTCTCTGATAATGTAATTTCTGATTCTGTCTTTTCTGGTCACTCCAAGCGCTTTTCTCAAGACATCACAATTCTTTGATGACAAGCTTTCTTTTGTGCTCAGACGTAAGTGTCCATGTTTGGCATTGCTAGCACAATGTTGGAATGGATATACTCTGTCTATGATGTTTCTTGGTGGCAATAGGTATTGCTATGTGTTGAGCGTTTATCGTAAATGGTTAATAAACTGGACTAGTTCATCGACAAGAACAAGGCTGGACTAGTTAGAACATCGACAAGAACAAGGCTGGACTAGTTAGAACATCGACAAGAACAAGACTGGACTAGTTAGACATCGACAAGAACAAGACTGGACTAGTTAGAACATCGACAAGAACAAGACTGGACTAGTTAGAACATCGACAAGAACAAGACTGGACTAGTTAGAAATCGACAAGAACAAGACTGGACTAGTTAGAACATCGACAAGAACAAGACTGGACTAGTTAGATCATCGACAAGAACAAGACTGGACTAGTTAGAACATCGACAAGAACAAGACTGGGCTAGTTAGAACATAGACAAGAACAAGACTGGACTAGTTAGAACATTGACAAGAACAAGGCTGGACTAATTAGAACATTCACAAGAACAAGGCTGGACTAGTTAGAACATCGACAAGAACAAGGCTGGACTAGTTAGAACATAGATAAGAACAAGGCTGGACTAGTTAGAACTTAGACAAGAACAAGGCTGGACTAGTTAGAACATAGACAAGAACAAGGCTGGACTAGTTAGAACATCGACAAGAACAAGACTGGACTAGTTAGAACATCGACAAGAACAAGACTGGACCAGTTAGAACATCGACAAGAACAAGACTGGACCAGTTAGAACATCGACAAGAACAAGACTGGACCAGTTAGAACATCGACAAGAACAAGACTGGACCAGTTAGAACATCGACAAGAACAAGACTGGACCAGTTAGAACATCGACAAGAACAAGACTGGACCAGTTAGAACATCGACAAGAACAAGACTGGACCAGTTAGAACATCGACAAGAACAAGACTGGACCAGTTAGAATATCAACAGGAACAAGTGGTTCGGTTCTAACTTGCTTAACGGTTCTTTGGCTTACCCATGGACTGAAATGGATACCAGAATTTTGTGTGAAAATATGGCGACCTGGCGTGATACCGACCATCATCATCAAGTACCGTGCCTGCTGGCCTAAGTGATCATGTTTCTCCACAACTTTCGATCACGACAGTTATTTATTTTTTATATTGTTGACCTTCTGCCAAGCCATTCCTTTAATCTGTCTGGTAGCATTTCCCCCTTGGCTTCCCTCTATCTTTTCATCCCTCAACTTTCCCAGTTGTTAAAATATATTCCAACTGTTCCCTTCTCATTACATGGCCAAAAAAGGATGGTTGTTTCTACCTAATGTGTGGATATTATCTCTTATTTTGCTTTGGCCTCTTTCAGAACGTTTTCAGTACTCTTCTGAGATGTCCATGGTATTCTCAACATTATTCTGCAAAACCATATTTCTACAGCCTCCAGTGATTTTCTTGTCTGTTGTCCTATTGTCAATGATTCACATCCATATGTAAAGACTGGATCTACATAACCTTTAAGAACTCTTTTTCTTGTTTCTATTGTCAAAAATGGATTGCATAGTACCTTCCTCATTTGTTGGAAAGCTGCTTTTGCCTGAGCCATTCTTTAGTTGTTTTACCAACATATTTTACAAAGCTGACTGATATTAACAACAGCTGCTGATGTTGAGTTAATAGTGCTGTTATCACTAGAAGTTGTGTAATACAGAAACATGAATAACATTAGAAATGAGTCCTGATAAAAGTAGAAGTAGCGTGGAACACAATAAAGCTTATACAAAATAAATATAACTTATATAACATTTGAGAAATCTTTGCTTTGTTTCTATTGTCAAACATGGATTACACAATGTCTTTCTCATTTTTTTGAAAAGCTGCTTTTGCCTGGGACATTCCGCATCTCACCTCTGATGTACATCTACGATCGGACGTTAATAATGTTCTCAGATATTTAAATTCATTTACTGTTTTAGTAACACCGATTTGATACCGACCACACATCTCATAAAGTGTGCTGTCAGTTTGTTATTGAGTTATTGAGTTATTGAGTTATTGCGTTATTGAGTTATTGAGTTATTGAGTTATTGCGTTATTGAGTTATTGAGTTATTGAGTTATTGCGTTATTGAGTTATTGGTGGGTCATCATCATTGCACGCCGAACATGTCCATAGGCGCTCAGATTCCCTCCTCAGCAAATCTCGAAGTGACCAGCGACTGACGGCTCCAGTTCTGTGTTGGTTGATAAGTCTTCTTACACAGCCACTTAGTTTCTCGTTTCTGACTGTTCCCATCTTAACTCCCATCTCTTTCATCCGAAGAAGTGACGTGGACTCATGGTTGTCGAAGTCCTGTGTCCTTCCACTTCCCGGAGGGCATTGATGATGTCAGCCCGATCCATTGGTTGACCGTCCTCAACAACAGCTCAGCTAGCCAACCTGTCCGCTCTTTCAATTCCCTGTACTCCAGCATGTCATGGGACGTAGACAAAGGTGACCTAACGTATTTTTGACTTCTGCAATGACTCCACCCATCGGTTGATCGGCGCGCACGGTGCGTCCATGATGGCGGCGTATCTCCACTAGACCGATGTCGACGAGGCTATTTTTATTTATGTGAGCTTCTAAATGAATGAAATCAATCGCCTACGGTGCCTCTACGTGCCGGAGAACTGACTGACTGGAGTTGGCCAGTCTATAACGTGGAAAACGGTTCTGGGCCGTGCGACTGAGTGAGTGCACGTGAGTCTAGGCCATCCACAGCATCGACGTTCAGCGACCATATTAATCATGACGACAGTAAGTATTCAGATGAACCCCAAAAAAGATGTCAGCTTCGTTGAAAAATATACATACTAACACCACATTCCCCATTCGCTGTGTTGTAATAGTAAATAGCCAAGAGGGCATGTGTTGAGAGTATTTAGGACAGACTAATTATGATAGAAATAGACTGTAGATAGGTGTAATGGTATACGGTCAAGAGGGCATGTGTTGAGGGTATTTAGGAGAGACTAATTATGATAGAAATAGACTATAGATAGGTGCAATGGTATACGGTCAAGAGGGCGTGTATTGAATGGGTATTTAGGAGAGACTAATTATGCTTGAAATAAACCATAGATAGGTGCAATGGTAACGGTCAAGAGGGCGTGTATTGAATGGGGAGTCATGGACGCGTGGAGGACACCGGGTGAGGGCAGTTATGATTGAAATAAACCAAGATAGGGTCATGGTCAAAGGGTTAAGACAGAAGGGAACTGGAAGGTTCTAGGAGTGACGTATTGCGTACACATGTTTTAGACAAAGGAGGATAGAAGATTAAAAATGATTGGTTAGGGAGGATTCTGGGATTGTGGATAGGAGGGTGGTTAAATAGTTGGGATGAGAGAAATCTCTCGCTGGTCAACAACTGCCATAGCCATGTTACCAATTGATGGCTTTTATAAGTGGAAGAAGTGTGAATGGTCTCTATATTTTGTACAGCCATGTCGACAGTTTCATGTGGAAGAAGTGTGAATGGTCTCTATATTTTGTACAGCCATGTCGACAGTTTCATGTGGAAGAAGTGTGAATGGTCTCTATATTTTGTACAGCCATGTCAACAGTTTCATGTGGAAGAAGTGTGCATGGTCTCTATATTTTGTACAGCCATGTCGACAGTTTCATGTGGAAGAAGTGTGAATGGTCTCTATATTTTGTACAGCCATGTCGACAGTTTCATGTGGAAGAAGTGTGAATGGTCTCTATATTTTGTACAGCCATATCGACAGTTTCATGTGGAAGAAGTGTGAATGGTCTCTATATTTTGTACAGCTATGTCGACAGTTTCATGTGGAAGAAGTGTGAATGGTCTCTATATTTTGTACAGCCATGTCGACAGTTTCATGTGGAAGAAGTGTGAATGGTCTCTATATTTTGTACAGCCATGTCGACAGTTTCATGTGGAAGAAGTGTGAATGGTCTCTATATTGTGTACAGCCATGTCGACAGTTTCATGTGGAAAAAGTGTGAATGGTCTCTATATTTTGTACAGCCATATCGACAGTTTCATATCAATAAAGTTGCTACTCTGTTTGACGACAACTGGTTGTTGACTTCACTTCGTTAAAAGCCATCGCGGCGTTTAGCCTACAAGTGTAGCTTGGAGAGAACTCTTTAGTTTTCTTTCTCTTTTTAACAAGCATATTCAGTTTTCTCGCAGTCTCGACCACATAGATGTTGCTGTTGCAAGCATTCCCTCCAGTGTTAAAATCACCAACCAGCGTGTAAACTAACTGCCAGAACGTCTTCTGCCGCCATTCATATCCGACTTTAGCCTGGTAACTCCCAAAGTGAAAGTAAAATAGTCCACGTGATCTGTTTCCTGTAATCATGAACATGGCCCACTATGTAAACCTGCCAAACTCATGAAGTCAATTACGTCTTTGTGGCTTACTTTCTAAACATTGAGTGAATTGAAAGGCATTTCTTGCTCTGAAATAAAATCGAAGAACTGGAAATTATAACAAACTATGGAATGTTGGGAATCTGTTATAACTAACAATGGAGACTGCCAGAAAGAGATAAATGCAGATTAGCAATAGGAACGTAATAATTAAATCTCATGAAGAACATGTGGCACAATATCAACAACGCAGTACATTTAATACTACTGATAACATAGATCGTCCCCATAGCAACGTATGGTTGTGAGTCATGGATATTTTCGCAAACCACATTGATGGAAACTGGTTCATTACAAAAAAAATAATGACATAGAAGATTCTTAAGAAACCTTGTATGATGAAAAATAGCATAGAGAACATATGAAATGACATACAAATTGAAAAGAACTTCCATAGAGAACATATGAAATGACATACTAATTGAAAGGAACTTCCATAGAGAACATATGAAATGACATACAAATTGAAAGGAACTTCCATAGAGAACATATGAAATGACATACAAATTGAAAGGAACTTCCATAGAGAACATATGAAATGACATACAAATTGAAAGGAACTTCCATATAGAAACATATGAAATGACATACAAATTGAAAGGAACTTCCATAGAGAACATATGAAATGACATACAAATTGAAAGGAACTTCCATAGAGAACATATGAAATGACATACAAATTGAAAGGAACTTCCATATAAAACATCTTACAGAGTAAATTAAAATTCTACGGGCAAGTCAAAAGAAACAGCGGGCTGGAAAGAATAATGATGGACGGCATGGTTCCTGGACGACGCATCAGGGGCAGACCAAGAAGAAGGTGGTTTAAAGGCATTAGAAAGCGGGTGGTCAAAACGATAAGCCGTCAGGCTCTAAACAGGAGAAGCGAGTTCGAATATCGCCAGGGTCGAACATTTTTTCTGTCGAGGGTGAAATAAAAACTCAGACACGAACACTTCGTTGCGACTGCACTGGACAAGCGGCCTTTATTTACTGGTGCTACAATTCCTAGAGACAGAGATTCTTTCTGATAGCATGTGGTGAATGCAATGTTCTGTGGGAGATCTGGCTAGAGACAGAGATTCTTTCAGACGGGCTGTGGTGAATGCAATGTTCTGTGGGAGATCTGGCTAGAGACAGAGATTCTTTCTGATAGCCTGTGGTGAATGCAATGTTCTGTGGGAGATCTGGCTAGAGACAGAGATTCTTTCTGGCGGGCTGTGGTAATTGCAACGTTCTGTGGAAGACCTGGCTAGAGACAGAGATTCTTTCTAGCGGGCTGTGGTAATTGCAACGTTCTGTGGAAGACCTGGCTAGAGACAGAGATTCTTTCTAGCGGGCTGTGGTAATTGCAACGTTCTGTGGAAGACCTGGCTAGAGACAGAGATTCTTTCTAGCGGGCTGTGGTAATTGCAACGTTCTGTGGAAGACCTGACTAGAGACAGAGATTCTTTCAGACGGGCTGTGATGAATGCAATGTTCTGTGGGAGATCTGGCTAGAGACAGAGATTCTTTCAGACGGGCTGTGGTGAATGCAATGTTCTGTGGGAGATCTGGCTAGAGACAGAGATTCTTTCTGATAGCCTGTGGTGAATGCAATGTTCTGTGGGAGATCTGGCTAGAGACAGAGATTCTTTCTGACGGGCTGTGGTGAATGCGATGTTCTGTGGGAGATCTGGCTAGAGACAGAGATTCTTTCTGACGGGCTGTGGTGAATGTAACGTTCTGTGGGAGATCTGGCTAGAGACAGATTCTTTCAGACGGGCTGTGGTGAATGTAACTTTCTGTTGGAGACCTGGCTAGAGACAGAGATTCTTTCAGACGAACTGTGGTGAATCAATGTACGTTCTGCAAAAAACACGCTTCCCGATTATGAAATAAACTACTCATAAACATCATAGAAGGTACATGAAAACGTCTAAAAAGAAACGCAGAAACTTCAAAATTACCAAGACACTAAAGAAAAAACAAAAACATAAAATATGTTACTCACACAATAATCAAAACAAATGAAAGCTTGAATTAAATTATATTAAAATTGTCTGCTGCACAACTGTTTATCAATGATACCTCAGTTGGTTTTTTTTTTTTTTTTGTATGTTTGTAGGAAAATAAATAACACATGAGTTTTTGTCACTCATACAATGAGTAGAAGAAGCTCAATCTCAAATTTAAACACTTGTGTGGTTAAAAATTGAATATTGTGTCTCCCGAAACTCAAACTTTCCAATTTTTTATCTTTTTGTCACGAGCATTAAATACCAATCCAAACACAGTAAAATATCATTCATACACAAATATTGACTTTAGTATTAAAAAATATCACGTTTTGTGTGTGGTGTCACATTCACACACAAATATTGACTTTATTAAAAAAAAAAAAATGTTAACGTTTTGTGTGTTTGTTGCATCTTGATTCTATCTCTGCTGTTTGTGAATTATCGTTTGTCATTAAACTTCCTAGGTAATTAAATTCCTCTACTTGTTTCTTGTGAAACTTTCAAGATTAGAATTCAAATGAAAGCAAATAGCTGTTAAGCAACTAAAACAACTAAATGAGTTACTTGTAAGGAAAATCGCATGCGCCACATCGGGTCCATGGCTGGGCTGGTATTCATTTACAGAAAAAGGCTTGAGTCAATCGGAAATCGATTCGAAGTCCACGTGACCAGCAAATGACCGATGGTCGCCAATCGATTGCTTCTTTCTTTCTCTATAGAAAAAAACTCATAGTAACTTTGTGATTATATCTTCTCGGCAATCCTGTATGGTCAAGAAACATGGACATTAGACAAAATAACAGAAATAAAAATTGAAACTTTTGAAGTGTGGATTTATTGTAGAATAGAAAGAATTTG
Organism: Megaustenia siamemsis; assembly: GCA_032433765.1. NCBI lineage: Eukaryota > Metazoa > Mollusca > Gastropoda > Stylommatophora > Ariophantidae > Megaustenia > Megaustenia siamemsis. The sequence continues at coordinate 3,130,505 of JAVIAB010000047.1, read as the reverse complement.
ATGGAAAGAAAAGAAAACAAATAATGAAGTATTAAAACATTTTAAAATGAAAAGAGAACTACTAATCACAATTCAAACAAGACAAATTAGAAATGTTTGGGGCACGTTAAAAGACACATCAGCCTAATAAAAGTAATCTTGGAAGGGAAAATACAATGTAAAAAGAGGCAGAGGCAGACCAAGGCTAACATGGACGAATAACATAAAAAGATGGACAAGTCAGCCAATGACCACCTGCACTATCAAAGCAAGAGACAGAGCGGAGTGGAGCTACATGGTAGCCAACTTTCGGTGCGGAGACGGCACTCATTTATGATGAACTTAGTGATAACATCAATATAGTGAGGAAATAAAGACGAGAAAAGCTGATGGGAAAAGTGATGACTTTGAATGTGTTCAGTGGTTGGAAGAAATAGGAAAAGTGATGATTTTGAATGTGTTTCAGTGGTTGGAAGAAATAGGAAAGTGATGATTTTGAATGTGTTCAGTGGTTGGAAGAAATAGGAAAAGTGATGATTTTGAATGTGTTCAGTGGTTGGAAGAAATAGGAAAAGTGATGATTTTGAATGTGTTCAGTGGTTGGAAGAAATAGGAAAAGTGATGATTTTGAATGTGTTCAGTGGTTGGATGAAATAGGAAAAGTGATGATTTTGAATGTGTTCAGTGGTTGGATGAAATAGGAAAAGTGATGACTTTGAATGTGTTCAGTGGTTGGAAGAAATAGGAAAAGTGATGACTTTGAATGTGTTCAGTGGTTGGAAGAAATAGGAAAAGTGATGACTTTGAATGTGTACAGTGGTTGGAAGAAATAGGAAAAGTGATGATTTTGAATGTGTTCAGTGGTTGGAAGAAATAGGAAAAGTGATGATTTTGAATGTGTTCAGTGTTGGAAGAAATAGGAAAAGTGATGACTTTGAATGTGTTCAGTGGTTGGAAGAAATAGGAAAGTGATGACTTTGAATGTGTTCAGTGGTTGGAAGAAATAGGAAAAGTGATGATTTTAAATGTGTTCAGTGTTTGGAAGAAATAGGAAAAGTGATGGTTTTAAATGTGTTCAGTGGTTGGAAGAAATAGGAAAACTAATGATTTTGAATGTGTTCAGTGGTTGGAAGAAATAGGAAAAGTGATGATTTTAAATGTGTTCAGTGGTTGGAAGAAATTGGAAAAGTGATGACTTTGAATGTGTTCAGTGGTTGGAAGAAATTGGAAAAGTGATGATTTTTAATGTGTTCAGTGTTTGGAAGAAATAGGAAAAGTGATGGTTTTAAATGTGTTCAGTGGTTGGAAGAAATAGGAAAACTAATGATTTTGATGTGTTCAGTGGTTGGAAGAAATAGGAAAAGTGATGACTTTGAATGTGTTCAGTGGTTGGAAGAAATTGGAAAAGTGATGATTTTGAATGTGTTCAGTGTTTGGAAGAAATAGGAAAAGTGATGTTTTAAATGTGTTCAGTGGTTGGAAGAAATAGGAATATTGTGATTTTGAATATGTTAAATGTTTGGAAGAAATAGGAAAGCGATGATTTGAATATGTTCAGTGGTTGGAAGAAATAGGAAAAGTGATGATTTTAAATGTGTTCAGTGGTTGGAAGAAATAGGAAAAGTGATGATTTTGAATGTGTTCAGTGGTTGGAGGAAATAGGAAAAGTGATGATTTTGAATGTGTTCAGTGGTTGAAAGAAATAGGAAAAGTGATGATTTTAAATGTGTTCAGTGGTTGGAAGAAATAGGAAAAGCGATGATTTTGAATATGTTCAGTGGTTGGAAGAAATAGGAAAAGTGATGATTTTGAATGTGTTCAGTGGTTGGAAGAAATAGGAAAAGTGATGATTTTGAATGTGTTCAGTGGTTGGAGAAATAGGAAAAGTGATGATTTTGAATGTGTTCAGTGGTTGAAAGAATAGGAAAAGTGATGATTTTAAATGTGTTCAGTGGTTGGAAGAAATAGAAAAGTGATGATTTTGAATGTGTTCAGTGTTTGGAAGAAATAGGAAAAGTGATGATTTTGAATGTGTTCAGTGGTTGGAAGAAATAGGAAAAGTGATGATTTTGAATGTGTTCAGTGGTTGGAAGAAATAGGAAAAGTGATGATTTTGAATGTGTTCAGTGGTTGGAAGAAATAGGAAAAGTGATGATTTTGAATGTGTTCAGTGGTTGGAGGAAATAGGAAAAGTGATGATTTTGAATGTGTTCAGTGGTTGGAAGAAATAGGAAAAGTGATGGTTTTAAATGTGTTCAGTGGTTGGAAGAAATAGGAAAAGTGATGATTTTGAATGTGTTCAGTGTTTGGAAGAAATAGGAAAAGTGATGATTTTGAATGTGTTCAGTGGTTGGAGGAAATAGGAAAAGTGATGATTTTGAATGTGTTCAGTGGTTGGAGGAAATAGGAAAGTGATGATTTTGAATGTGTTCAGTGTTTGGAAGAAATAGGAAAAGTGATGATTTTGAATGTGTTCAGTGGTTGGAGGAAATAGGAAAAGTGATGATTTTGAATGTGTTCAGTGGTTGGAAGAAATAGGAAAAGTGATGATTTTGAATGTGTTCAGTGTTTGGAGGAAATAGGAAAAAATTTTAATGGAGATCAGGAGAAAAAAAATATGTAGAAAAAAAAATAGAAAAAAACTGTATGGCTAAATGTCTATGTAGTTAGTGGACGAAGTCTTACACTGAGCTTTACTGCAGTATCACATTTTTAAACAATTCTTTGCTTTTAACCTAAATGAAGATTATCTTGGGGAGGACTTGGTGGTCTAGAAGTGTGGCTTCGGAATCTGGACAAGAGGGTTCTGGTTTGAAACCCTCGCCACATCGGGTGGGATTTTTTTTCTTTTCGAATTCTTGGTTTCTTTGTTGTTTGATATCTCTCTCTCTCTCTCTCTCTCTGTTTATCACTTTCTCTCAATCTATCTCATCCTCTCTCAATCTCTCTCTGTCTCTCTCAGTCCTTGTCTCTCTCACTCTGACTCTCTCTCACTCTCTCTCAATCTCTCTCTGTCTCTCTCAGTCTGTCTCTCTCACTCTCTGTGTCTCTCTCAATCTTTGTCTCTCACCTTCTCTCAATCTCTCTCTGTCTCTCTCAATCTTTGTCTATCTCACTCTCTCTCAATCTCTCTTTGTCTCTCCCATTTTCTCTCATGGTCTCTGGGTGAGATATGATATCTAGCCGTACCAGATAACAGTGAGAAAACAGGAAATCATATGTACACTCTGCCCATGCTAAATAACTCTTGACAGGTAAACATCTAAACAAAAATGTTTCAATAAATAAATCCACGCCGAATAGAAGGATGCGCTGGGCACCAAAGTGCAGATATTGTGTCTTGACATAAACTAATGACAAAGTGCAGATATTGTGTCTTGACATAAACTAATGACAAAGTGCAGATATTGTGTCTTGACATAAACTAATGACAAAGTGCAGATATTGTGTCTTGACATAAACTAATGACAAAGTGCAGATATTGTGTCTTGACATAAACTAATGACAAAGTGCATCTGCACCCACATAGAAGGCGGACGCTAGAAGCCGAAGACCAGAGAAGTGCAGTGGCAGAGAGCTATTATTAGAACATTGAAGCACGTTATTTGATGATGATAATAATGACCCGGTCATCCTGAACTGTTGAGCTCAAATCAGCATCATGTGCCGTGCCCGAGGGCTTAGAATGTTTTTCTATTTACATCACTGTTTGTCTCTATAATTGTTTATCAATTCGGTTATTAACTTTCTAGCTAGTCATTTTCTTAGGAAGTCTGGGTAGTCTAGGTAGTCTAGGGGTACGACTTCGACCTCAGAATAGGAAGTCTAGGTAGTCTAGGGGTACGACTTCGACCTCAGAATAGGAAGTCTGGGTAGTCTAGGGGTAAGACTTCGACCTCAGAATAGGAAGTCTGGGTAGTCTAGGGGTAAGACTTCGACCTCAGAATAGGAAGTCTGGGTAGTCTAGGGGTACGACTTCGACCTCAGAATAGGAAGTCTGGGTAGTCTAGGGGTAAGACTTCGACCTCAGAATAGGAAGTCTGGGTAGTCTAGGGGTACGACTTCGACCTCAGAATAGGAAGTCTGGGTAGTCTAGGGGTAAGACTTCGACCTCAGAATAGGAAGTCTGGGTAGTCTAGGGGTAAGACTTCGACCTCAGAATAGGAAGTCTGGGTAGTCTAGGGGTAAGACTTCGACCTCAGAATAGGAAGTCTGGGTAGTCTAGGGGTAAGACTTCGACCTCAGAATAGGAAGTCTGGGTAGTCTAGGGGTACGACTTCGACCTCAAAATAGGAAGTCTGGGTAGTCTAGGGGTACGACTTCGACCTCAGAATAGGAAGTCTGGGTAGTCTAGGAGTAAGACTTTGGCCTCAGAATAGAAAGTCTGGGTAGTCTAGGGGTAAGACTTTGGCCTCAGAATAGAAAGCCTGGGTAGTCTAGGGGTAAGACTTTGGCCTCAGAATAGAAAGTCTGGGTAGTCTATGGGTAAGACTTTGGCCTCAGAATAGAAAGTCTGGGTAGTCTAGGGTAAGACTTTGGCCTCAGAATAGAAAGTCTGGGTAGTCTAGGAGTAAGACTTTGGCCTCAGAATAGAAAGTCTGGGTAGTCTAGGAGTAAGACTTTGGCCTCAGAATAGGAAGTCTGGGTAGTCTAGGGGTACGACTTTGGCCTCAGAATAGGAAGTCTGGGTAGTCTAGGGGTAAGACTTTGGCCTCAGAATAGAAAGTCTGGGTAGTCTAGGGGTAAGACTTCGACCTCAGAATAGGAAGTCTGTGTAGTCTAGGTAGTCTAGGGGTAAGACTTCGACCTCAGAATAGAAAGTCTGGGTAGTCTAGGAGTACGACTTCGACCTCAGAATAGGAAGTCTGTGTAGTCTAGGTAGTCTAGGGGTACGACTTCGACCTCAGAATAGAAAGTCTGGGTAGTCTAGGGGTACGACTTCGACCTCAGAATAGGAAGTCTGGGTAGTCTAGGGTACGACTTCGACCTCAGAATAGGAAGTCTGGGTAGTCTAGGGGTAAGACTTTGGCCTCAGAATAGGAAGTCTGGGTAGTCTAGGGGTACGACTTTGGCCTCAGAATAGGAAGTCTGGGTAGTCTAGGGGTAAGACTTTGGCCTCAGAATAGGAAGTCTGGGTAGTCTAGGGGTAAGACTTTGGCCTCAGAATAGGAAGTCTGGGTAGTCTAGGGGTAAGACTTTGGCCTCAGAATAGGAAGTCTGGGTAGTCTAGGGGTACGACTTCGACCTCAGAATAGGAAGTCTAGATAGTCTAGGGGTAAGACTTCGACCTCAGAATAGGAAGTCTGGGTAGTCTAGGGTACGACTTCGACCTCAGAATAGGAAGTCTAGATAGTCTAGGGGTAAGACTTCGACCTCAGAATAGAAAGTCTGGGTAGTCTAGGGGTAAGACTTTGGCCTCAGAATAGAAAGTCTGGGTAGTCTAGGGGTACGACTTCGACCTCAGAATAGGAAGTCTAGATAGTCTAGGGGTAAGACTTCGACCTCAGAATAGAAAGTCTGGGTAGTCTAGGGGTACGACTTCGACCTCAGAATAGGAAGTCTAGATAGTCTAGGAGTACGACTTCGACCTCAGAATAGAAAGTCTGGGTAGTCTAGGGGTACGACTTCGACCTCAGAATAGGAAGTCTAGATAGTCTAGGGGTAAGACTTCGACCTCAGAATAGAAAGTCTGGGTAGTCTAGGAGTACGACTTCGACCTCAGAATAGGAAGTCTAGATAGTCTAGGGGTAAGATTTCGACCTCAGAATAGGAAGTCTGGGTAGTCTAGGGGTACGACTTCGACCTCAGAATAGAAAGTCTTGATAGTCTAGGTAGTCTAGGGGTACGACTTCGACCTCAGAATAGAAAGTCTTGATAGTCTAGGTAGTCTAGGGGTACGACTTCGACCTCAGAATAGGAAGTCTTGATAGTCTAGGTAGTCTAGGGGTACGACTTCGACCTCAGAATAGAAAGTCTGGGTAGTCTAGGGGTACGACTTCGACCTCAGAATAGGAAGTCTGTGTAGTCTAGGGGTACGACTTCGACCTCAGAATAGAAAGTCTGGGTAGTCTAGGGGTACGACTTCGACCTCAGAATAGAAAGTCTGGGTAGTCTAGGGGTACGACTTCGACCTCAGAATAGAAAGTCTGGGTAGTCTAGGGGTACGACTTCGGCCTCAGAATAGGAAAGACCGAAAGGGTTCAAAACTCACCAGAAGCAGCTGTGATATTTTTTCTTCTTACAGGAAAAAATGATTCTGTCGTTTATTGATGACGTCACCCTCCCTTGATCTGTTGGATAGTGAGATTTGATGTCTAGCCCTCTCGGATAACGAGAGTAAACAGGGGTCCCGTGTACACTAGCACACGTTTAAGAACCCTTGGCAGTTAAAATCGAAAAGAGTAGACCACAAATATGACCGCTGCCCGGGCAATATTTTCAGGAGAAACCTACCCATACTGTGGATCCCAGGCCGTTGTACGGAGTTCGTGCATGTAGGCCAGGAATTTACGCGGATTTTTTTGAGATTCTTGAAGCGGAGACCCGAGCACCTATGGCTTCATGAGATGTGCAATGATGATGATTCTAAGAACAAACAAACAAACAAACAAACAAACAAACAACAAAGAAACAAACTGTTCAGCTTTCTGCTATCTTTTCGCTCTCTTGCCCTCTATTTCTTCTCTTCCTACTTTCTTTATTTATCGCCAAACATTTCAGCTGTTTCCTTCCCGCCCCATGATTTCATAGAAACTTCATTTATTCTACCTGATGTAGTTAATAAACTTTCTCCTGTACTTTCTTTCACAATATTCTCTTTATATGCCAAAGATATTCTCAAACTCTCTTTATATGCCAAAGATATTCTCAAAACTCTCTTTATATGCCAAAGATATTCTCAAAACTCTCTTTATATGCCAAAGATATTCTCAAAACTCTCTTTATATGCCAAAGATATTCTCAAAACTCTCTTTATATGCCAAAGATATTCTCAAAACTCTCTTTATATGCCAAAGATATTCTCAAAATTCTCACTATATGCCAAAGATATTCCCAAAACTCTCATTATATGCTAAAGATATTCTCAACAACGTATTTACATAATACTACATGTACATAGGCCCCAAAGATGTTTTGTCATTTCTTCGATTATCCATAATTAGCATCCATATTGCAGAAATTGATTTACATTAAAGCGAAGAACTCTTTTTCTGACTTCAAATCTCATATTAGATTATGCAACGGTCTTTGGGCACAGACGTTTATCATTGATAATTTAGTTTGATTTGCCCTGTGGTGTTTTTTGTCAAGAAATTAAAATAGACAAACTTCTATTAAACTTTCAAAGTGATTAGGGGAAGCTGTATCTTGACTTTAGAAAATAAAACTGTTGTGGTTATAAACTGAATATTGCATCCACCGAAACTCTCAGATATGCCAGTCGCTGATGTCGTTGTTACGAGCAGTAGCGACTCAAATAGCGTTCACACATAAATAGTGACTCAGCTCAAAAATCATATTTTGTGCTTTGGCGTCACAAATTGAAACTTGCACCCAATATAACTTGAAAGAACGAATGCAATGTATTAGACTTAGATCGCATTCATCTATAAATGCTCTAAACTTTCTGAGATTAGAACTAAAATTCACTTTTAGATAAAAAAAAAAAAAAAAACTAACAACTGTGTGGAATGCAATTTTTTTTGGGGGGGACGTGGGACTATTTAGAACAAAATATATTCTGATCAATACAAAATAAACAGAGAAGACTAAACGTCGTGTTTGGTACAGGAAGTTAGGTACGCGAGTTTTGATTGACTTTCCATAACGTCATTTACGCATCAGCCCTTGTTTGATTCTCACCCGCTGCCCGAGACGCCCCCGAGAGTACCGAGAAGTGAGTTTTAACACTTCCGGTCGCATCAAACATCCCGTCAAAAGAGACCAATTACTCAAGTGACGTTTTGGATATGAAAGTCTAGACCACGTCTAGAATTAGATAATGATGAGGACAAGAAGGGTGGTGGGCAAATAAATGCAATGCTGCGGTAAAGCTGGTAGTTTGCGGCATGGAAAAAGCAAAATTAGCTCAAGATGCAGACCTTTTCATCGTCTTCTTAGCGTCCACTAATGTCCATTACGTGCAGCAATATATTTGTATGGAAGAAAATAATGGATGTGTACGTATTTATTCTTGTCATCCAAAATATGAGCCAAATCTTCTACATTTCATAACACATTAGTTGTCCTTGTTAAACAATTAAATTTCTAATTATTTATATATTTTTATCAAGAGAGAAACCACTGTTTCACTGACAAGCGGGCGGGCGGTGTTCGAAACCCGCACTAGACAGAAATGGATGTTTTCTATCGGGGGTGAAATAAACATCCTGTCTCACACGTCGTGACGACTGCTTTGGCCAAGCGGCCTTTATTTCTCTGGTCCTGTCGTGAGCGCCTCCTGACATACACCATTAGATGTATATGGTATATATGTGGTAGGCCCCGACATACACCATTAGATGTATATGGTAGATATGTGGTAGGATTGTTTGTTTTTTAATCATGAAAGAAAGAAATCAGGTAGACGCTATCCATTTACAGCAGATTATACGGTACTGGGAATCTTCTTTTCTTAAGTAGAATATTTCTAGACGACATTATAATAATATTCTACTTGTGTTCTTTTTAGTATAACACTCCTCTATGACATTAGGCGGTCGTCTTATTTATACGTTTAACACATTTCTGTGATGCTATACTGTCCTATATGGTGCTGAAACATGGACATTAGACAAGAAAACAGAACAGAGAATTGAAGCCTTTGAAATGTGGATATATAGAAGAATAGGTAGAATTGGATGGAAGGAAAAGAAAACAAATGACAAAGTCTTAAAACAACTAAAAATGAAAAGAGAACTTCTGAACACAATTAGAACAAGACAAATGCGATTCTTAGGCCATGTTAAAAGACACAACAGCCTACTGAAAGTGATCCTGGAGGGGAAAATACAAGGTAAAAGAGGCAGAGGCAGACCAAGATTAACATGGACGAGTAACATCAAAAGATGGACAAATCAACCGATGACAACCTGCACCATCAAAGCAAGAGATAGAGCAAAATGGCGCTCCATGGTAGCCAACCTTCGTTGCGGAGACGGCACTCAATGATGATGATGATACTGTCTTGATAAACTTATTTAAAAGTATAAATTCCTCTACGACATTGTACTGTACTGGTAACCTCTGTTATAAGTTTAAAACTTATCTATGACATTGTACTGTACTGGTAACCTCTGTTATAAGTTTACAACTTATCTATGACATTGTACTGTACTGGTAACCTCTGTTATAAGTTTAAAACTTATCTATGACACTGTACTGTACTGGTAACCTCTGTTATAAGTTTACAACTTATCTATGACATTTATCCATGGTCCATGCCCACAGACTTTATAATCTCTCCCCCCCCCATGATGTGCCACCAGTTCCAATGCTGATCGTTCCTCGAGCCACGCCTTCAAGTCACCGTCACGCAGAACCAATTTCCACCTGTCTACCCCTATCTCTTGTACCTTCCATTTTTCCTATTATTATTCAGCATTCCAATCCGAGTCTTCTCTACACAAGCCCTTCACCTCTTCTCCACACAAGCCCTCCACCTCTTCTCCACACAAGCCCTCCCACCTACTCTCCACACAAGCCCTCCACCTCTTCTCCACACAAGCCCTCCACCTCTTCTCCACACAAGCCCTCCACCTCTTCTCCACACAAGCCCTCCCACCTACTCTCCACACAAGCCCTCCACCTCTTCTCCACACAAGCCCTCCCACCTACTCTCCACACAAGCCCTCCACCTCTTCTCCACACAAGCCCTCCCACCTACTCTCCACACAAACACTCCACCTCTTCTCCACACAAGGCCTCCACCTCTTCTCCACACAAGCCCTCCCACCTACTCTCCACACAAGCCCTCCCACCTACTCTCCACACAAGCCCTCCACCTCTTCTCCACACAAGCCCTCCCACCTACTCTCCACACAAGCCCTCCCACCTACTCTCCACACAAGCCCTCCCACCTACTCTCCACACAAGCCCTCCCACCTACTCTCCACACAAGCCCTCCCACCTACTCTCCACACAAGCCCTCCCACCTACTCTGCACACAAGCCCTCCCACCTACTCTCCACACAAGCCCTCCCACCTACTCTCCACACAAGCACTCCACCTCTTCTCCACACAAGCACTCCACCTCTTCTCCACACAATCCCCCCACCTACTCTCCACACAATCACTCCCACCTACTCTCCACACAAGCCCTCCACCTACTCTCCACACAAGCCCTCCCACCTACTCTCCACACAAGCACTCCACCTCTTCTCCACACAAGCCCTCCACCTCTTCTCCACACAAGCCCTCCACCTCTCCCCACACAAGCCCTCCACCTCTCCCCACACAAGCCCTCCACCTGTCCCCACACAAGCCCTCCACGTTTCCCCACACAAGCCCTCCACCTATTCTCCACATAAGCCCTCCAACTGTCCCCACACAAGCCCTCCACGTTTCCCCACACAAGCCCTCCACCTATTCTCCACATAAGCCCTACAAACCTGTACTGATTTTTCCTAATTTGTATTACAACCTCACATCTGCCATCCGGATGTATCTTTAATCATATTTTAAAAAAAGTAAAGTACCCCCGTCACGCCAAGTGGCGTATAGGGAATATGGTGTTAGTGACCATGCATTTTACAGACCTTCAGCACATGATTTTTGGGGTAATGTGGTCGGTATTACGCCCGTGTCACTTTACTTTCCCAGAAAAAAAATCCGGTACCCATTAAAGGCTGGGTGGACCGGAAGCCGTCGGTTGGGATCGAACCCAACCTCTTGTCCTTTGTAGTCCAGTTCACTAACCACTGAGCCATCGCGGCTCCCAATTTCCTCACTTGAGCTGATCTTTATTCGTTGTGCGCTGTATCTCTAATATACTGTTTAAAAAGCAAATCTCCCCTAGATCTATCTATTATTGTAACGTCCATGATACACATGTCATTGTAACTCTTAATGACTTATCACATAATATCATTTTGTTGTAAAGGCTCTTGCCCTGCACAATTCAATATGTAGTCTCCATAAGATATTATCATCATCATCATGTGCCACACCAGTTAGCGTAGGCAAACATGTCCTACCACAGTTTTCTATTCCCATGGCAGCGTATCAATTCTGTTGTTGACATTTTTTCTGTGGCATGACATCGTATGATGAATGACGATTCAGCTGCGTTGCTGCGTTCACTTTCGGTGCCGCTTGGCCTTATGTCTTTCAGCGTGTGCTGTAGCTGTTATTATGGGGCCGTAGCTGCATTTTTTTTGCTTTGTATCCTTCAAAGATATGAGTTTTAATTCGGATGATTCCACTGGTACAGCGGGTGAGCAGTTATGGATGTTAATTCGTTTACAGTGATACCGGGGCCTTCGACTAACCATAACCATAACCGTGCCATAACACCAAACTTTCCAGTATTTTATCTCTTTGTCGTCCGCGATCTCTCTTTCCCTGTATTTTGTCAGTTGTAATGAAGTATTCCAACTTTCCTCTTCTCGTGATGTGCCGGACAAATGTCGATTGTTTCTTTCTGAAGTTTTTTAGGAGTTCCCTTTTTGTGATTTGGCCTCTTTGAGAATTTCCTCGTTGGTCGTTTTGTCCAGGGAACTTTCAACATTCTACTGACAAACCCCATCCCTTTTGCCTCTAATTGTCTTTTCATGTGTTTGTCTACTATACATGAGTCGCTTCCATAGGTCAGAATTGGTTCTATATAAAACATATGAACTCTCTTTCTCATATCTATTGACAGACTTGTTTCACAAGACGTTTTTCATTTTCTGTAATTCGATTTTGGCCTGTGTTATTGTACCTTTTATGTCTGTGGTGCATCTTCCGTCTGATGTTAAGAACACTGTAAAGTACAACAAAAATACAAATAATAGATTGTTTCATTTCTGGAGATAAGACAAGACTATACAACACACCACGTTTCGATTCTGAAATGTCTTCGTCTAGGACAAACATAAACAAATCAGCAGACAAATATAAACAAATTAACAGACAAATAAATATAAAAAAAAAAAAAACATTTTTTAAATTCAGAAGACAGGACAATCTAAACGGTGGTCAATTGTATGTAGCGCTTCATAAACACACACACACACACACATTCACTGATCATACGGTAACTAATTATATGAAACAACATCGGTTTTAAAATTGAGTAAATCAAGGAAACATAAATTACATGTTTTTAACAGTAACTTTGAAGCATTAATAAGGGAAATAAGAAAAAGGGTTAACCCTACATGGCTTTAAAGAACCACAGAGAGCTTTGAATCGGTTCTCGGGAACTCATGTCTTCCCCCATTATATGGTGGGAAACATTTTCTTTATAAGTTGCATAAAAGCCAAGTCAAATGATCTCTCGAAAATTACCTGGCGTTAACACCCTCGTATCCGCCTCAGACATTATATGTGATGTAGATGGCATCTGTTCTGACATTGGCCTTGATTATAGGGAGCTTCCCGTCATCCCTCGACATAATGGGTTCCTCGTTGGTGGCCCACGGCCGTAATTACAAGCGAGCATAATTTGGATTCACTATTGATCTCAGCTAGAAGTGTCGCTGACGGCTCTTTTGCGTGATGGTGAAGACTTTCTGGATCGCTACACCAGTCAGGAACGGAAATCTGAAGTCATTAAATAAAGAACACACGTTTTGTAACGTAAATACGGTTGAATAGTACACAAATGAGGGTATATTGTGTTGTTTATGTTGGGTACTGTTGTGTTGTTTGTGTTGGGTACTGTTGTGTTGGGTACTGCTGTGTTGATTGTGTTGGGTATTGTTATGTTGGGTACTGTTGTGTTGATTTTGTTGGGTACTGTTGTGTTGATTGTGTTGGGTACCGTTGCGTTGATTGTGTTGGGTACTGTTGTGTCGATAGTGTTGGGTACTGTTGTGTTGATTGTGTTGGGTACTGTTGTGTACTGTTGTGTTGGGTACTGTTGCGTTGATTGCGTTGGGTACTGTTGTGTTGATTGTGTTCGGTACTGTTGTGTTGATTTCGTTGGGTACTATTGTGTTGACTATGTTGGGCACTGTTGTGTTGATTGAGTGTTGATTTTGTTAGGTACTATTATGTTGGGTACTGTTGTGTTGATTGTGTTGGGTACTGTTGTATTGATTGTGTTGGGTACTGTTGTGTTGATTGTCTTGGGTACTGTCTTGTTGATTGTGTTGGGTACTGTCGTGTTGATTGTCTTGGGTACTGTCGTGTTGATTGTGTTGGGTAATGTTATGTTCATTGTCTTGGGTACTGTTGTGTTGATTGTCTTGGGTACTGTTGTGTTGATTGTCTTGGGAACTGTTGTGTTGATTGTCTTGGGTACTTTTGTGTTGATTGTCTTGGGTACTGTTGTGTTGATTGTCTTGGGTACTGTTGTGTTGATTATGTTGGGTACTGTTGTGTTGATTGTCTTGGGTACTGTTGTGTTGATTGTCTTGGGTACTGTTGTGTTGATTGTTTTGGGTACTGTTGTGTTGATTGTCTTGGGTACTGTTGTGTTGATTGTCTTGGGTACTGTTGTGTTGATTGTCTTGGGTACTGTCGTGTTGATTGTGTTGGGTAATGTTATGTTGATTGTCTTGGGTACTGTTGTGTTGATTGTCTTGGGTACTGTTGTGTTAATTGTCTTGGGAACTGTTGTGTTGATTGTCTTGGGTACTGTTGTGTTGATTGTCTTGGGTACTGTTGTGTTGATTGTGTTGGGTAATGTTATGTTGATTGTCTTGGGTACTGTTGTGTAGATTGTCTTGGGTACTGTTGTGTTGATCGTCTTGGGTACTGTTGTGTTGATTGTCTTGGGTACTGTTGTGTTGATTGTCTTGGGTACTGTCGTGTTGATTGTCTTGGGTACTGTTGTGTTGATTGTCTTGGGTACTGTCGTGTTGATTGTCTTGGGTACTGTTGTGTTGATTGTCTTAGGTACTATTGTGTTGATTGTCTTGGGTACTGTTGTGTTGATTGTCTTGGGTACTGTTGTGTTGATTGTCTTGGGTACTGTTGTGTTAATTGTCTTGGGTACTGTTGTGTTGATTGTCTTGAGTACTCTTGTGTTGATTGTCTTGGGTACTGTTGTGTTGATTATGTTGAGTACTGTTGTGTTGATTATGTTTAGTACTGTTGTGTTGATTATGTTGGGTACTGTTGTGTTGATTGTCTTGGGTACTGTTGTGGTGATTATGTTAGGTACTGTTGTGTTGATTGTCTTGGGTACTGTTGTGTTGATTGTCTTGGGTACTGTTGTGTTGATTGTGTTGGGTAATGTTATGTTGATTGTCTTGGGTACTGTTGTGTAGATTATGTTGAATACTGTTGTGTTGATTATGTTGAGTACTGGTGTGTTGATTATGTTGAGTACTGTTGTGTTGACGCAGAAAAAAAAACTGTTTCAACGGCACTATCCCATTACTGTGAGACTGGTTGGTCTCGAGGCAAGGCGCCGGTCTCAATACAGAGAGGTTGTGAGTTCAAATCCCGACGGCACCGGTTGGGATTTTTGTTTATGATTTCTCTCTGCTGCAACCACCCCTGCTCTCACGGCTTGAAACGTCAATTAATGATCGGCAGAGAAAATATGAGTACTCCGGGGTCGGTGTTATCTGCCTATGCGGCGCGACCCCCCCCCCCCCCCCCCCCCCCGTGCACCCGACTGCCAGGAAAAAAAAACCGGATTAACTCGCAAAATTCAGTTCCTAGTCTCTAGGGCATTCGTGATGGGTGATATCTAGGGAACGTAAGAAAGAAAAAACATTCAAGCTAAATCTTCAATCATCTCCCTCATCTCAAACTCAGTCTTTAACTCTTATTTCAAACAGTCTTCAATGATAAAGTATTCAGTCTTCACCTCAAATTCAATCATCAATCATTTTTCTCATATCAAGAGCAGTCTTCAATCATTTCCTCATCTCAATCCTCATCAATATGTCCAATAATCTCCTCATATAAAGTTCAATCCTCTATCATCTCCCTCATCTTCAGTTTAATCTTCAATCATCTCCCTCATCTAAATCTTCAAACATCCCCCTCATCTTAAGTTCAATCTTCAATAACCTCCCTTATCTCAATCTTCAAACATCTCCCTCATCTTAAGTTCAATCTTCAAACATCTCCTCCATCTTAAGTTCAATCTTCAATCACCTCCCTTATCTCAATCTTCAAACATCTCCCTCATCTTAAGTTCAATCTTCAAACATCTCCCTCATCTTAAGTTCAATCTTCAATCACCTCCCTCATCTCAATCTTCACATATCTCCCTCAACTTAAGTTCAATCTTCAATCACCTCCCTCATCTCAATCTTCACATATCTCCCTCAACTTAAGTTCAATCTTCAATCACCTCCCTCATCTCAAGTTCCCATTTCAACCAACAGATCAACAATTCAACATTATCACCTCTATATTCATTATCCCTTTGCATGTTTTTACTCTACTCAATCTTTAATAACTGCCCTCATGTCTGACAATGAGGCCCTGAATCCGGCCGCCCTTATTTCAACTCCCCTCGCCTTGTCTCCGGTAGGATTATCTTCCTCAATTCCCTATGCGGCTCATTGAGACCCGTTTCCGGTTTTCTGACACCCCACAGACGTCGCTAGCAATTGGTGTCATGGCTGCGATGACATCAAAACAGCTCCATCAGTTGTTTGGAACATCTGTATTTTGATGATGTTTTCGGTTGGACAGCTCCAAACAATAGCACGGCTCATGTGTTACAGCTGAAACAGCGTTCTGTGCTGTCAGTCTGTCTGTGTCGATGTATACCACATTGTCCTTACGCGGTCTTTGAGTAGCTTCAAATTTAGTTCATGAGATCAGTCTGAACTATGAGATATACAGAGAGAACAAAGCTGTATATTACATAAAATGTCTAGAAAGATAAGTTTCCGCATCATCATCATTAGGTGCCACGCCGGTTAGCGTATGCGATCATCTCTCTCTACATCTCTTGGTCCTTTATACATTTCATAATTTAAGTCGATGATACATTAAGCCTTTTCGATAAACATGTTTTTCTCTTGGTTTTCCCCTGCTCTTCTTTTCAATCATTCTACACGTTATTATTTTGCCAATGCCCTCTTTCGCATGACATGTCCAATAAATGTCGATTGAATTTTCCTGATTATTTTGATGATATTTCTGGTTTCTCCATCTTGTTTTAAACATTCTTCATTTGTCATGTTTGCTGTCCATGAGATTGGCAGCATTCTCCAGATAAACCACATCTCTGCTGCCTCTTTTCTCTGTATTCTCATACAGCCAACTTTAACAATGGCCTGACCTCAGAAAGGGAGACCAAGGTAAATCTCTCACCAGCGTGACGTATCAAACTATACGCGTGACGTCATTCTAGCCACTACCACCCCCTGTTCGCAAAATTGAAAAGGTCTCTCTAGTGGGTGGGAGGTTGTCCCGTGTTTCTCTTCCCATACTTAGGTCTATTCATAGTAGGTCATGAGTTTTCACAAACGAAAATTGCCCGAGCCATAACTGCCTGCTCCAGAGTTGATATCCTCGCATTCACGGTTGTTCTTTTTTAATTAAAAGTAGTATTTTATTTCTAATCCAAGATAAGAAAGAAATGATGCCATTTACACATACCCACGTTTGATGGTGTATGGTGTTGATGCCTATATTTGTAAATGACTAAAGGTCACATTTTCGTGATGATGTGGATGGTATCACTCCATACTTTCCCATAAAAAATTATTGATATTAATTTAATAAATTAATTTTACAAGAAGTGGGCTCCTAAAATACTAGAAACAATCAATATTTTTTTCGGGGACATCATGAGAAGAGGAAAGTTGGAATACTTGGTTAGAACTGGTAAAATACAGGGAAAGAGATATCGCGGACGACAAAGAGAAAAGATACTAGATAAATAGATGTCGCGGCATGGAAAACAGTCAACAACAGAATTTATACGATGCACAGTGGATAGAAACTTGTAGAAAGACATGATCGCCTGCGCCAACCGGTATGGCACATGATGATGACAATTAATTGTCAGAGACCACATGACGTCACAAGTTGTTCTGGTCCAAGAAAACAAAACGCGATATGTGGTAACTGAACCCGGGCCGTTCTGGTCGGTAGATAATGCATTAACCACTCTGCTACAAGGGTGCCGCGATTGCTCAGTGGTTAGTGAACTGGACTACAAAGGACAAGGGGTAGGGTTCGATCCCAACCGACGGCTTCCGGGTTCACCCAGCATTAAATGGGTACCGGATTTTTCTGGGAAAGTAAAGTGACACGGGCGTAATACCGACCAGATTACCCCAAAAATGATGTGTTGAAGGTCTGCAAAATGTATGGTCACTAACACCATATTCCCTATACGCCACTTAGTGTGGCGGGGGCTCTTTACTTCTTTTTGACTCTGCCACAGAGACTACAGCCCTGCATGTAATGACTTTCCATCTGGAAAAGTAATCCATGGTCTGACACTCGAGCGCAAACACAACAAAGAGAAGACACGTTCCATGACACGAGCCGGGGAATGGTGTATGGAGATGCCGTGTTCACCCAGACCTGAGAAGCGCCCTGTTGGTTTGTTCCTAGAACACAGTTGTACTAGGTCATGTATGTATTGCAGCAATTATGACTACAGGTAATCTACAACATCCCTCTCATTAGATCAATTGTGTTTTCTTATAGAAGTGGCTCAATTTGCGACACAAAACAACGTGAATGAACCCTCACCAATCACCATCAAGCGCGTTCTTCTCGAGAATGCATGGAAAAAGACCAAGAGGGAAGACCTAGAAGAAGATGGATAGATGCAGTGATAGAGACGTGTAACAACAAAGGAAAATCATTAATTCAGACAGTTTGAGCAGCTCAAGAACGACAAATGATATAACCACACCACCTTTTCGGTAACAGTGAGAAAGAGAAAAGAAGAACAACATAAATATAACTTATAAGAAAATTACTTGTTTACACAGCGGTGTTTTAGTTTATTAATGTTTAAGAGCAGAAACATTTGTTTTAAATGAAGGAATTTGACACTTTCAGGGCTTGAAATACTCACATCTGCTACAATCATAAATCTTACCCTAATGTTAAACTATCATCATTATCATCATCAAGTGCCATGCCTGCTAGCGTATGTGATCATGTCTCTCCACAACTTTCGATCTCGGCAGCTATTTATCATTTCTGTTGTTGACCTTTTGACAAGCCATTCTCTTAAGCTGTCTGGTATCTTTTCTCTTTGCTTCCCTTTATCTCTTCATTCCTCAATTTTCCCAGTTGTTACAATATATTTTAGCTGTTGCCATATTGTCTATGATTCACATCTACATGTTAAGACTGGCTCTACATAACATTTAATAATTATTTAATATTTCTTATACTTGTTTCTATTTTCAAAAATGGATAGCACAGTATCTTCCTCATTTTTTTTTTAAGCTGCTTTTACCTGAGCCATTTTGCATCTCCCCTCTGTTGTACATCTACCATCAGAGGTTAACATTGTTTCCAGATAGTTCATGTACCTGTTTTAATATTGTTCCATTTGTCTCTACTGCACTTCGCGGTTGAAGTCATTTTCTTTTGTTAAAGTTTCCTCTAATCACTTTGTGATCACTTAATGAAATCATATTCCCTGATCTTGTACAATATTTGTGCTACCAATTTTGTAATAGAAGAATTATGCGCACGCTATTTATTTGTTGAAGTGTGTAGATTAGCAATTGAATTAATTTATTCGTCTTCTTTTCTTTTCGGCTCCCTGTGGAGCATAGGACTTCAACAAACACTCTCCAAGCCACCCTGTTTCTTGCTATTCTCTTTAGGTCGTCCCATAACTTCCTTACCACCTTCGTCTCTTCTACCACCAGTCTTCTCCAAGCATATGTTTGTTTCCCCGTTGTCTCCTTCCATGGGTATTCCAGGAATTGGCTTGTACTTTCAGATGGCCCCCGCAGTGTGTATCTTATCAAGCACCACTGTCTTGGTCTTGTGTTTGCTGGTGTTCTGTGAAGCATGCGTCATCAACAAACACTTCCCAAGCATGACTGTACAGTGTCATTAAAATCGTCCCATAAATTCACAACTTTTGCTTCACCACATCTTCTCCAACGCTCAGGTAGAGAGCTCTTATCATTCCTGGATGGCGGAGTTGCTTTCTTTTCTTTAACTTGTCCATGTTTGTGAATTTTTGCGACTTACTTTATATAGTATAGGTAACCAGTCAGATACCGAACCCTCCTTAGTTGCCTCTTACAAATATGCCTGTTAGTGAACAGCTCCACTATTCTTTACTTCCTTTCAGCTGCCGGCAGCGCGCGGACATAACTAATATATCAATGATAAATCACTGTGCACTAATCATCATATTTAAGCACTGCATGCAACATAATTTTCATCTCTAGGATGCTCTTATTCGCCCATGCCATGCAGCTGCCACATGTTCAACATAGAGCATCATCTTCAGGCGGTGCTCATTAGTCATGGGGGCATGTATAGATCGGAGCATGTCAGTTGTGGAGAGACATGATCAACTACGCCAGCACGCATGGTACTTGATGATGATTAATCATGTGCCCTGCATAAATCGGGACATGTCAGTTGTTAATTTCAGTAATATAGAACCATCACACTGAGTGCACAGTCTGTATTCAATATTTGTATTTGAAAGAATAAAAGAAAATGGAATTGAACACATTTATTGTGGATGTTGTTGTTGCTATAATGCTGCCCTATGTACAAGATTTGAACTCTTAGATGCAAGGAGGTGGTGCTGTAGGAGCAAGTGCTGGAGTGTAATGTAAGCATCTACAAAGTAGGACGGCAGCTTTATCAAAAGGAACAACACGAAATCATAACGTATCGGCCGACGTTCTTCAAAAAACGAGACCAACACAAATAGACAACGAAATAAACATCAACTCTGTTACATTTTCTATCTTCATTCCGCCTCAGTTTGTGTTCTCGTTTTCTTTGCTATCTTCATTCCGCCCTCAGTTTGTGTTCTCGTTTTCTTTGCTATCTTCATTCCGCCCTCAGTTTGTGTTCCGGTTTCTTAAGAAGACCGCATGTAGATCGAAATGTCATGAATTGGTTTTATTCTTGTTTCTGTTTGTCAAGCAGTCACCATATGTACGTATGTGTGTACGTCACACCCAATCATCTGCTCCTGATACCAGATCTACCGCAGCCCTTATTTGCCTGTTTTCCCTGAGATGTTATATGCAGCAATGAATTTCTTGATTTCACAGGTAATGCTGGATATATTAACTCGCATCAATCCCATATGTTCTGCATTGCTAGGTCTTCTATATCAACAGACCTTTCCAATTGTTGAACAAATGTATAGAAGATAGACACATATAAATCAGACATAGAATGTTCAGTAAATAACATATTTATGGCACATAGATGTGAACAATATCCTAGCGGGCAGAGCAATGATAGGTTGTCTATATCAACAGATCCCCACCACGACAGACATCGCGATGATGCTCGTTTCGATAGTCGGCTTGCTGTGACGCGGTCTGTTAGAGGTAAGCTCTATCAACAGACTTTCTGGTAAGCTCTATCAACAGACTTTCTGGTAAGCTCTATCAACAGACTTTCTGGTAAGCTCTATCAACAGACTTTCTGGTAAGCTCTATCAACAGACTTTCTGGTAAGCTCTATCAACAGACTTTCTGGTAAGCTCTATCAACAGACTTTCTGGTAAGCTCTATCAACAGACTTTCTGGTAAGCTCTATGAACAGACTTTCTGGTAAGCTCTATCAACAGACTTTCTGGTAAGCTCTATCAACAGACTTTCTGGTAAGCTCTATCAACAGACTTTCTGGTAAGCTCTATCAACAGACTTTCTGGTAAGCTCTATCAACAGACTTTCTGGTAAGCTCTATCAACAGACTTTCTGGTAAGCTCTATGAACAGACTTTCTAGTAAGCTCTATCAACAGACATTCTCAATCAGCTACCTGTTCAGACATTGAAGCATCAACAAAAGAGACTAATTAATAACGAACAAGGAATAAACACCAGGACTATAGGGGACTTATTAAGTCTGCGTGCACACAAGAACTGCAGAAAGTAACAGGATCAGCTGTTTGCAAGGAAAGAACTACACAAGAACTGCAGAAAGTAACAGGATCAGCTGTTTGCAAGGAAAGAACTACACAAGAACTGCAGAAAGTAACAGGATCAGCTGTTTGCAAGGAAAGAACTACACAAGAACTGCAGAAAGTAACAGGATCAGCTGTTTGCAAGGAAAGAACTACACAAGAACTGCAGAAAGTAACAGGATCAGCTGTTTGCAAGGAAAGAACTACACAAGAACTGCAGAAAGTAACAGGATCAGCTGTTTGCAAGGAAAGAACTACACAAGAACTGAAGAAAGTAACAGGATCAGCTGTTTGCAAGGAAAGAACTACACAAGAACTGAAGAAAGTAACAGGATCAGCTGTTTGCAAGGAAAGAACTACACAAGAACTGAAGAAAGTAACAGGATCAGCTGTTTGCAAGGAAAGAACTACACAAGAACTGAAGAAAGTAACAGGATCAGCTGTTTGCAAGGAAAGAACTACACAAATTAAAAGAACAACAATAAATAATATTGCTACATGAATGAAAGAGACTATACAAAGCTGTAGATGTATATAAAAGAACTAAAATGGCAAGATGAAAGAAAAGAGAACAGAACTACCAGCAGACGTGTGAGAAATGACAGCTTCATTCTCGTGTTACTGTGTATAGCTATGATTTATCCACAGTCATTTTGATACGTCTGTCACAGCCTTATATCTGGTGTTTGACTGTTTGAAAAGGAAAAGCTAACACATTATTTTCATCAAATAAAATATGGACATTTACAGCGGCCAAAACAATCGCATTTAATCAGTTAAAATTCATTGAGACATTTGGGTGTGGCATCAATATGAAAACCGCACTGCCCCATTCGCGAGCAAATTAGAGAAAATTAGGCGTCAAATCTTCTTTCAAGGAGATATAAGTGTACATTAAGAAAAATAAAGCACTTCCGGGAAGATGGCGACCAAGTTCGCATAACCTTTTACTGAGTACAGTCATTAAAACAGTTTTTCGGTGTTTCTCTACTTTTTTTTTTTTTTTTTTTTTAAAGATTCATTCGCATAAATTGGATGTGGAAGTGACTGGACACTCTCTGTTCAGTGATGTCGCTTGGAACTGTAGCAGCTAACCTGGCTTGCACTGGAGTTTAACCCTGCTAACACCACAACTGACAACAAGAATTGGCCGCATGTAGGAATATTCTTTCAGAAACTA
Organism: Megaustenia siamemsis; assembly: GCA_032433765.1. Taxonomy (NCBI): domain Eukaryota; kingdom Metazoa; phylum Mollusca; class Gastropoda; order Stylommatophora; family Ariophantidae; genus Megaustenia; species Megaustenia siamemsis. The sequence goes on along the minus strand of JAVIAB010000047.1, from coordinate 3,108,131 downwards.
GCGCACTCGCTTAAGCCAGCGACTTTGTACTCCCTTTTTGATAGACATTTTTTTACAAAATCATCCCCTATATCGCCGATTATGGCTGCATGGAAGACAACCCTATCAACAGATTGCGCCAACGTGTTTTGGAGGGAGGTGTGACACGGGCGGATATTGGGAATTTCCGACTGCAGTGTAACTGATTCCATTAACAGAAAATAACAGTAAACAAATTATGACGTAATTACTCAACGGTTAGATGCTTCTTATTCTTTTTTTGGAATCACCAGGGAAGGAACAAAGAGGAAGACCACAATGTTCTTGGAGAAGACAGGTGGAAGCGGAGAGAATGATGTTGGGAAAGACAGGGAATGATGTTAAAAGAATGTCAAGAAATAGAGAAGATTGGAAAGTGTTTGTTGAAGACCTATGCTCCACAGGAGCTGAAGGTGTTTATTGAAGACCTATGCTCTACAGGGAGCTGAAAGTATTTATTAAAGACCTATGCTCCACAGGGAGCTGAAAGTATTTATTAAAGACCTATGCTCCACAGGGAGCTGAAAGTATTTATTAAAGACCTATGCTCCACAGGGAGCTGAAAGTATTTATTAAAGACCTATGCTCCACAGGGAGCTGAAAGTATTTATTAAAGACCTATGCTCCACAGGGAGCTGAAAGTATTTATTAAAGACCTATGCTCCACAGGGAGTTGAAAGTATTTATTGAAGACCTATGCTCCACAGGGAGCTGAAAGATAGAAGAAGACGGTGTTTTTTAGCGCCAGATTTGATCCGTTGATTCTCTAGGAACGACCATAAGGTGGCTTCATTATCATTTTGGGATTGCAATTCCGGTCTCAACAAATCTAGAAGACCCAGTCTAAGGTTGAAAAGATTATGTCTCGCCAAGAAGAAGGTAACAACCAGAAGATAACAACAAGAATGTATATACAAACAATAAATAAAGAGCCTCGTCACGCCAAGTGGCGTATAGGGAATATGGTGTTAGTGACCATAATTTGTATAGACCTTCAGCACATGATTTTTGGGGTAATGTGGTTGATATTACGCTCGTACCGCTTTACTTTCCCAGACAAATCCGGTACCCATTTTAAGGCTGAGTGAACCCGGAAGCCGACTCCTTTGTAGTTCAGTTCACTAACCACTGAGCTATCCCGGTTCTCAAGAATGTATAGATGAAAGTAAAGTACAGAGTAGGTAAATTATAAACTAAGAGGGAGAGAGAGAGAGAGACGAAGACTAAAGTGAGTTGGTAGCATCAAGAGATTGACAGGAGAAACAGTGACAAGTTGCACCATCGAGGCAAGAGACAACGTGGTAGTGCGACAGGAGAAACAGTGACAAGTTGCACCATGGAGGCAAGAGACAACGTGATAGTGCGACAGGAGAAACAGTGACAAGTTGCACCATCGAGGCAAGAGACAACGTGATAGTGCGACAGGAGAAACAGTGACAAGTTGCACCATGGAGGCAAGAGACAACGTGATAGTACGACAGGAGAAACAGTGACAAGTTGCACCATCGAGGCAAGAGACAACGTGATAGTGCGACAGGAGAAACAGTGACAAGTTGCACCATGGAGGCAAGAGACAGCGTGATAGTGCGACAGGAGAAACAGTGACAAGTTGCACCATGGAGGCAAGAGACAACGTGATAGTGCGACAGGAGAAACAGTGACAAGTTGCACGATCGAGGCAAGAGACAGCGTGATAGTGCGACAGGAGAAACAGTGACAAGTTGCACCATCGAGGCAAGAGACAGCGTGATAGTGCGACAGGAGAAACAGTGACAAGTTGCACCATCGAGGCAAGAGACAACGTGATAGTGCGACAGGAGAAACAGTGACAAGTGGCACCATCGAGGCAAGAGACAGCGTGATAGTGCGACAGGAGAAACAGTGACAAGTTGCACCATCGAGGCAAGAGACAACGTGGTAGTGCGACAGGAGAAACAGTGACAAGTTGCACCATGGAGGCAAGAGACAGCGTGATAGTGCGACAGGAGAAACAGTGACAAGTTGCACCATCGAGGCAAGAGACAACGTGGTAGTGCGACAGGAGAAACAGTGACAAGTGGCACCATCGAGGCAAGAGACAACGTGGTAGTGCGACAGGAGAAACAGTGACAAGTGGCACCATCGAGGCAAGAGACAACGTGATAGTGCGATCCAAAGCAGCCAGCGTTCGAAGCTGAGACAGCACTAGATGATGAAACAAATCAGCAGAAACAAGTAAACGAGAAAAATAATAAACGAAAAAAAGTTATATTTCGTAACAATGTTATAAATTATTAAATGCTTTGCTCTCTCTCTCTCTCTCTCTCTCTGTTTCTCTGTCTCTCTCTCTATGTCTCTCTTTCTATGTCTCTCTCTGTCTCTCTTTCTCTGTCCCTCTCTATGTCTTTCTATGTCTCTCTATGCCTCTCTCTGTCTCTCTCTATGTCTCTCTCTATGCCTCTCTCTGTCTCTCTCTATGTCTCTCTCTGTCTCTCTCTATGTCTCTCTCTATGTCTCTCTGTCTCTCTCTCTTTCTCTCTCTTTCTCTCTCTATGTCTCTCTATGTCTCTCTCTATGTCTCTCTATGTCTCTCTCTATCTCTTTCTATGTCTCTCTCTATGTCTTTCTCTGTCCCTCTCTATGTCTCTCTCTGTCTCACACTATGTCTCTCTATTTCTCTCTCTGTCTCTCTCTGTCTCTCTATGTCTCTCTCTGTCACTTTCTATGTCTCTCTCTGTCTCTCGCTATGTCTCTCTCTCTATGTCTCTCTCTCAATGTCTCTCTCTGTGTCTCTCTCTATGTCTCTCTATGTGTCTATCTCTCTCGATGTCTCTCTCTATGTCTCTCTCTGTCTCTCTCTATGTCTCTCTCTGATTCTCTCTATGTCTCTCTCTGTCTCTCGCTATGTCTCTCTCTATGTCTCTCTCTCTATGTCTCTCTCTCAATGTCTCTCTCTGTGTCTCTCTCTATGTCTCTCTATGTGTCTATCTCTCTCGATGTCTCTCTCTATGTCTCTCTCTGTCTCTCTCTATGTCTCTCTCTGTCTCTCTCTATGTCTCTCTCTGTCTCTCTCTATGTCTCTCTCTGTCTCTCTCTATATCTCTCTCTGTCTCTCTCAATGTCTCTCTCTGTCTCTCGCTATGTCTCTCTCTATGTCTCTCTCTGTCTCTCTCTCTGTCTCTGTATGTCTCTCTCTATGTCTCTATCTGTCTCTGTATGTCTCTCTCTATGTCTCTGTATGTCTCTCTCTATGTCTCTGTATGTCTCTTTCTATGTCTCTGTATGTCTCTCTCTATGTCTCTGTATGTCTCTCTCTCTGTCCCTGTATGTCTCTCTCTATGTCTCTCTCTGTGTCTCTCTGTGTCTCTCTCTATGTCTCTCTCTGTCTCTGTATGTCTCTCTCTCTGTCTCTGTATGTCTCTCTCTATGTCTCTCTCTGTCTCTGTATGTCTCTCTCTGTCTCTGTATGTCTCTCTCTGTCTCTGTATGTCTCTCTCTGTCTCTGTATGTCTCTCTCTGTCTCTGTATGTCTCTCTCTATGTCTCTGTATGTCTCTCTCTATGTCTCTCTCTGTCTCTGTATGTCTCTCTCTATGTCTCTCTCTGTCTCTGTATGTCTCTCTCTATGTCTCTGTATGTCTCTCTCTATGTCTCTGTATGTCTCTGTATGTCTCTCTCTATGTCTCTCTCTGTCTCTGTATGTCTCTCTCTATGTCTCTCTCTGTCTCTCTATGTCTCTCTCTGTCTCTGTATGTCTCTCTCTATGTCTCTCTCTGTCTCTGTATGTCTCTCTCTATGTCTCTGTATGTCTCTCTCTATGTCTCTCTCTGTCTCTGTATGTCTCTCTCTATGTCTCTGTATGTCTCTCTCTATGTCTCTCTCTATGTCTCTCTCTGTGTCTCTCTCTCTGTCTCTGTATGTCTCTCTCTGTCTCTGTATGTCTCTCTCTGTCTCTGTATGTCTCTCTCTGTCTCTGTATGTCTCTCTCTGTCTCTGTATGTCTCTCTCTGTCTCTGTATGTCTCTCTCTGTCTCTGTATGTCTCTCTCTATGTCTCTCTCTATGTCTCTGTATGTCTCTCTCTATGTCTCTCTCTGTCTCTGTATGTCTCTCTCTATGTCTCTGTATGTCTCTCTCTATGTCTCTCTCTATGTCTCTCTCTGTGTCTCTCTGTGTCTCTCTCTATGTCTCTCTCTGTCTCTCTATGTCTCTCTCTCTGTCTCTGTATGTCTCTCTATGTCTCTCTCTATGTCTCTCTATGTCTCTCTCTGTGTCTCTCTCTATGTCTCCCTCTCTGTCTCTGTATGTCTCTCTCTAAGTCTCTGTATGTCTCTCTCTCTGTCTCTGTATGTCTCTCTCTGTGTCTCTCTCTCTATGTCTCTGTATGTCTCTCTCTGTCTCTGTATGTCTCTCTCTGTCTCTGTATGTCTCTCTCTGTCTCTGTATGTCTCTCTCTGTCTCTCTCTGTGTGTCTCTCTCTATGTCTCTCTCTGTCTCTCTCTATGTCTCTCTCTGTCTCTCTCTCTGTGTGTCTCTCTCTATGTCTCTCTATGTCTCTCTCTGTCTCTCGCTATGTTTCTCTCTGTCTCTCGCTATGTCTCTCTCTGTCTCTCTCTATGACTCTCTCTGTGTCTCTCTCTATGTCTCTCTCTGTGTCTCTCTCTGTGTCTCTCTCTATGTCTCTCTCTGCCCCCAGTTATATATCTCTCTATGTCTCTCTCTGCCTCCAGTTATATATCTCTCTATGTCTCTCTCTGCCTCCAGTTATATATCTCTCTATGCCTCTCTCTGTGTCTCTCTCTATGTCTCTCTCTGCCCCCAGTTATATATCTCTCTATGTCTCTCTCTGCCTCCAGTTATATCTCTCTATGTCTCTCTCTGTGTCTCCCTCTATGTCTCTCTCCGCCCCCAGTTATATATCTCTCTATGTCTCTCTCTGCCTCCAGTTATACATCTCTCTATGTCTCTCTCTGTGTCTCTCTCTATGTCTCTCTCTGCCCCCAGTTATATATCTCTCTATGTCTCTCTCTGCCCCCAGTTATATATGTCTCTATGTCTCTCTCTGCCTCCAGTTATATATCTCTCTATGTCTCTCTCTGTGTCTCTCTCTGTGTTTCTCTCTATGTCTCTCTCTGCCCCCAGTTATATATCTCTCTATGTCTCTCTCTGCCCCCAGTTATATATCTCTCTATGTCTCTCTCTGTGTCTCTCTCTATGTCTCTCTCTGCCCCCAGTTATATATCTCTCTATGTCTCTCTCTGCCTCCAGTTATATATCTCTCTATGTCTCTCTCTGCCTCCAGTTATATATCTCTCTGTCTCTCTCTGTGTCTCTCTCTGTGTTTCTCTCTATGTCTCTCTCTGCCCCCAGTTATATATCTCTCTATGTCTCTCTCTGCCTCCAGTTATATATCTCTCTATGTCTCTCTCTGCCCCCAGTTATATATCTCTCTATGTCTCTCTCTGCCTCCAGTTATATATCTCTCTATGTCTCTCTCTGCCCCCAGTTATATATCTCTCTATGTCTCTCTCTGCCCCCAGTTATATATCTCTCTATGTCTCTCTCTGCCCCCAGTTATATATCTCTCTATGTCTCTCTCTGCCTCCAGTTATATATCTCTCTATGTCTCTCTCTGCCCCCAGTTATATATCTCTCTATGTCTCCCTCTGCCCCCAGTTATATATCTCTCTATGTCTCTCTCTGCCCCCAGTTATATATCTCTCTATGTCTCTCTCTGCCTCCAGTTATATATCTCTCTATGTCTCTCTCTGCCTCCAGTTATATATCTCTCTGTCTCTCTCTGCCTCCAGTTATATATCTCTCTATGTCTCTCTCTGCCTCCAGTTATATATCTCTCTATGTCTCTCTCTGCCTCCAGTTATATATCTCTCTGTCTCTCTCTGTGTCTCTCTCTGTGTTTCTCTCTATGTCTCTCTCTGCCCCCAGTTATATATCTCTCTATGTCTCTCTCTGCCTCCAATTATATATCTCTCTATGTCTCTCTCTGCCTCCAGTTATATATCTCTCTATGTCTCTCTCTGCCCCAGTTATATATCTCTCTATGTCTCTCTCTGCCTCCAGTTATATATCTCTCTATGTCTCTCTCTGCCCCCAGTTATATATCTCTCTATGTCTCTCTCTGCCCCCAGTTATATATCTCTCTATGTCTCTCTCTGCCTCCAGTTATATATCTCTCTATGTCTCTCTCTGCCCCCAGTTATATATCTCTCTATGTCTCTCTCTGCCTCCAGTTATATATCTCTCTATGTCTCTCTCTGCCTCCAGTTATATATCTCTCTATGTCTCTCTCTGCCTCCAGTTATATATCTCTCTATGTCTCTCTCTGCCTCCAGTTATATATCTCTCTATGTCTCTCTCTGCCTCCAGTTATATATCTCTCTATGTCTCTCTCTGCCTCCAGTTATATATCTCTCTATGTCTCTCTCTGCCTCCAGTTATATATCTCTCTATGTCTCTCTCTGCCTCCAGTTATATATCTCTCTATGTCTCTCTCTGCCTCCAGTTATATATCTCTCTATGTCTCTCTCTGCCTCCAGTTATATATCTCTTCACGTCTCGAAGTGAGAAACAAATTTCTAGTTCTTGTCCTTCGGGCAGCCTCAACCATTTGTTGACATTTGTTGACATTTGTTGACATTTGTTGACATTTGTTGACATTTGTTGACATTTGACATTTGTTATGGTCATGGTTATTCGAAGGCCCCGGTATCACTCCAAACGAATGGAAATCCACAACTGTTCAACCACCCGTGCCAGTGGAATAATTCGAATTAACACCTCATCGAATTTCGAAACAAATAAAGGCAGTGGCAGTCGCCTTCGTAGCAAACACAGCACACGCCAAAGACATAAGGCGTATTATAGCACCGACAGTGAGAGCATCTGAACTGTGCTTCGTCACATGATATCATCATTCATCGTAAGTAATCTGAATACAGAAACACCATCCGGATGAAACGCACAGCTCACGGTGTGCACAGAGCATTACTCAGTAGCTCCGGCAGAAAGCCGGACTTGGAATATGAGGAAACTGCAACAAGGAACACTTTTCAGACATTGCCTCAAGCGTTCCCTGTCGCCTATCCGCCATATTGACCGAAAGTCCCATTGTCAATTGATGTTGTTGTAGTGTTCCTCTGATGTTGTCAGTCCATTTTACTCGTGGCCTCCAACAACCTCCCCTTTTATAATATCATCTTCTGTATGATATCGAACCTCTTGGCATTCTTTCCACATGATGAAAGCATTCTCATCTGTTGTCTCCGAGCGTAGTTTAGAACTGATTCAACCGCCGACCCCTAAATCCCGTACAATCAAGTAAAACTGACCAGCATAAATCTCTACATTTTATCTACAAATCTCATCAAATTTAATCATAAATGGACAAGATTTTAATGTTCTGCTAATGTCATTCAGTTTTAAAAAACAGCCCCCTTTCATTGGCCAGTTTCGTCTGCCCGCGCGCACAAAGTGGTTATTTTCAAACCAGGGCCCGGAATTCCATTAAGACGCGCCTTCAATATATGCCCACAATACTGCAGCTAATGGATGAAGACATAATTTGGATCATTGACTTCCATAATAATAGTGTATCGCATTTGATTTCTCAGGTTTTTGTAGTGCACAAACAAACTCTCAAGCGTGTTTCATCGGAATATATGAGTTATTGGGTTGCTGATTACCTAGATTAAGAATACCCTCATCAGCACTTTGGGTAAGCCCATAGGTGTGTAGTTTCTCTTTAAAAACATGGAGATCTTAAGAATGCTGTTGGTGTTTTTAGTTCGACAGTTCCATGCGTTTTTATTCCATCATCACATCCTATCTATCTACCTACCTACCTACCAACCTGCCTGCCTGCTTATCTATCTATCTATCTATCTATCTATCTATCTATCTATCTATCTATCTATCTATCTATCTATCTATCTATCTATCTATCTATCTATCTATCTATCTGTCTGTCTGTCTGTCTGTCTGTCTGTCTGTCTGTCTGTCTGTCTGTCTGTCTGTCTGTCTGTCTGTCTGTCTGTCTGTCTGTCTGTCTGTCTGTCTGTCTGTCTGTCTGTCTGTCTGTCTGTCTGTCTGTCTGTCTGTCTGTCTGTCTGTCTGTCTGTCTGTCTGTCTGTCTGTCTGTCTGTCTGTCTGTCTGTCTGTCTCAATCCTTGCAAAGATCTTTTCCAGGTCTACATTTCATTAACAAAGGTGTTTTAAACGATAGTCGCTTGTTAGTCCCCTGATCAACGATACTTTGCCAAGCGGAAGAGAAACAATCATCAAACTTTGGATCGACACCGACAACACGCTGTCTCAGTAGTTCACGCTAGCGAAGATTGCCAAGAATGGCAAGGTTGAAAGATTCAAACTCAAACCAGAACAGTTTTAAAATTTTAAGAAACGCCATCTTTTAGTCAACTTGAATGTGTACAACTCAGAGGCATCCATGTTTCAATTTCCTGGAAAGACAAAATGAGTCACTCAACTAAAATATTAGTGACAAATAGCTGTGATCATTCACACATAAATGCTTACTTCAGTTAAAATTGTTCAGTTCTTGGTGGCTTTTTCTTCTTCTTCTTCTACCTCTCAGCTCCCTGTGGAGCATAGGTCTTCAAACACTTTCAGCTCCCCGTGGAGCATAGGTCTTCAAACACTTTCAGCTCCCCGTGGAGCATAGGTCTTCAAACACTTTCAGCTCCCCGTGGAGCATAGGTCTTCAAATACTTTCAGCTCCCTGTGGAACATGGGTCTTCAAATACTTTCAGCTCCCTGTGGAGCATAGGTCTTCAAATACTTTCAGCTCCCTGTGGAGCATAGGTCTTCAAACACTTTCAGCTCCCTGTGCAGCATAGGTCTTCAAATACTTTCAGCTCCCTGTGGAACATAGGTCTTCAAATACTTTCAGCTCCCTGTGGAGCATAGGTCTTCAAATACTTTCAGCTCCCTGTGGAGCATAGGTCTTCAAACACTTTCCAAGTCGTTCTGTTTCTTGCTATTCTTTTAAGATCATTCCATGTCTTCCCCATCATCTTCATTTCCGTTTCTATCTGTCTTCTCCAAGAATATTTTGCTCTTTCTCTTTGTCCTTGTCCTTGGGGATTACAAAAGAGGATATTTTATGTAATACTCTCAGTTGGCTTCCGCTGTGTGTGTCCTATTTAGCGTCATCGTCTTCGCTGTATCTATTTATCCACAGCTATTTGACTGGTACATTTCATAATATTATCCATGCTTGTGAAATTATTTATCGGCTTTTTTTTTTTTTTTTACATTACGGTATAGCCAGTCCCATGCCCAACTCTCCTTTGTCGTCTCTTACGAACGTGGGAACATCACTACAATTCTTGACTCCCCTGCCGGGCACCGCAGCATATGGGGTGTTCTTGGTGTAGTGTGTCAAGTTTAGACCTCCTTCATACAATATCGGGGGTGTGTGTGTGTGTGTGTGTGTGTGTGTGTGTGTGTGGGGGGGGGGATGTTAAGGCAAAGAAATACAAATGAATGCATAAAAATGCGAAGCTTCAGTAAAAGCTAAACAGTCCACGACACAGGGAAGACATTTTTCTTTTCTTAAACCAGTTTCGATGATTTTGTTTTGGATGTTTCATTACTAGTTAACTATGTAATACTAGTTTTATTTACTGACATACTGACACTCTGTGTGTATTGTTTGTTTTATCCTGCTGAAGGCCTATTGAGCCGAAACGTCGTTCAAATTTGTGTTGTCTATCAATCATGTAAAGCTTTTACCATACCATTTTTTTCTATAATTTTTATTCCATTTCTCCCTCATACAATATCACTTTGAAGAATAAGTGAATGCATCAACCTCAGGACATCTTTACCCATAGATGCTGTACATTTCCAAGAATAGAATTAAAATGTAACTTTGAGATAAAAACACACAGCCGTGCACACAGTCCTGGAATCTTCATTGACCGTAAGAAGCTCATTATTCGTGCAAGTTTCGAAGCATGGATTCATGGCATTACATTGCCGTCCATGATGGAGATTAGGACACATCACAACTGCCACAAATTGGATTTTTATGCTGGGGGTGTTCAACTTTAACAAAGCAAGCCCTCATGTGGGAAACAACAGGTAAGAGGAAAAGAGGCCGACCCAGAGAGATATTGAGAAGAACATTGATCAGAGAGGCAAAAGCAGCAGGAATTAGCTCCCTCAATAAGATAGAGTTGCTTCCACAGACCAGAGACAAATGGCGAGATTTGATCAAATATCTTTAGAAGGATTTTAAACTCATCATCATCATCGTGTGCCTTCTCCGTAACGAAGGTTGGCTACCAAGGATCGTCATTCTACTCTACGCCATTCTTGGTCTGCCTCTGCCTCTTTTACCTTGTATTTTCCCTTCCAATATTACTTTTAGTAGGCTGTTGTGTCTTTTAACATGCCCCAAAAATTTCATTTGTCTTGTCTTAATTGTATTTAGTAGTTCTCTTTTATTTTCAGTTGTTTTAAAACTTCATCGTTTGTTATCAGACAGACAGGCAGGCAGGCAGGCAGGCAACAGGCAGGCAGGCAGGCAGACAGACAGACAGACAGACAGACAGACAGACAGACAGGAGGCAGGCAGGCAGGCAGGCAGAGAGACAGACAGACATACAGATATAACTTTATTTTCTGCTTTTTAAAGTCTTCATTTTAATTTTTTAATTTAGCTAAACAAATATGCTTTCTAATTTCATCTCTCCTTCTCTCTCTCTCTCTCTCTCTCTCTCTCTCTCCTTCTCCTTCCAGTCTCTCTCTCTCCTTCCAAATCCGTCAGCATTAACAATTACACCTCTGAGCGTTTTACTTTTCCCTTCTGGAACAGTATGTTTATGTCTGGGATTTATCCTTTCACGAGGGCCTGAGTGTTCCTGTCTTTATCCTGTATCCTTGCTCTGAGCAGTCTGTGTTGATTATTAGTGTATTCGTGGTTCAGTTTTCTTTCTTATTTTCTGTCTTATTGTCTTCTACATGCTGTCCATAATGAGAGAAGACAAGTTGGAATACTTGGTAACAAATGGAGATGTATAAATATCAAATATAAAAAGTGGTAAATACTATACCGAACCGCTTTATTGATTCCTCTTCTTCTGCCTTTCAGCTCCCTGTGGAGCATAGATCTTCAACAAAAACTTTCAGCTTCCTGTGGAGCATAGATCTTCAACAAACACTTTCAGCTCCCTGTGGAACATAGATCTTCAACAAACACTTTCAGCTACATGTGGAGCATAGGTCTTCAATAAACACTTTCAAATCACCGTGGAGCATAGGTCTTCAATAAACACTTTCAAATCACCGTGGAGCATAGGTCTTCAATAAACACTTTCAAATCACCGTGGAGCATAGGTCTTCAATAAACACTTTCAACTCCCTGTGGACCATAAGTCTACAACAAACACTTTCCAAGCCGTTTGTTTCTTGCTATTCTTTTAAGATCATTACATGTTTTCTCCATCATCTTCATCTCTCCTTCTATCTGTCTTCTCCAAGAATATTTTGGTCTTTCTCTCTGTCTTTTACCTTGGTGAGTCCCAGAAGTGCATGTCGTGTAATACTCTCAGTGGGCTTCCGTAGTGTGTGTCCTATCTAGCACCATCGTCTTCGCAGTATCTCTTTATCCACTGGTATTTGACTGGTACATTCCCATGATTCTATGGTAGGGATTTTGTCCTGCCATTTCTATCCTTTTATTCCGGACAAGCATCCATTAATGAAGAGAATCATAGGAGGAATAGGTATGTTTTACAGCACTCAGAAAAAAATGGCAAATAAACAACAACAGAATAAAACAAAGAACAATATATGGTCCGAAGCAGGATCGAACCCGTACTCCATGGCACTGCGCCTTGCCACGAGAAGCCGAACGCTTGGGAACACTGCCACTAGCTGTTCTTTGTTTTTTTTTTCTGTTGTTTATTTGTCATTTTTTTCTGAGTGCTGTAATACATACCTCTTCCTCCAATGGTTCCCTGAATTATCGCCTCGGAAGTATATTCATTTATTATTATTTGTATTCATAATTGAAGGTCTGTATCTTCATGATTGTCATTTGTGTTGTTTTACATGTTTCACAGCCATATAATAGGACTGACTTAACATTAGAGTTGAACATTTATTTTTGTATTTAACCTAATTCTTTGGATTTCCATATGTTTACAAGTGCAACAAATGCTCATTTTGCTTATTGTATCATTATTTTAATATCTTTCTCTGTTCCTCCCTCTTTATCTATATTTCTGACCAGATATACGCACTATCGTACGTCTAGTAGAGGTATTTCTTTTATTGTACTTGGTTATTGCCAACTGCATTAATTCTCATAATGTTGGTCTTATCATCTCTCTTTATTTTCAATATCAGCTGTCGTATCAAGTATGCTCATTTTATCCTGCATCTGTTGATGGTTGTGTGATAGGAGAGCTATGTCATCAGCAAAGTCTAAATCATTAAGTTGTTTGCTCAGTGACCTATGAGTTCCATTTCTGTTGTTTGAGTTATTTTGATAATCCACTCTGTGACCAGCAGAAAGAGAAATGGAGACAGAAGGCATCCCTGCCTTACTCCTTTTCTTTTTTTTCAAATGCTTCTGTAATCTGTCCTTCATGCACCACACTACACTTCATTCCTTCATACATTGTTCTTATCAGGTTAATTAATTTTATGAGGATTCCGTAATGTCTCAGTAACTTCCAAAGTATTCCTCTTTCTAAACAACAAACACCTTTTCCGCGTTATTGATTATAACTGGCATGATACAGTGAACGAGATATCACGAACGACAAAGAGAGAAGGTGCTCGATAGCTTGGTTTCGTGGCATGGAAAACAGTCAACAACAGAACTTAATCTATGCACTGTGGACAGAAGCTGGACTACAACGGACAAGAGGTAGGGTTCGATCCCAACCGACGGCTTCCGCTTCACCCAGCCTTTAACTATCTCCGTACGTTTCGCCGCACAGTGCGTCACTCTCACTTTGGTTAGTGCCAACTGTCATCAAACCATAATCTTGTTATGTCTTGTATCATTTTAGTTTTGATGAAATCTGATTCCTTGTTTAATTATCTCAAAATTCATATATAATAAGATAAGTATTAGATAATATAAACATATATAAACATATATAAATATATAAAAACATGACAAATTGTATCTCTGAAATCCCTACCACTAAACTGATGAAACCCTTCCGTACCGAGAGAGTTAATGGATACCGGATTTTGTTCTGGAAAGTAAAGCGGCACGGGCGTAATACCGACCACATTACCCCAAAAATCATATGCCGAAGGTCTGTAAAAATTATGGCCGCTAACACCATATTGCCTATACGCCACTTGGCGTGACAGGGCTGTTTACTTTACTGTCGACAGAGAATAATGGAAGACATGGTCGCCTGCGCCAACTAGAGTTGCGCATGATTTTGGTAGGCTGTCCATGTTTCACTGGCTTATAGCAATGTAGCCGTCAGTATGTCGAGGTTGACTTATGTTGAGCTCAATTTGGTCACGTTTGAACACTTGTATGTACTGTAGGATTGGTACACTTGTATGTACTGTAGGGTTGGTACACTTGTATGTACTGTAGGATTGGTACACTTGTATGTAGTGTAGGGTTGGTACACTTGTGTGTACTGTAGGGTTGGTACACTTGTGTGTACTGTGAGATTGGTACACTTGTGTGTATTGTAGGATTGGGTCAATTGTGTGTACTGTAGGATTTGTACAATTGTGTGTACTGTAGGATTGGTACACATGTGTGTACTGTAGGATTGGTACAATTGTGTGTACTGTAGGATTGGTAAAAATGTGTGTACTGTAGGATTGGTATAATTGTGTGTACTGTAGAATTAGTATAATTGTATGTACTGTAGGATTGGTATAATTGTGTGTACTGTAGGATTAGTATAATTGTGTGTACTGTAGGATTAGTATAATTGTGTGTACTGTAGGATTGGTATAATTGTGTGTACTGTAGGATTAGTATAATTGTGTGTACTGTAGGATTGGTATAATTGTGTGTACTGTAGGATTGGTATAATTGTGTGCTCGACGTACTGGCTCTACTTCAGAATTAACGTTCATCAGTGCTGCCACAAAATGGACAAAACCTGTCCAGCGGATGAAGTTGAAAAAAAATAACTGCTGCCTAATTGATATGAGAGGAAGGCAAGATCAACTATGCACCCGTCACCTCCTTATTTATACCTCCAAATTTAATGTGTTGAGAGTGAAAGAAGAAAAACTTCCCTGTCAGACATTAATGTGGAAACCACTTGGTAAAAGAAAACAAGTCAGATATTCATGTGGAAACCACTTGGTAAAAGAAAACAAGTCAGACCTTCATGTGGAAACCACTTGGTAAAAGAAAACAAGTCAGACCTTCATGTGGAAACCACTTGGTAAAAGAAAACAAGTCAGATATTCATGTGGAAACCACTTGGTAAAAGAAAACAAGTCAGACCTTCATGTGGAAACTACTTGGTAAAAGAAAACAAGTCAGACCTTCATGTGGAAACCACTTGGTAAAAGAAAACAAGTCAGACCTTCATGTGGAAACCACTTGGTAAAAGAAAACAAGTCAGATATTCACGTGGAAGCCACTTGGTAAAAGAAAACAAGTCAGACCTTCATGTGGAAACCACTTGGTAAAAGAAAACAAGTCAGATATTCATGTGGAAGCCACTTGGTAAAAGAAAACAAGTCAGATATTCATGTGGAAACCACTTGGTAAAGAAAACAAGTCAGATATTCATGTGGAAGCCACTTGGTAAAAGAAAACAAGTCAGATATTCATGTGGAAACCACTTGGTAAAAGAAAATAAGTCAGACCTTCATGTGGAAGCCACTTGGTAAAAGAAAACAAGTCAGACCTTCATGTGGAAACCACTTGGTAAAAGAAAACAAGTCAGACCTTCATGTGGAAGCCACTTGGTAAAAGAAAACAAGTCAGACATTCATGTGGAAACCACTTGGTAAAAGAAAACAAGTCAGACCCAAAATATGGCTAAACAGAACATTTTCTAGGGAAAATTCATCCATGGCACTAAGAAACAACCAAGAACTAGCAGCAAATCGTCAGTCGTGAAGAACTATGGCATACACCCTTCGGCAGTCTTCGGTCCTAGAATAAAAAGTAAATGTAATGTAGCTCTAAAATATACCCACCAAGAGACGGACATTACGAAAACTGGAGTAAACTTGCAACTTTTAGTCTTTTCGCTGCTTCCGCTGACTGGATGGACTGACAGTATAAATATAAATATATACATTTTTTTTCGTTCGCCAGCTTTTACCTCTGACGAATGTCCATAGAGACTAGGAACTGAATTTTGCGTGTTAATCCATTTATCCCTGGCAGCCGTGTGCACAGGGGTCCCTAGTCGCACAGGCAGATAACTCCGACTTTGGAGGTACTCATATTTTTTTCCGTCGATGAGTAATTGGTGTTTCAAGCCGGGCTTCGCTGCTGAGACCAGGGTTGGTTGCCGCAGAGAGAAATCATAAATAAAAATCCGGTGTAACCGGGATTTGAACCCACAACTTCTCTGTATCGAGTCTTGCCTCGAGACCAACCAGTCCACCTAACAGTATGTGAATATTAGATAAAGGATCTAGGACTATATTCTATCAGTTTATACCGGCGGTTACAATCAGTTGTCGTCCGCCCTGAAATGACGTTAAGTTGGCGTAATTTGCATCGTTTCGTAGTGTACAGCAAAGTTTCCTCTTTTTCGATAATTTGTCGGGGTCTTGGTCAGCAATAGCTCAGTGATTAATGAACCGGACTGCAAAGGACAAGAGGTCGTGTTCGATCCTGAACGATGGCTTCCAGGTTCATTCAGCTATAAATGGGTAGCGTATTTTTTTCTGGGAAAGTAAAGTTGCAGGGGCACAATACTGACTACACTACCCCGCATAATCATGTGCCGAAGGTCTGTAACAATTAGAGTCACTGACACCATATTCCCTATATGTCAACCTGGCGTTACGGATCTCTTTTTTTTTTTTTTAACTTCAGTCTGCAAAGTTTTTTATATTTTTTTTTTCTGTCGCAAATGTATCCTTTCGGCCCGAGACATCGGAGGGTATTTTTTTTTTAATACGGAGTTTGCCTTTTTCTTCAACTCTGTTGGCATTGCGGAAAAGGTTAGTTTGCACCCTTAGCTACCACAGGCCGATGAGTTGGATCCTGCGACCGAAAGTCAGCTTTGAGTTGCCCCTGTTGTCGATCAGCGGTTGAAACCTGGTACAGGTGATCTTTCTTGACTAAGATTCATGCGTCGAGACAGACAGACAGACAGACAGACAGACAGACAGACAGACAGACAGACAGACATACACACAGTTAGAGAGACGGGCAGACAATCAAACAGACAGACAGTCAGACAGAGACACACATAGACAGACAGACAGAAAGTCAGACAGAGAGACAGACAGATAGACAGACGCACACACACAGATAGACAGACACACGCAGACAGACAGACAGACAGACAGACGAACGGACGAACGGACGGACGGGATGGATGGTTGCATGGATGGAAGGCCTGTGTCAACAACGTGCATTACCTCTGTACCGCCGTTAATGTTCTCCGTAATAAATTATTTATTGTTTTATCGTTTTTTGTTTAAACATAAAAATAAATACCTTTTCTTGACGTTTTTCGTAATTGCTTTTACAGACTTACTGTTGTGTTTTACTAAATAAATACAAATTAAATATAATGTAAGAATGTAATTCTAGCTGTAGCTGTAATGTAAAATATATCAGGGAAGCATTACTCCTCTGGTAAACAAATCGTTGACATACATCAATACGTCATTTGATGCAGCCTGTGCATCCTTAATGCCGTGCTAAAGATCCATGTTTTCTGTTCAGCTTTGTCTTAAGCTAATTGCCTTCGTTAAGCGAACGAAGCATTACGTCATTGTAGATGGCGCTGGTCTATTTTTAACCACGTTATGACGCATTGTTCTTAAAAACACAGGACACAATTGACATCTGGCAATGATATCAAAGCATGAGAAATTGTGGTTCGTAATTATAAATTGTAGTGGGGAATATAGCCAAATAATTGTAGTGCTGCGGTAAAGTTGGCGGCAAGAGCAAGTAAGGGGGTGTAACGTACACTCCTACATGGTATGGTGCCAGCTTTATTTAGAAGGAAAACGACAAAATACTGGCGTTTCGGCCGGCCGTCTTCAGGAAACGAGACCAACACAAACGGACACAATGAGCGGGACAAGTAAGTAAAGAGAGATAAGAAAGATACGAAACGAAATTATGAAATAAAAATGAGATGTACTAAATATTAAGAGAATAAAAATAGATAATTTAGAAAAAAATATCAAAGCCAAAAAATAGGGTAAAATTAATGTGAGACTTATCTGAAATGTCCCTGAGCACGGTGTGAATGACTGTAGCTGAATGTGGATGTGATCAGAGGGAGGTGGGGAACCAGTCAAGTGATCAGAGGGAGGTGGGGAACCAGTCAAGTGATCAGAGGGAGTTGGGGAACCAGTCAAGTGATCAGAGGGAGGTGGGGAACCAGTCAAATGATCAGAGGGAGGTGTGGAACCAGTCAAGTGATCAGAGGGAGTTGGGGAACCAGTCAAGTGATCAGAGGGCGGTGTGGAACCAGTCAAGTGATCAGAGGGAGGTGGGAACCAGTCAAGTGATCAGAGGGAGGTGGGGAACCAGTCAAGGGATCAGAGGGAGGTGGGGAACCAGTCAAGTGATCAGAGGGAGGTGGGGAACCAGTCAAGTGTTAAGAGGGAGGTGGGGAACCAGTCAAGTGATTAGACGAGAGGTCTCTTTGGAGTCACAGGTGATAACAAGGTATGAATGGTGGTCAAGATTTAGGCGGGTATCTGTGACGATAGAGCAATGTATACTAGGGCGTGAAACCATGAGCAAACAAAACCAATTGTGACATCTGGCAACAAAGGAGAGAATTTGGCGTAATGGGGAAATCAAGGAAAACCGGTGTAAATAACGGGTGAGAACACGGGGTGCGATCACGGGGTGCGATCACGGGGTGAGAACACGGGGTGCGATCTACAATGCGCATGCGATGGGGTGTCTACAAGAAATAATATAATAGAAGCTATGTGACGATTAAAATAAAAAAGTGCAAGGTAGTACTTAGAATATAACTGTAGTGTATAGATGGAATAGAGTGTTGAAGTAATGTTTAATGAAATAATTATCTGTAGTGTATAGATGGAATAGAGTGTTGAAGTAATGTTTAATGAAATAATTATCTGTAGTGTATAGATGGAATAGAGTGTTGAAGTAATGTTTAATGAAATAATTATCTGTAGCAGAAGCTAAATTGTAGTGTGGAGGTACATTGTAATAGTTTAGTTCCTGTTGCAGCAGTAATAGTTATCTTGTAATGCCACGTCCTGGGCAAAGTTGTGTTATTTTTATTGCCCTGTTATTTACTACTTTCCTTTCTCCAATAGCTCTGTTATTTTCACAAATCTCTTTGTTGTTTTTGTAAACTGTTGCTTCATAGAGATTTTTCATTTCTTAATGCTCTTTGATTTCTTACATTTCTCTTATTTTTGTATAGTCTTGTTATGTCTGGGAGCCGCGATAGCTCAGTGGTTAGTGAACTGGACTACAATGGACAAGGGGTAGGGTTCGATCCCAAACGACGGCTTCCGGGTTCACCCAGCCTTAAATGGGTACCGGAATTTTTTCTGGGAAAGTAAAGCGGCATGGGCGTAATACCGACCACATTACCCCAAAAAAATCATGTGCTGAAAGTCTGTAAAATGTATGGTCACTAACACCATATTCCCTATACGGCACTTGACGTGACGGGGACACTTTACTTTTTTTTTTTTATTTTACTTGTTATGTCTATCTGCTTTTACCCTTCTGGTTCTATCGTTGCCCCTCGACACACACCAGCGATGGTACTATGTGTCGTCAAGATGTTTTTTTTTATGTCTGACTACAAATTACTTATCTTATAATTATATTACATGTATAATCTTACAACAAATGTCCTACTATCCTCAAATAGGAGCCATATGGTTAAACAACACAAGAAGAGACAAAGCAAGAAAAACACTAAAAAGAGCTCTGGTGTGAGGCGAGAGGCAACAACAGCAGACAACCTTTGTTGATAATGAGCGGCGCGGCAGAATAAAGAGGCTTGGCGAGGTACGATGAGGGTTCATTTGAAAGTTTGACGCTTAATAACAAAGATCTTCGACATCAGTTCAGTTCTACAACTACATTGGACATACTATAACCAGTGATGGAAAATGTACAACTGAAACAAACAAAAGAATAGGAATGGCAAAAGTAATTATAATGCCTTGAAGAACATACTAACATCAAAACAAATAACATCAGTGCTCAAACTGAGAATATAAAAATGTTATATATTCTAGGGAGTCTAGATAGTTTAGCTTAGTCTACGGCTCTGTGGTACAATAGATATATATCGTTTGAAAGGACAGTAGAAGAACAAGATTTGCTGAATGGAGTAACCAAGATTTGCTGAATGGTGTAACCAAGAATTGCTGAATGGTGTAACCAAGAATTACTGAATGATGTAACCAAGAATTGCTGAATGGTGTAACCAAGAATTGCTGAATGGTGTAACCAAGAATTACTGAATGGTGTAACCAAGAATTACTGAAAGGTGTAACCAAGAATTGCTGAATGGTGTAACCAAGAATTACTGAATGATGTAACCAAGAATTGCTGAATGGTGTAAGCAAGAATTGCTAAATGGTGTAACCAAGAAATGCTGAATGATGTAACCAAGAATTGCTGAATGATGTAACCAAGAATTACTGAATGATGTAACCAAGAATTGCTGAATGGTGTAACCAAGAATTACTGAATGGTGTAACCAAGAATTACTGAAAGGTGTAACCAAGAATTGCTGAATTGTGTAACCAAGAATTGCTGAATGGTGTAACCAATAATTGCTGAATGGTGTAAGCAAGAATTGCTAAATGGTGTAACCAAGAAATGCTGAATGATGTAACCAAGAATTGCTGAATGATGTAACCAAGAATTGCTGAATGATGTAACCAATAATTGCTGAATGGTGTAACCAATAATTACTGAATGGTGTAACCAAGAATTGCTGAATGGTGTAACCAATAATTGCTGAATGGTGTAACCAATAATTGCTGAATGGTGTAACCAAGAATTGCTGAATGGAGTAACCAATAATTACTGAATGGTGTAACCAAGAATTGCTGAATGGTGTAACCAAGAATTGCTGAATGGTGTAACCAAGAATTACTGAATGGAGTAACCAAGAATTGCTGAATGGTGTAACCAAGAATTGCTGAATGGTGTAACCAAGAATTACTGAATGGTGTAACCAAGAATTGCTGAATGGTGTAACCAAGAATTGTTGAATGGTGTAACCAAGAATTACTGAATGGATAAACCAGGAATTGCTGAATGGTGTAACCAAGTATTGCTGAATGGTGTAACCAAGAATTACTGAATGGATAAACCAAGAATTGCTGAATGGTGTAACCAAGATTTGCTGAATGGTGTAACCAAGAATTACTGAATGGATAAACCAAGAATTGCTGAATGGTGTAACCAAGAATTGCTGAATGGTGTAACCAAGAATTGCTGAATGGTGTAACCAAGAATTACTGAATGGTGTAACCAAGAATTGCTGAATGTAGTAACCAAGAATTACTGAATGGAGTAACCAAGAATTGCTGAATGGTGTAACCAAGAATTGCTGAATGGAGTAACCAAGAATTGCTGAATGGTGTAACCAAGAATTTGCCAATGGTGTAACAAAGAATTGCTGAATGGTGTAACCAAGAATTGCTGAATGGTGTAACCAAGAATTGCTGAATGGTGTAACCAATAATTGCTGAATGGTGTAACCAAGAATTGCTGAATGGTGTAACCAAGAATTGCTGAATGGTGTAACCAATAATTGCTGAATGATGTATCCAAGAATTGCTGAATGGTGTAACCAATAATTGCTGAATGATGTAACCAAGAATTGCTGAATGGTGTAACCAATAATTGCTGAATGGTGTAACCAAGAATTGCTGAATGGTGTAACCAAGAATTGCTGAATAGTGTAACCAATAATTGCTGAATGGTGTAACCAAGAATTGCTGAATGGTGTAACCAAGAATTGCTGAATGGTGTAACCAATAATTGCTGAATGGTGTAACCAATAATTGCTGAATGGTGTAACCAAGAATTGCTGAATGGTGTAACCAATAATTGCTGAAACTTTGCGGAAGAACATTGATTCTACAATGAATCCATTTTTTTGGCTTTAATTCCATCATAAATTATTCGCAACTTTGACCCTACAGCATCTCTATGTCTATGTTATCTTACATAGACCCCATCATAAATTATTCCCAACTTTGACCCCACAGCATCTCTATGTCTATGTTATCTTACATAGACCCCATTATAAATTATTCGCAACTTTGACCCCACAGCATCTCTATGTCTATGTTATCTTACATAGACCCCATCATAAATTATTCGTATCCTTCATTACATCAGAATTTGCTTATAACATGTGCCTCTTGACAGATCTATTCATATTTTGTCTGATGCTGGCTCTGTCAGGTAGTACTTGCTTCATAGCTTTGACTCCGTCTGAATCTATTCATAAATTTCAATCTGACTCCCGGAATCTATGAAACTTCCGGTCAATATGGCGGATAGGTGACAGGAACTATTGAGATTCTGTTTGAGAACTGTTCTTTGTTGCAGTTTCCTCACATTATTAGCCCGGCTCGCTGCTGGAGCTACTGAGTTTAGTGCTCTGTGCACATCGTGAGCTGTGTATTTCATCCGGATCGTGTTTCGATATTCTGTTTGTTTACGATGAATGATGATACCGTATGACGAAGGACAGTTCAGCTGCATTCGCTTTCGGTGCGGATACGCCTGATGTATTTTGACGTGTAATGTAGCTGCTAAGATGGGGACGGCAGCTGCCTTTCTTTGTGTGGATCCTTCAATGCGATGAGATGTCATTTCGGATGATTCCACTGGCACGGGTGGTTGAGAAATTATGGATTTTAACTCGTTTGAAGTGATACCGGGACCTTCGACTAACTATAACTACAAGCGTGAGTCCATAAGAAATTGATTACAACTTTGACTCTAACGGAAACTTTGTTATATGTTATTCATGATTATTGTGCTATCAGATATGAATCATAATCTTAACTCCACTACAAATTATTAACAACTTTGACTCAATTATAATTTTTCATAACGTTTGGTGCAGCCAGTAGTTGTCATCAAATCATATTCGCACAGAGCTAAATTCTATTAGTACCCTCTGTCAGTCATTTTTCAGCGCCCCTAGAAAATGTTTTCTTTTCTTTCGCGGTGTATTTTCTTTGTTTATGAATCTGTCTGCTTCTTGCTTGAGTTGGCGCTTTTCAGCGTGTTTCTAAAGATTGCGGTCTGCAGCTATTTCTACATTCTGTAATGCTTCTACAATTTGTCAACTAAACAATTCTCGACTCCCAAGCCATTAAATCTACAACTCTAGACTCTACAACTCTAGACTCTACAACTCTAGGCTCTACAACTCTAGACTCTACAACTCTAGAATCTACAACTCTAGACTCTACAACTCTAGACTCTACAACTCTAGATTCTACAACTCTAGACTATACAACTCTAGACTCTACAATTCTAGACTCTACAACTCTTGTCTCTAAAATTCTTGACTCTACAACTTTTGACTCTACAACTCTAGACTCTACAACTCTTGTCTCTAAAATTCTTGACTCTACAACTTTTGACTCTACAACTCTAGACTCTACAACTCTTGTCTCTAAAATTCTTGACTCTACAACTTTTGACTCTACAACTCTTGACTCTACATCTCTTGAAATCACTTCTCTTGACTCTACAACTCTTGACTCTACAACTCTTGAGTTTACAACTCTTAACGCTACAAATCTTTACTCTACAACTCCTAACGCTACAACTCTTAACTCTACAACTTAACTCTACAACTCTTAACTCTACAACTCTTAACGCATCAACTCTTAGCTCTACAACTCTTAACTCCCCAACCAATGATACCACAACTCCACCACAAGCAGCTCAACAAGACTACCCCCACACCCCCCACAGCCACCACCCGTAGCCACATGTCTTTGATCACTTCAATAAATCAAGACACAAAATAAATCATCATAAAATTACACTGCTCCAGGAAACTACAGAAATAAACTCACCGCCCCAAAGGAAATATAAAAATTGTGTAAGATACAAATGACCACTCTCATTTTCCTTATGGCGTCTTAATATCCTGTGAATTATTATTTCTTTTTCTGGTCGCAATATTCAAACCAAAATATTTGCAAAGAAGAACAAAGATGTCATAACTTCTAAAAATTGATGTGATAAAAATGTGTTTATTTTAGGAGATTAGTTTTATTTTCGTTTGGTATCTCCTTCTAGAAGAGAAAATTCCTTATTAGAAAACTGACATGAAGAAATTGAAAATCCTAGAACGAGGCGATATTGAGGGTTTGAAAGTGTGACGCAAGTAACCGTCGGTTATTTGGTCTCGGTTGATGTCGTTTAATATGTTTGCCAGATTTTAAGTTTGTGAGGGCATTGATAATTTTGTGTATTTTTAATTAATTTCTGGGTTTTTTTTTTAAGAAAACGTCAAAAACAGGTAGATATGAGAGAGAGAGAGAGAGAGAGAGAGAGAGAGAGAGAGAGAGAGAGAGAGAGAGAGCGGTCACAGTGACAGAGAGCTATTTTTGTAATATAGTAAGAATTCTAATACAGTAATAACAAAAATGTTACAAGCAGTTTTGGATCGTAGAGTTTCATGTTAGCCTTCTCAAAGCAAGAGAGATAGATAGATAGATAGAGAGAGAGAGAGAGAGAGAGAGAGAGAGAGAGAGAGAGAGAGAGAGAGAGAAGACAGACAGACAGAGAATCTGTGAGAAAGAACCGGAAGGAAAAAATATTCCCAATAAATGAACAAATGACTAAAAAATATACATCGAATAAGCAAAAAACGAGGACACGAGTCTAAGGAAATGAAGACATGCCATCCCACGCCGGGTCAAAGACATCGAGATTAAGGATCAATCAAGCCGTCTCTTCACAAAGAAACGGGCCCTTGATGAGCAACCTCTGACCTGTTTGTCAGCGGTCTAAACATGGCCCCTGTTGATGGAACTTTCATTTGTCGCCTTGCTCGTGGTTATTGCTTGACTCAACGGTTCTTAAACTGCCAAACATAGAGTCTGCACAGCTCTGTTGTTACAGAAACGATTTTCATTAATTTATTTCAATAAGACTCACCGAAAGAACGTCACAATAAATGACAAGTATTTGTATCCCGCATATAACAGGTATTTTTCAATCGCGTATACATATATATATATATATATATATATATATATATATATATATATATATATATATATATAAGGGAGACAATGTGGCTGGATGGGCATAAATTAACATAAATAATCTTCTTCTTCCTTTCAACTCCCTGTGGAGCATAGGTCTTCAACAAACACTATCCAAGCCGTTGTGTTTCTTGCCATTCTTTAAAGATCATTCAATGTCTTCCCCATCATCTTCACCTCTGCTTCCACTTGTCTTCTTCAAGTATATTTTGGTCTTCCTCTTTGGCTCTTCCCATGGACATTCCAAAAAAGAGCCTGTCCTATTTACTGCTGTTCACTATGTTCTTGCTCTTTCTGCATCCAAGATGATACTTACCCCTTTTTGGTATTCAGTACCTCCAGAATAGATTATTTTAATTTCATCAGATATATCTCCACTGATACAGTGTATCTGTTACACACAGTCCCAACAAATGTGAATCCATCCTTTTCATTTCCTGTTTGGTGTTTTCCAGTTTTCCCATTTGCATGAGTGTTCTTGCGTTCCAAGTACTTCGCCTACGCACTGGCCACAACAGAATGAGAAACCACATGTTCACCAAACTCAAAATAGGAACAACCAGCCAATGCCACTGTACCGTGGATAACATGACAACAAAACATGTTCTACAGGATTGCCCCCAGTCCACACCCACCTCCCTGGAAGAGAAACTATATGGGGCAACCTAATTACTTAAACAGACAGCTGCCTTCATAAGAGAGTCCGGAATCCTAGTCTGAATGAGCCATGGTGCAGAAGAAGAAGGAGTTTTACCCTTATTTTGCTTACAGTAGCTTGATGACGATCGAGTATCACCTGTAGCACATGATGTACCCTACCGATCGATGGTATTTCCCTGGAATCCCCATTAACGTTGTTGTCGTGAATTCTATAGTTGTGGCAACCCATGAATATACAAAGGATTTACGACGGTGGTTTTCCGTTGCCTTCTTTCGGTTTCTTTACAGTTGACACCGCTAGCCATTGAGTACAAAGTCTCACACACAAGGTAGTGGGGTTGTTTTATTGTAGGGTACTCTCCCTTAGCCTTTTGCTCTCCCGAGCATACCTGCAAGGCAGCAGCAGCAGCAAGTACTGTCTAATGCATGTAGTAGCAAGTAAAAATTACCCGACCAGACTGGTAATAGTTTTCTTCTTCGCAATAGTCAAAAGATAATCATGTACTCCAATTACATGTTGTATCCTTTTGTGCCTGCCAAGAATATATAGAACAACAACTTCAATGGTTGGGTCACCTGGTCAGAATGAATCCTTACCCTCACCAATCACCATCAAGGGCGTTCTTCTCGAGAATGCATGGGAAAAGACCAAGAGGAAGACCTAGAAGAAGATGGATAGATGCAGTGACAGAGACATGCAACAACAAAGGAAAATCACTAATTCAGACAGTTCGAGCAGCGCAAGAACGACAAATGATAAAAGCACAACACCTTTTAGGTATCAGTGAGAAAGAGAAAAGAAGAATTCTTTTGTGAACTTGTTTTATTCGTGATACGATCCAAGTGGGAGATGCTCAAAACTTTAAATTAGCGTTTAATCTCCACAGCGTATATTTTATTCTGTAGCTTTGCTGTAAAGATCCACGTTTTGCAAGCGCATTATAGAACAATTTATACATATAAAAGTAAGGAAAAAAAGCTGGTTAAATTAAAAAAAAGAAAGTTGTTATTTATATAATGAATAATTGGAGTAAGTGTAAGCAGTAGATATGTTTATGTTACATACAAACATGGCATTTGCTCAGACCACTAGGTATAAGAGTGCCTATAATTGTTATCAAGCTGTTTTCAATATTAGGATCGACTGCGATGTGCTCGAGTTAAAGCCAGCTACCGTTATATTTTGAAACAACATCGACTATGCCTGACACCCCACGTTACCAGTCCGACACAGTGCTATCAACTCCCGATCCACCCCACCTTACCAAGTTACTCCAAGATAACAAGCAATTATGAGAGTATATAAAGACGTCACTCAGAGTAGTAAGCCTCCTTAGACTGCTGCCATCACAAAGAGGATATATATATCCTAGGTTAAAGCTAAGACAATCGTGCGTGGTCCGGTATGGAGAGATGATTAAACCTGAAGTGATGCGCAGAAGAAATTAAGTTATCATTTGCCGAATATAGTGGTCGACTTCGAGCTCAAAGCAGCAGGAGATCGTCGTCTGGGAGTCATGACCCAGATGGACCCTCCTCCCCTAGATTGTCAAGCAACTAAAGGCCGAAACACTTGCTTGAGCAAGAGTCTGTTTCTGACGATCAGATTGCCACCTGCTGCTAAGCTCTGTATAAAGAGTTTCCCGTACCTGCTACTAAAGTCACGGAATGAAAGACAATTTGGATGAAAAGTGTTGCAGACATAAACAGACAACATGTGCAGACATAAAGACAACATGTGCAGACATAAACAGACAACATGTGCAGACATAAACAGACAACATGTGCAGACATAAACAGACAACATGTGCAGACATAAACAGACAACATGTGCAGACATAAACAGACATGTGCAGACATAAACAGACAACATGTGCAGACATAAACAGACAACATGTGCAGACATAAACAGACAACATGTGCAGACATAAACAGACAACATGTGCAGACATAAACAGACAACATGTGCAGACATAAACAGACAACATGTGCAGACATAAACAGACAACATGTGCAGACATAAACAGACAACATGTGCAGACATAAACAGACAACAGCGTGCAGACATAAACAGACAACATGTGCAGACATAAACAGACAACATGTGCAGACATAAACAGACAACATGAGACATAAACAGACAACATGTGCAGACATAAACAGACAACATGCAGACATAAACAGACAACATGTGCACATAAACAGACAATGTGCAGACATAAACAGACAACAGCGTGTACAGAAAATAAACCAAATCAATGCGTCTCATGAATCATAGTCAAGAAAGATCATAACACAATATCAGATTTCAAAGACGAACGGAAACCAAGGGGCAGAACAGATTTAGAACAGGCAGTCACCATGTTGACCTCAATTACACTGTCCTTCAATCGTGGCCAGACGCAGATTAGCAAGGACTCTGCTTCAACTGTTAGTCTCTGGCAGATTGGAGATTCCGGTTTTAGAGAATGTCCCTTCCAGACTCTGGTCGACTTAAAATTCTACTGAAGTTGCCCAGCTTAAGTGACTGACAGCTATAGTCGAGCGATTTCAATAAATGAGGTTTGCAACCGGAATTTGCTTGTCCGCTTGTACTGGAATCTCATGTTTCTAGAGGCAGAAAAGTTGTACAAAAAGTTATTTATGTTGCTCAATGTTTCTAGAGGCAGAAAAGTTGTACTAAAGGTTATTTATGTTGCTCAATGTTTCTAGAGGCAGAAAAGTTGTACAAAAAGTTATTTATGTTGCTCAATATTTCTAGATGCAGAAAAGTTGTACAAAAAGTTATTTATGTTGCTCAATGTTTCTAGATGCAGAAAAGTTGTACTAAAAGTGATTTATGTTGCTCAATGTTTCTAGATGCAGAAAAGTTGTACTAACAGTTATTTATGTTGCTCAATGTTTCTAGATACAGAAAAGTTGTACTAAAAGTTATTTATGTTGCTCAATGTTTCTAGATGCAGAAAAGCTGTACTAAAAGTTATTTATGTTGCTCAATGTTTCTTAAAATCAATTTTTTTTTTGGTAAGAAACTTTCAGCTGATATTAGGATGATAAAATTAGAGCGAAATTTTGTGGTAAAAACGAGCAAATAATGTTATGTATTTTAAAATATTCAGCTTCTGCCAAATTTGTAATTAAATTATGAGAACAATATAATTATAAGGTTTATATTTAATATCACATCAGGTTTGTTGGCTTCCAAAGAGGAGCAGAATGATAACATTATTGCTCAAAGTTACATTACAGATGATGATAACAGAAGAATAAGACAGGCCATCAATGTTATGATACAAATTAATATAATTATGATAACACGGTATGAAGAAACATTTTTTTTTCGTTCGCCAGCTTTTACCTTTGACGAAGTCCCTAGAGACTAGAAACTGAATTTTGCGTCTTAATCCATTTTTCCCTGGCAGCCTTGTGCACATGGGTCCCTCGCCGCATAGACATATAACTCCGACTTCGGAGGTACTCATATTTTTTCCGTCGACGAGTAACTGACGTTTCAAACCGGACCTCGCTGCTTAGACCAGGGGTGATTGCCGCAGAGAGAACTTTATGAGGGAAGTAAAGAATAGTGACACTATGACCTTCCAAGCATGTCGTAAGAGGCGACTAAGGAGGTTGATCGATGGCTTGACAAGCTGTCATTGTAAAAAGTATTGTTATGGAAACAGCGCCATAGATTTTAGATGCAGTGATCTCTGCAATATGTGCCATTTTGGCTCGCAAGGTTTCTGTTTTTGAGATTGTGGTTCTGCCCTACGTGCCATCTTTGGCTCGAAAGGACAACAGACAGACAGACAGAAAGACAGACAGAAAGACAGACAGACAGACAGACAGACAGACAGACAGACAGACAGATAGATGGATAGCAGGTTTGCTATATGACACTTTCTGGAACGACCAAACATGATTCAGACAAGCATGTTAATACTGGAGAAAGCATTTGAGTAATTTAATTATCAATGAGATAGGAACAAAGAGACACAGAAACAAAGAAGAAAGGTTCAAATAGAAACATGTAAATGATGATTTGAATAGACACGAATAGTGCTGGAGTGGAAGAATGAGTGAAACAAATACACAGAAGACGCACTTGTCTGATAAATAATGATAAGACAAGACAAGTTCGACGTTGCAGCGAAGAAGAAAAAAAAAACAAGCGACACAGAATGGAACATTAACATTTATTTTAAAATAAAATAGGTACAACTTTTGGCTCATTAAAAGATCATATTTAGTTTTATACTGAAGGGTAGGTTGAAATAATTTACCCTGAAGAACTAGACAGTGTTGTCACGTCAATGCGTTCTAGCCTGTAATAAGGCATTTTCTTCATTTCCTTTCAGTGACGCAAAAAATACAGAGAAATCGGAGAGGCGGGTATTCGTGAGAAAACATACATGAAAAGGATAACTGTCAGTTTGATTATAAATTAAAGAAAAGGATTTAAGATGAGCGACATAAACAAGTGTGTATATTCAGGGTCTAGACGGAGCATAGAATCACAGAATAAAGTAGAGCACCTGAGGGAATGGGGCAAGACAAAAAATATGAGATGAGTGGCACTGATTAATACCGCGAGGAAAAATCATACCCATGAGAACTGTCAGACAGCTGACAAGACATTTGTGTGTGGCTTCAAAAAGAAGCTGGAACTTTGATCACAGACGATAGATAATAGAATAGACATGTTGTAGACCTGTACTCCTTGTTGATATTTCCATTATTATTATTATTATTATTATTATTATTATTGTGATACTAAAAGTATAATCACTGCCCAATACAAACGACTAAAACTGTATGAAATCTGTATTCGCATTTATATCAACTTGTCATGTGGCAGAGTGACACAACAAAGACTGTTTACTTTGCTCAAGTGTTACTCCATTTTGCCCATCGCTGAGTTCAGTGGTTCCCAAACCTATGACACTGACGGCTCCTTTTGTCTGCTAATCCTATACCAACAATCGGATAAGTCAGGTAAACTCTGATTTCCTGATAGGATATTTCACATAATAAATGAGGACAGAGCTAACAATATTTCACATAATAAATGAGGACAGAGCTAACAATATTTCACATAATAAATGAGGACAGAGCTAACACTATTTCACATAATAAATGAGGACAGAACTAACAATATTTCACATAATAAATACGGACAGAACTAACACTATTTCACATAATAAATACGGACAGAACTAACACTGTTACGCAGAAACTCATTTATGTACTAACAAAATGAAAATTTTACTTTGGAGAATCGCCTCATAGTTAAGTATGGTTCGCTGACCCCAAGAGCCATGAATGTATCACACTCGTACACATAGTTACCTTTCGGCTACTCCTTCCCTTTTACATAGCCCTCTCTACTGTCCATGTTTTGGCTCTTTAGTCCATCTACTATGCCATGCTACTCATAGTTCTCCTCCACTAGTCCCCACTGAGACACTTCGGTGTTCCCATATACTCCTTTCTTTATGAGCCACGTACCACTCATATGTTTTTACTGCACCCCACTCTCAGACTTCTTACGCTTTCCGCCTTTTGTGGACCTGTTATTATATTCTTTCTCCTTCCAGCTTGCACATTTACTCCGGTGTGTACTCCTCTTGTCAGTAGTGCATTATGTGCACATTTCTACACATTTAATTGTCCCCGTATGGATGTGCTTATGCATGTAGTTGTTCATATGTACGGGTATTGGTATGTATATATATATATATGTATGTGTATATATGTATATATATGTATATATGTATATATATGTGTATGTGTATATAGGTGTACCCGTGCATGTGTGTACTTGCTTATATGCACATTGTTGTTTGTGTATGCATGTATATATGTGTGTTGGTGCATATTAGTATGTGCACGTCTACTTGTACGTGCACATATGTAAACACGCATCGATACACGCATCTGTGAGTGTGTGTGTACCTGTATTTACGAGCCTTAGATAATTCCAGGCATTGTCGGCGCCCTTGCTAGCCGTCGTAACCTAGACAGCGTTCCCCCCACTCGTGTATTTTTAGTTCCCTCCAGCCCTGTCCAGAGGGTATATTACAGCCAGACCCGCGTTACGCGCCCTTTTTCCATCCTGACCAGCGTCCACGGCACAAGGGAAGTCAATTTGCTTTTCTTTAACATTTTTCGATCATTTTGTTTTGGATATTTCATTACTAGTTAGCTATGTAGGATTAGTTATATTTACTTACATATCTGTATATGTTGTTGTTTGTCTGTTCCTGATGAAGGCCTATTGAGCCGAAACGTCGTTCAAATCTGTGTCGTCTACTAACCACGTAAAGCTTTTATCATACCTTTTTTCTAGTTTTTTCAATTTTCCCTCACAAAATGAAGCCTGTGTGGATGTTATCGTTTTATGGTTTCTAAACAATGAGTAGTCACGTGACAAAATACCTCGACGTGGCGGAGCACACTTTGGGAAAACCTGGCTAAATGCATATTTCTTTTTCCTATCCGTTAGATGGTTTTTCTTCAGGGTACATTAAGATATTAATTTCTTCATTTTGCTATATGTAATCATCTATAAAATATTAGTTCTGTCCAAGTTCTGTTTACTTTCTTCTATGCTCGTTCTCTCCACGTAGAGATTTTATGCACAGCACTCTCAGGGTAGTGAGATTCGATGACTAGCCCTCTCAGGGTAGTGAGATTCGATGTCTAGCCCTCTCAGGGTAGTGAGATTCGATGTCTAGCCCTATCAGGGTCGTGAGATTCGATGTCTAGTCCTCTCAGGGTAATGAGATTCGATGTCTAGCCCTCTCAGGATAGTGAGATTCGAAGTCTAGCCCTCTCAGGGTAGTGAGATTCGATGACTAGCCCTCTCAGGGTAGTGAGATTCGATGTCTAGCCCTCTCAGGGTAGTGAGATTCGATGACTAGCCCTCTCAGGGTAGTGAGATTCGATGTCTAGCCCTATCAGGGTCGTGAGATTCGATGTCTAGTCCTCTCAGGGTAATGAGATTCGATGTCTAGCCCTCTCAGGATAGTGAGATTCGAAGTCTAGCCCTCTCTGGTAGTGAGATCCGATGTCCAGTCCTCTCTGGGTAGTGAGATCCGATGTCCAGTCCTCTCTGGTAGTGAGATCACACGTGCATGTTAAAGAGCAATTGGTAGTTAGAAGACGAAAGTGGCAGGCCAAAATGGCCGCTGACCGAGAAAAAAAATGTTTAGCAAACTAACCCATGTCGACGTAAGATTTGTCGGGCCTATAGTCGCAGACATCACAACATAGCGACAGAACGCTCTCACGCCCACATAAAGGATAAACGCTGAAGGATTTCGTTTAAATTCTAAAATTTAAAAAAATTAACCCTTCCACCCTGTAGATGACCCTAGATACGACAAAGTTTGTCTAAACATTGGACAGTTATCACCCCTATTGTGCATCAAAGAAATAACTCTAGATACAAAACTGGCACTGTGCAATACAATCTTCATCCCAATGTTGTGCTACCACTATCACATCTGGACCGTAGAATCAGGAACGACAGGATACAACCTAGGCGATAGATCAGAAACGAAGAACTGCGGGGGGAAAAAAGCTAGGAGCAATTTCCGCAACAGAATACATACAGTAACAACAGATATATTTTTGGGTCACGTGATAATACATAAAGACCAATACGCAACACAACAAACCTGGTAAAAAAAACGTTGAAACAACTCGAATGCCCACCTCAGAAAAGATCAATTAATGGAATATTACAAACACTATGAGATATAACAGCAGGAGAAGCCAAGAGAAGAGCAAAAAACCACAAACTATATCTCCCCTCGACGCTGAAAGCCAAATGAAGAAAGAAAGAAGGAAAGAAAGAAAGAAAGAAGAAGAAACTGCACATATAATAACTTTTTCAAGTTGCGTTTTCTTCACGTTCATAAAAAAAGAACAACAAATAAAACAATAAAGATACATAAAAGCATACGCGAAAATCTATACTCTTTGGCATTTTGGTAGAGTCTAATTATGTGTTTCTGTTCTCTTTTGTTCCTCGTTAAAAAGCAGTTTCGCCAAGTTTCCCTGGCTATTAATTTTGTAAAACACTTATTTTCTGTATGAATGATGTGTATTATGATGTGTATTATGATGTGTATTATGATGTGTATTATGATGAATGAGAAATAATAATCAAGCACACGTTTCTCATAAAAATACTCAGACGATTCGATTCATTTAGTTTTTTAAATTCACTGTTTGCCTTCAATTATATACTGTAATATTCTTCACATTTATATTATGAGAACCTGATTTTTATGTGCTACGTCATCGTAATGGCTCGTCATACATCCCTAGACCGGCCGTACGATAATCTTACGGTCTGTTGTTTGATGTGCGACGGGGATAATCTGACGACTAACTGTGTGTCTAAATGTTCGGAATTGGAGTCAACAACGATTGTCTAACATCATCAAGCGCTATACAATTTTTTTTTAAATACGACGATCATCATTTTCAAGAGGACGTGAACTTCCGGTATATTGTGGATAGGCGGCGGGAACAATTGAAGGCTATGCATGAAAAGTGTTCCTTGTTGCAGTTTCCTCATATTCCAAGTCCGGCCTGTTGCAGGAGCTACTGAGTTATGTGCTCTGTACACACCGTGAGTTGTGTGTCTCATCCGTTTTGATCATGTTTCGATATTCCAATTGTTTACGATGAATGATGATATCGTATGACAGGGAACAGTTGGCTGTGTTCACTTTCTGCGCGGTTTCGCCTTATGTCTTTTGGCATGTGCTGAGACTGCTACGATGGGGACTACAGTTGCCTTTCTTTGTTTTGGAGATGAGATATTAATTCGGATGATTACGCTGGCACGGGCGGTTGAGCAATTATGGATTTTAATTCGTTTGCAGTGATACCGGGGCCTTCCATAACCAAATAACCAAATTATTAGAACCTGATATAAATAAGAGGCTAACAGCAAGGAAACAAACACACTGGTGAAACTTTCAGATATAGTTTAGTGTTGCACTCCCATGTGGGATAGACAAGCTCCAACTTCTCCATAAGAACCCGGGATATCATTAAAGCTATAGCTGTGTGCCACATTCTTCTTTTTTTTTCCTTTTTAATTTGGCTATCAGAGTCGAGGGAAAATATAGTTTGTTGTCTGTTGCCTTTCTTTGGCTTCTTGTGGATGTGTTTTTTAATGTTTCTGATTATTCCATCTAAATTATGTGGTTGGCCCTTGCGACGTCCGTTCTCGGAATGTTTATTGAAGTCTCGCTGTGTTGTGTTTTGATCTTTCTGTTTTATCACGCGGGCAAACCATTTGTCTGTTGTTGTTTTAATGTACACAATGGCGGGAATTATTCCTAACTTTTTTTTCTCAGTTCTTCATTTCTGATCTTATCTCTCAGGCTGTTTCCTGTCATGCGTCTAACACATTTCTGATCTTATCTCTCAGGTTGTTTCCTGTCATGCGTCTAACACATTTCTGATCGTATCTCTCAAGCTGTTTCCTGTCATGCGTCTAACACATTTCTGATCGTATCTCTCAGGTTGTTTCCTGTCATGTGTCTAACACATTTCTGATCGTATCTCTCAGGCTGTTTCCTGTCATGCGTCTAACACATTTCTGATCGTATCTCTCAGGCTGTTTCCTGTCATGCGTCTAACACATTTCTGATCGTATCTCTCAGGCTGTTTCCTGTCATGCGTCTAACACATTTCTGATCGTATCTCTCAGGCTGTTTCCTGTCATGCGTCTAACACATTTCTGATCGTATCTCTCAGGCTGTTTCCTGTCATGCGTCTAACACATTTCTGATCGTATCTCTCAGGCTGTTTCCTGTCATGCGTCTAACACATTTCATCTTGGTAGTAGTTATTTTTTTCTTATTGTTCTTGAGTCTAGGGTCCAGGTTTGGCATTGGTAGCACAATTTTGTGATGAAGATTGTATTGTATAGTGCTCGTCTTGCCTTTAGCGTTATTTCCTTGTTGGTCATCAGTGGTGGCAGCTGTGCCATTGTTTCACAAGCTTCGTTCCACCGTGAGTCTATTGAAAGGTAAAAACCAAAAGAAAATCTTTATTAACAAGTTCAAATATAACCAAGAAGGGAACAGGCAAACTAATTGCAGTGCTGCGGTAAAGCTGGTAGCAAGGAGCCAGTAGTGGGGTGTGGTTTACACTCCAAGATATATTGACAGCTTTACAAAAAAGTAACACAACAGATTACTGATGTTTCGGCCCACGGCCTTCTTCAGAATACGAATCGTTGTCCCCTAATGTCCCAAGTCGAATGTTTTGGTCCGAAAGAATCAGTCGTTTGGTTACCGCAGAAGAAGTTGTTTGACAACTGATGTCTCCTCAAGAATGAGTTGTTGGGTTACCGCAGAAGAAGTTGTTTGACAACTGATGTCTCCTCAAGAATGAGTTCTTTAAATATTTGTCTCCTCAAGAATGAGTTCTTTAAATATTTGTCTCCTCAAGAATGAGTTCTTGAAATATTTGTCATGATGTTGTGCCGTCTCCGTATCGAAGGTAGGCTACAATGGAGCGCCATGATACTCTGCCTCTTGCCTTGATAGTGCATGATGTCGCACCTGTCCATCTGTTGATGTTAGTCGTTAACTTTCATCTCGGTCTGTCTCCTCCTCGTCTGCTATGTACCTTACCTTCCAAGATGACTTTCTCTAGAGTATTGTGTTTCTTAACACGCCCTAAAATGTTTACTTTTAGTTGTTTTCTTCGAATTGTGTTTAGTATTATTGTTATTCTATTTTTAGCTGATTCAAAACTGTTCGATTCTATATTAAATGTGTCAACTTACGGGTTGGTTGGTTTGATTTCATGTGAATTATCACAGCACATCTTTTCAGCACAGTTTTCATGATAGACTCTGGAAGTAATAGTAGTAGTTCTTTTTTTTTTTCCATTTTCAGCTGATTCTAACATTCACCTTTTGTATTTTTTGTCTTTCAACCAAATTCTCTAATTTTTCTATAAATTCAAATTTCATAAACTTCGATTTTCTGTTTTATTTTCATATTTTACCAGTGATTTCAGAGGAAGCTAATTACATAAAACACTGCACATGTCCTGGGAAGAAAGAATCGACGAGTTGATGGCGCCATAACCTCCTACCGGGGTAGATGCAGCCCGTTAGCCTAAAAATGTCAACACATCTGTCTAGCGGGTCTACCCGTTTACTGAATAGATTTCAGGAGTAAACCTTGAGGAAAAATCCGGAGATGGAGTCCCTAATGCAGTTCAGTGTTGATCTCGAGATTGTTCTGGCAATTCCTGCGACGCAGTTGGCACCAAAAATTGTTCTGGCCCTGTGAGACCGTTGGATCCATTGGCTGGTTGGAGAGAAGAAACATGTTGTATGGGCTCGGCTGTGTGGAGAGAAGAAACATGTTGTATGGGCTCGGCTGCTTGGAGAGAAGAAACATGTTGTATGGGCTCGGCTGCTTGGAGAGAAGAAACATGTTGTATGGGGTCGTCTGCTTGGAGAGAAGAAACATGTTGTATGGGCTCGGCTGCTTGGAGAGAAGAAACATGTTGTATGGGCTCGGCTGCTTGGAGAGAAGAAACATGTTGTATGGGCTCGGCTGTGTGGAGAGAAGAAACATGGTGTATGGGCTCGGCTGCTTGGAGAGAAGTAACATGTTGTATGGGCTCGGCTGCTTGGAGAGAAGAAACATGTTGTATGGGCTCGGCTGTGTGGAGAGAAGAAACATGTTGTATGGGCTCGGCTGCTTGGAGAGAAGAAACATGTTGTATGGGCTCGGCTGTGTGGAGAGAAGAAACATGTTGTATGGGCTCGGCTGCTTGGAGAGAAGAAACATGTTGTATGGGCTCGGCTGCTTGGAGAGAAGAAACATGTTGTATGGGCTCGGCTGCTTGGAGAGAAGAAACATGTTGTATGGGCTCGGCTGCTTGGAGAGAAGAAACATGTTGTATGGGCTCGGCTGCTTGGAGAGAAGAAACATGTTGTATGGGCTCGGCTGCTTGGAGAGAAGAAACATGTTGTATGGGCTCGGCTGCTTGGAGAGAAGAAACATGTTGTATGGGCTCGGCTGCTTGGAGAGAAGAAACATGTTGTATGGGCTCGGCTGTGTGGAGAGAAGAAACATGTTGTATGGGCTCGGCTGCTTGGAGAGAAGAAACATGTTGTATGGGCTCGGCTGCTTGGAGAGAAGAAACATGTTGTATGGGCTCGGCTGTGTGGAGAGAAGAAACATGTTGTATGGGCTCGGCTGCTTGGAGAGAAGAAACATGTTGTATGGGCTCGGCTGTGTGGAGAGAAGAAACATGTTGTATGGGCACGGCTGCTTGGAGAGAAGAAACATGTTGTATGGGCTCGGCTGCTTGGAGAGAGGAAACATGTTGTATGGGGTCGTCTGCTTGGAGAGAAGAAACATGTTGTATGGGCTCGGCTGCTTGGAGAGAAGAAACATGTTGTATGGGCTCGGCTGCTTGGAGAGAAGAAACATGTTGTATGGGCTCGGCTGCTTGGAGAGAAGAAACATGTTGTATGGGCTCGGCTGCTTGGAGAGAAGAAACATGTTGTATGGGCTCGGCTGCTTGGAGAGAAGAAACATGTTGTATGGGCTCGGCTGCTTGGAGAGAAGAAACATGTTGTATGGGCTCGGCTGCTTGGAGAGAAGAAACATGTTGTATGGGCTCGGCTGCTTGGAGAGAAGAAACATGTTGTATGGGCTCGGCTGCTTGGAGAGAAGAAACATGTTGTATGGGCTCGGCTGCTTGGAGAGAAGAAACATGTTGTATGGGCTCGGCTGCGCTGAGAGAAGAAACATGTTGTATGGGCTCGGCTGCGCTGAGAGAAGAAACATGTCGCATGGACAACGACTTGTCTCTTACACTTCTACTGCCCAAGCTCGTGCCCTGGAGAGTACATACACAGCGAAAGAAAAGATAAATAAAAGTTCCTGGGTCCCTGCAAAATCAATAATCAACTATGACTGAAGTCTACTACTATTACCAGTAATGTTTCTCCACTATACGTGATTGTTGAATGTCTCTAAATACGTGATAGTGTGGGCTTTTGCTCAGAATCTTTAAACATTTTAGTGTTGGTGTGAATCTCTGCTTGCAAATAAAAGTACGTGATTACGTAAACATGTGGCGATCATGAGCTACGTTCCCATCTACAACAAAGAAGTAATAAAGTTAAACACTTCAGCCATTTACTGCTAGTTATTGGCTGTTCCAACAACATTAGTGCTGCTTCACAGAGAAACATACATTATATTTCTAAACGCTGTCTTTGATTTGTGTCATGATTTGGGTGAAGCGATCATCATACGACAGTGAAGCGATCATCATACGACAGTGAAGCATAAAAGTGACAGAAGTTAAATATTTACTTTCTCCCTTCCCTCCTTCCTCTATTCCTGTCTCCAGCATTTTCCTCCTACCTCCATTCCTTCTCTCTCTCCATTCTCAAAAATTCCATCGTTTGTTTGTTCTTTCGCTCGTTCATTTGTTTGTTCGTGTATGCAGTCGTCCATTGCTTCCTTCCTTCCTTACTTCCCTCTTTCCTTTCTTCCTTCTTTCCTACCTCCCTCCCTCCATTCATACCCATCTTTTCTTTATTTTCTTATCCCTGTTTTCCATTCTTCCATTACTCCCTCTCTTTTATTTCCTTCCTTCACCCCTCCTCCCGTCACCCTCGTGGTTGTTGACGAAACATTCACATCTTCTACAAACTTCTCCTCCACCTCTCTGTCGGCACAACGTCTTCATCAGCTAAACAAACGATACCAATCAACACACAGTCACCTCTCCCATGCTCTATCCCAGTCTTATCTTCTATCTTTTATTTTTTTAATACCCTTTTATGGTTTACTGCACCATGTTGATATTTTTTTAAAACCTGAATCTGATTTTCTTGTTTGTTTTGGAACCTAACTAGAAAAAAAGAACTCCTAAAAAAACATCAGAAAGAGAAATCGACATTTGTCGAGAACATCATGAGAAGAGGAAAGTTAGATTACTCGGTTACAACTATAATAGAATAGTACATAGCTTCATTTATAATCTTTTAATTGATGCGGATGTTTTTTTAATCATATATTTAAAAAAGTAAAGTGCCCCGTCACGCCAAATGGCGTATAGGGAATATGGTGTTAGTGACCATAATTTTTACAGACCTTCGCACATGATTTAGCGGGTAATGTGATCGGTATCACGCCCGTGCAGCTTTATTTTCCCAGAAAAATTCAGGTACCCATTCAAGGCTGGGTGAATAGGAAGCCTTCGGTTGGGACCGAACCCAACCTCTTGTCTTTTGTAGTCCAGTTCACTAACCACTGAGCCATCACGGCTCCCTTTTAATCATATGAATGACCTTGAATTGAATCTCTTCCCTTCGTGGCTTGGCTGTGTGAGCTACCTGACTGACACAACGGACAGACTTGTCGTAACATGGAAACATCAAACACAGCGACTCATCGAATATCAGGAGACTGGCTCAAATACGCACAGCTCTCCCTGAGTTTATTAATGTAACAATATAACAACATTAATGTAACAATATCGCAACATTAATGTAACAATATAGCAACATTAATGTAACAATATAATAACATTAATGTAACAATATAGCAACATTAATGTAACAATATAACAACTTTAATGTAACATCATAACAACATTAATGTAACAATATAACAACATTAATGTAACAATATAACAACATTAATGTAACAATATAGCAAAATTAATGTAACAATATAACAACATTAATGTAACATTATAACAACATTAATGTAACAATATAACAACATTAATGTAACATTATAACAGAAGTGAATTATTGATGTTATAATATAGACTTGATGAGACGACATCAACTCCAGTCTTTGGTCTGATTGCCTGATGTGTGTTATTGATGTCATAATAGAGACTTGATGAGACGACAACTCCACTCTTTGGACCGAATACGTGATGTGACTTATTGATGTCATAATAGAAACTTGATGAGACGACAACTCCAGTCTTTTGACCTATTACCTGAAGTGAGTTATTGATGTCATAATAGAGACTTAATGAGACGACATCAACTCCAATCTTTGGACCGATTACCTGAATTGAGTTATCAATGACAGTGGACATAGTTGAGACGACAACTGCAGTCTTTGGACCGATTAGCTGAAGTGAGTTATCAATGATAGTGGACATAGTTGAGACGACAACTGCAGTCTTTGGACCGATTAGTTGAAGTGAGTTATCAATGACAGTGGACATAGTTGAGACGACTTCAACTCGAGTATTTGGACCGATTACCTGAAGTGAGTTATCAATGACAGTGAACATAGTAGAGAAGACAACTGCAGTCTTTGGACCGATAACCTGAAGTGAGTTATCAATGACAGTGAACATAGTAGAGAAGACAACTGCAGTCTTTGGACCGATTACCTGAAGTGAGTTATCAATGACAGTGAACATAGTAGAGAAGACAACTGCAGTCTTTGGACCGATTACCTGAAGTGAGTTATCAATGACAGTGAACATAGTAGAGAAGACAACTGCATTCTTTGGGCCGATTACCTGAAGTGAGTTATCAATGACAGTGAACATAGTAGAGAAGACAACTGCATTCTTTGGGCCGATTACCTGAAGTGAGTTATCAATGACAGTGAACATAGTAGAGACGACAACTGCAGTCTTTGGACCGATTACCTGAAGTAGTTATCAATGACAGTGAACATAGTAGAGACGACAACTGCAGTCTTTGGACCGATTACCTGAAGTGAGTTATCAATGAGAGTGGACATAGTAGAGACGACTTCAACTCCAGTCTCTGGACCGATTACCTGAAGTGAGTTATCAATGACAGTGGACATTGTAGAGACGACAGCTCCAGTCTTTGGACCGATTACCTGAAGTGAGTTATCAATGACAGTGGACATAGTAGAGACGACTTCAACTCCAGTCTCTGGACCGATTACCTGAAGTGAGTTATCAATGACAGTGGATATTGTAGAGACGACTTCAACTCGTCTCTTTACCGATTACCAGAAGTGAGTTATCGATGACAGTGGACATAGTAGAGACGACAACTGCAGTCTTTCGACTCATAAACCTCTCCATGTTAATCTTGAAGGGACACTATGAGATA
The DNA here is from genome assembly GCA_032433765.1 of Megaustenia siamemsis. NCBI lineage: Eukaryota > Metazoa > Mollusca > Gastropoda > Stylommatophora > Ariophantidae > Megaustenia > Megaustenia siamemsis. The sequence continues at coordinate 3,066,867 of JAVIAB010000047.1, read as the reverse complement.
AATGCTGTGCAGATTTGATTAAAACCCGAGGCTGAAGCGATCAGTTTTACAGCGAGTCGTGTAGGCAAATGTTCATTATTTGGATCATAAACAAGATAAAGCTCTTACTTATCTCCCCTAATTATAACCTACAGGCAACGTTTTCCAGGTTGAATTCCTCTGCTCGTTCGACGATACGTCTGGAACATTCCAGAATAAACAGCACAGTTGAAACTCTAGGTCGTCTTAATCCACATATAAGAGATGAGCGTGTGTGAAACCTGACGCTAACTCTGAAACATGACAATGTCTTCAAGAACATCCCCCTTTTAGATGTTTAGTATTTACGAGGATGAAAGGAGTTGATAAATGACGTAGCGAGTGTTTAAATTTTTTTTTTGGGTGGGGGTAGCTATAAACTTCACAACCAGGTAATTAGCATATATTACCTTTGTATTCATTTGATGTTTGATTATGTTTGCTGTGTCACTCATTTCAGAAAAGTAATACGTAGATAATTTGATTATTTTTGCGTTCTCGTCGTCTTGTGAAATTATAATTGCTCTCAATGTATACATGCTATACATAGTCATCATCGTCGTCGTCGTCATCATCATCATCAAGTACCATGCCTGCTGGCAGTAGGTGACCAAAGAGAGGGGAGAAAGGCTCCTCCCAGCAACAGGGCTGAAAGCTGTCAGCGAATCATAGCTGACTGCTTGCGTCGAGATCGATGAACCAGAACTATCCAGATCCTACTGAACCTCTTCGTGGTCCACCTGGGGAACAGACCAACCAGTCTTGTCTGGCCAAGTGAGTAGTGACCTGAAGGGAAGGCAAGCCGGTGCTCAAATATGCCAAACTGAGTCGGATGTAATTGGCCGAAAGGGGCAAATATCAGAACTATACTGCAAACTACAAGACAACGCTTCCACGCCCACTTAACAGTCCTTTTACCTGTTGTTGATGAACGCGTGTAATTATTTGCTTAATCTTCGGCTGAACGCAAGCAAGCAGTTCACTTGGGGATGCATGAAAACGTGAAACATTTACCACAACAGAAATGATCAGAATTGCTCTCTGTGCTGAAGAGTTGCACTGATACTCTCCCTTGCCGTGCCTATCAGTGCTAAACATGAGCCGAAGATAAACAGACAGTGTCTACGGCAGGCGTGGATGCAGCTCTTGGATGGCTCTAAAGTGAGCGTGCTAGCCTGGATGTGTTGTCCAGGACATGCTGGTGTACACGGCAATGAAATAGCAGATAAGCTCGCGGACATCTTTAGCACTGAGTTTGGCTTTACTCTGAACAAAGAGGACATCGTCAAGTTTGTTCTTCATTCTGTATCAAAAGAGAATGAGAACAATGCGAGTGATAACGATGTATATATTGAGAGACTGAGGAGTCTAAAGGTGGAAAAGGGATCTGGTCGATCCAGAGTGTTTAGTGAGAAAAGTAGATGTATCTACAACCAACACCTGACAGGAACAATCAGTTTGCATAGGCTTTGAGAAATATTGGGACGTGTGAGGAGCGGATATGGGTCAGCTTCGACTGCAATGAAACTGATTCCATGAATAGAATAGAATAGAAATAGAATAGAATAGAATAGAATAGAGTAGAATAGAATAGAATAGAATAGAGTAGAATAGAATAGAATAGAATAGAGTAGAGTAGAGTAGAATAGAATAGAATAGAATAGAATAGAATAGAATAGAATAGAATAGAATAGAATAGAATAGAATAGAATAGAGCCCTAACTGTAGAGCAAACATTGAGGAGTACTAGATATATAAATGATGTTCAATTGTAAAAAAATGAAATTGTGGGAATCTTATTTTCGGGAACAAATGAACAAATGACGAGGATCAGTACAACATCAGGTAGCATAAAGGCCTCTATGAAGACATCCCGACCTCTGAGAACATAAACTCAAGTGAAGTAAGGCTACACCTGCTCGTCCAATTTTTCCAAAATATTCTGCTTGTCAATTAAGTGCCATCGAAGTCATAAGGAAGAGACAATCTACATTTACAATTCATTTGTTTTGATGTTACTATGTCCTTCATGATATTAAAATTACTTTTTGCCATTCCTATTCTTTTGTTTATTTCAGTTGTACATTTTCCATCACTGGTTATAGTATGTCCAAGGTAGTTGTAGTTCTGAACTGTCTCCACGTCTATTCCTTCAATTTTGATATCCATTTGTGGGTTTTGAGTATTTTTTTTTGTTTATGATCATAGTTTTAGTCTTTTTGATATTCATATCGAGTCCATATTTTTTTACTTGTCATGTTTATTTTATTAAGTAATTCTTGTAGATTATATCTTAGATTGTAATTAATATATTAATTATGATATGTGTTATGTTTTTGGTTATCTCCATCTTAGATGTGGACCTTGTGAGCTCACATAGAGTCAGTGGAAACAGAGGAATTGTAGAAGGCTCTCTGTCTCTTGCTGTGTTTGTTATTTCTCTTCTTTAATTACTCAAATAATCAAGACTACGAGTCGAACATTTTAAGAAAACGGAATTCCATCGGTCACGTGCCGAGAAAGAATGAAGAGAAACTTCCCCATGAGGCATTCATGTGGAAACCACATGGTAACAGAAAATAAGGAAGACCAAATTAAACACAACGGAGAGCAGTCTCTAGGGAGGGCTCAATCACAGACAACTATAGATTTACTTAGACCTACGGGCTGAGAAATAATTCTTGCTAAACAACAAACTAACGTGACGTGGTCATATTTGCGTGCAAGGGTGGTTGTGGGTTGCAGTGAGGTAGGCCGTCTGTGTCTCCTATATTTAAAAACGTTACGTTACTTGGTGGGTTTTCCCATTTTATTATCTGCTTGCGGGCCTTAGTAACATCTACAGTTGGCAGTGGCTCAACTATGGGACTAAGAAACAACAAAGACCTAGAAGAGTTTGCGGCAAATCGATAACTGTGGAGAGCTATGGCTTCAATCCTAGGCGCCCTCGTCGGCTGGAGAGGAAAATGAATGAATGAGTTAATGACTGAGTGGATGAAGGAGTATATTAATTAATTAATTAGCGAATTGATGAATTAATGCATTAATGAAAGCTTGAATGAATGAGTGAATGAATGAGTGAATGAAAGAATTAATTAATTAGCGAATGAGTGAGTTAGTGAGTGAGTGAATTAATCAATTAACGAGTGAATGAATAAGTGAATGAATGAATGAGTGAATTAATTATTTAATTAATGAGTTAGTGAATGGGTAAGTGAATGAGTGAATGGATGAATTAATTAATTAACTAAATAACGAATGAGTAAATGAATGAAATACATTAATTAACAACTGAATAAGTGAATGAATGAATGAATGACAGATTCTTTGATTCCATTCCACAGCATGAAGATTGATCGTGTGATATCGGTAGCCTCGTGTTGTTGATTCACTTGTTCAAATGTTTACCACTCTTCTTGTTCAAATGTTTACCACTCTTCTTGTTCAAATGTTTACCACTCTTCTTGTTCAAATGTTTACCACTCTTCTTGTTCAAATGTTTACCACTCTTCTTGTTCAAATGTTTACCACTCTTCTTGTTCAAATGTTTACCACTCTTCTTGTTCAAATGTTTACCACTCTTGTTGTTCAAATGTTTACCACTCTTCTTGTTCAAATGTTTACCACTCTTCTTGTTCAAATGTTTACAACTCTTCTTGTTCAAATGTTTACCACTCTTCTTGTTCAAATGTTTACCACTCTTCTTGTTCAAATGTTTACCACTCTTGTTGTTCAAATGTTTACCACTCTTCTTGTTCAAATGTTTACCACTCTCCTTGTTCACATGTTTACCACTCTTCTTGTTCAAATGTTTACCACTCTCCTTGTTCACATGTTTACCACTCTCCTTGTTCACATGTTTACCACTCTTCTTGTTCAAATGTTTACCACTCTTGTTGTTCACATGTTTACCACTCTTCTTGTTCACATGTTTACCACTCTTCTTGTTCAAATGTTTACCACTCTCCTTGTTCACATGTTTACCACTCTCCTTGTTCACATGTTTACCACTCTTCTTGTTCAAATGTTTACCACTCTTGTTGTTCACATGTTTACCACTCTTCTTGTTCAAATGTTTACCACTCTCCTTGTTCACATGTTTACCACTCTTCTTGTTCAAATGTTTACCACTCTTCTTGTTCACATGTTTACCACTCTTGTTGTTCACATCTCTATTTGTTTCTTTCATTTATATCTCCATTAACTTCCTTCAACACACACGTGCTGGTTATCGGGGTCTGGCTAGTCTAGAGGTACGACGTCGGCCCCAGGACAAGAAGTGCCTGGGCTCAAACCCCACCAGAAGCGGTGGTTATTCTTGAAAAGTAGGAAAATTAAATCCGTGGTTTCTTTATGACGTTACCCTCCCCTGATCTTTTGGGTGGTGAAATACAATATCCAGTCCTCTCGGAAAACGGTAATAAACAAGAGGTCCCGTGTTAAAAATCCCTCGGTAGTTTTAAAAGAAAAGAGTAGGGCATATGGTCTCTGCCCGGGAAAAGTTATCAAAATAAAAAATAACATACACCCTGGATCCCAGGCCGTGCTACTGAGTTCGTTCACGTGGGCCAGGATTCTCCTCGGATATTATTGGGGAGTGGGGGGGGGATTAAAATCGAAAAGAGTAGACCACAAATATGGCCGCTGCCCGGGAAATATTGCCTGGAGGAACCTACCCACACTGTGGATCCCAGCCCGTTGTACGGAGTTCGTGCATGTAGGCCAGGAATTTACTCTGATTTTCTTGAGATTCTCGAAAGGGGAGATCCGAGCACTTTGGATTCGTCAGGTGAACGGTGATGATGATCCTAACAACAAACAAACAAACAAACAAACAGACAAACAAACAAACAAACAAAAACAAACAAACAAACAAACAATTGCTAGTTTTCTTATCTTTTCTTGAAATTCTCAACATTCATTTGTAAAAACATGTCTAAGAAATTAATTACAATTTAAATTTCATATTTGATTTCTAAATGTACATGACTCCTGGGAATCATATGCCATGACCTAATTATCCAGATATTGAATGTTTCTTGTTATTTATTTTCCAAACTTATGTTTATTTTTTTTTTTTATGTCTTCCTCAGAAAATGTCAAACAGTTCTAGTTTTTTCTGTTTGTTTGGAGTATACGTCATCATCTTATGTGTAGCTGCCGAGGAACAATCGCAATATAGTGAGTAACGAAATCGTTGTTTAGATGGTGTTCTATGTGTATCTGTTTGAGAACGCATATGTGAGTGTTTGAGTAAATGGTGATTTATGTATGTTTATCAAACGGGAATGTGTGGTCTCGAGTTAAGATGTTGGTCTCTGGGGAGGAAGGGCTTGGGTTCCATCCCACCACAGGCGGTGGGAATTTTTTTCAGAAATCGATCCAGGGGTTTCTTCGTAGTTTTACCCAACCCGGTGTCTGGGTAGTGAGGTTTGATGTCTAGCCATCTCTGGATAGTTAGGTTTGATGTCTAGCCCTCTCTGGATAGTGAGGTTTGATGTCTAGCCCTCTCTGGTAGTCAGAAACGATGTCTAGCCCTCTCTGGGTAGTGAGGTTTGATGTCTAGCCCTCTCTGGATAGTTAGGTTTGATGTCTAGCCCTCTCTGGATAGTTAGGTTTGATGTCTAGCCCTCTCTGGATAGTTAGGTTTGATGTCTAGCCCTCTCTGGATAGTGAGGTTTGATGTCTAGCCCTCTCTGGTATTTAGATCCGATGTCTAGCCCTCTCTGGTATTTAGATCCGATGTCTAGCCCTCTCTGGTAGTCAGAACCGATGTCTAGCCCTCGCTGGTAGTCAGAACCGATATCTAGCCCTCTCTGGTATTTAGATCCGATGTCTAGTCCTCACTGATATTGAGATCCGATGTCTAGTCCTTTCTGGTAGTCAGAACCGATGTCTAGTCCTCTCTGGTATTGAGATCCTATGTCTAGCCCTCTCTGGTATTTAGATCCGATGTCTAGCCCTCTCTGGTAGTCAGAATCGATGTCTAGCCCTCTCTGGTAGTCAGAACCGATGTCTAGCCCTCTCTGGTAGTCAGAACCGATATCTAGCCCTCTCTGGTATTTAGATCCGATGTCTAGCCCTATCTGGGTATTGAGATCCGATGTCTAGCCCTCTCTGGTAGTCAGAACCGATGTCTAGCCCTCGCTGGTAGTCAGAACCGATATCTAGCCCTCTCTGGTATTGAGATCCGATGTCTAGCCCTATCTGGGTGTTGAGATCCGATGTCTAGCCCTATCTGGGTATTGAGATCCCATGTCTAGCCCTCGCTGGTAGTCAGAACCGATGTCTAGCCCTCGCTGATAGGTAGTCAGAACCGATATCTAGCCCTCTCTGGTATTTAGATCCGATGTCTAGCCCTCGCTGGTAGTCAGAACCGATATCTAGCCCTCTCTGGTATTTAGATTCGATGTCTAGCCTTCTATGGCAGTCAGAACCGATGTCTAGCCCTCTCTGGTATTTAGATCCGATGTCTAGCCTTCTATGGCAGTCAGAACCGATGTCTAGCCCTCTCGGAATAAAAGGCGAAAAAGAGGAGGTCCCGTGTGCACTCGCGCGCGTTAAAGAATCTGTGCCATTTGAAAATCGAAAAGAGGAGGCCAAAATGTACGGACGAAAAATGCTTATTCAATCTACTCATCCATCTTCAGATGGATGTTTCGGGCCGAAAGGCACAGATATCGCGGCAATGTCGTAAACTAGCGACACAACGCAACTACCTCAACTTAACGGGTGAACGCAACTACCTCAACTTAACGGGTGAACGCAACTACCTCAACTTAACGGGTGAATGCTAAGAAGGAAGAGAGAGCAAGAGATATAGTATATTTATAAGGGAATGTGTTTGTGTTTGTCAGCGTGTGCATTTTCTGTTTCCCTGACAGTGTGTTTGTGTCTGTCTAAGTGTGTTGATCTCTGTATATTTTTCTAGGATATGTTTGCATATCTGGGAGAGTGTATTTATATTTGAGAATGTGCATCTGTAAAGTCGTGTTGCCTACGAATATATTCGTGTGCTTTTCTCTGCTAGTGTTTATATTTGTCTACGAATCTGTGTTTTAGATTAGAGTGTTTATCTATTTCAAAATGTGTTTGTTGGAAACTGTTTTCTTTTTTATCTGTCAGTTTTCTTTAGTCTGATGAGATCGCGTATTTTCAGAATAACCGTCTCTTTTTATTGTATAATCTATCTGTATTATCTACGTGCATTTATGTTGTATAACACGGATGCATTTATCTAAATGCCTGTTTTGCCTTATCGGTTATTCACCTGAAATGCTTCGTATTTTCCTGACTTTCTACAAACCTGCCAAGCTTCCATTACCTGTTTACGTACCTGTCTGTTGAAGATCGTGACAGGTAATCAAACCGCCACGTCTGCCCTTGACCAACCGTAGATCTACCTGCCTGACATTCTAACGAGGTTATTCAGAAAGTTCCTATCGTCCTTCACATTCTTTTCCAGACAGCTATAATTGTTCCCTGAATTTGCCTAGAGGGAAATTCTCAGAATTTTATGTTGTGGATAAAATAAACAACTAGGAAATGTACAAATGTTAGCATGCGGATAATAGGGATGGGTTAGTGACGTACTCAGGTGAGATACAGAAACTATTGGGACTACTACGATGTGTGTCTCAGGGGGAGACTAAAGCGATACAGACCAGGGGCACTCTGATGAGGAGGAGTAGAAAGAGAAATGACTAGTGTGCACCAGACTTGAGGTACTCTATGAACTTTAATCACAGACTATATAGAGAAATGACCCATCTGGAACAAACCTGAGGTACTCTCTACGAACTATAATCACAGACTATACAGAAAGATGACTCATCTGGAACAAACATGAGGTACTCTCTACGAACTATAGTCACAGACTATACAGAGAGATGCCCATCTGGAACAAACCTGAGGTACTCTCTACGAACTATAGTCACAGACTAAACAGAGAGATGACCCATCTGGAACAAACCTGAGGTACTCTCTACAAACTATAGTCACAGACTAAACAGAGAGATGACCCATCTGGAACAAACCTGAGGTACTCTCTATGAACTATAGTCACAGACTATATAGAGAGATGACCCATCTGGAACAAACCTGAGGTACTCTCTACGAACTATAGTCACAGACTAAACAGAGAGATGACCCATCTGGAACAAACCTGAGGTACTCTCTATGAACTATAGTCACAGACTATACAGAGAGATGACCCATCTGGAACAAACCTGAGGTACTCTCTATGAACTATAGTCACAGACTATATAGAGAGATGACCCATCTGGAACAAACCTGAGGTACTCTCTATGAACTATAGTCACAGACTATATAGAGAGATGACCCATCTGGAACAAACAAGAGGTACTCTCTACGAAATATAGTCACAGACTATACAGAAAGATGACTCATCTGGAACAAACATGAGATACTCTCTACGAAATATAGTCACAGACTATACAGAGAGATGACTCATCTATAACAAATATAGTCACATTACTTACTTTAACACAAGCGAAATTAACCACGTCATAGTTAACTTTTCTGGTATCTCCTAATTAGCATTTCTCGTTCAGTGGCCCAGCAATGACTAAATAAAATCAGCAGAAATTATTTGTAATTCATTATTTAACTGCAAACCATTCCCCCAAAAGGGAAAGTTAATGATGCATTGTCTTACCTTAGACATGACCGATATAATTATACTTTGCAATCTTGCACCATCGCTTCCCTTTGCTTATCTCCGTCCAAACAGACGGCTACAAAAATGTCATTTTCTAGAAGAACGGCAGAGTTGGTTGTAGAAGTCAGGCTCAGTGCCATTATCTCCCTTTCCATGTTATTACGTCCCTTTGCTACCTGTAAATAATCGGCGTTGAGAATAATGGGAGCTGGTTGTGATTTAGATAGTAGGGAGGGTTATAAGAGAGGTTTGAGTTGTGTTAGATAACAGGAGATAACGAGGTTAGGGAGGGAGGTTAAATAATGAAGAGGGTGGAGAAATAGGATGGTGAGAGTAATGGAAAGTACTTTTCAAATACTTTTGAGGTATGAATGTATCACACTCATACGCATAGTTTCCTTTTGGTTGCTCCTTCCCTTTTGCATAGCCTTCTCTACTACACATATTTGGGTTCTTTGGTCTACTTACTATGCCATGCTATTTATAGTTCTTCTCCTCTAGTCCCTTATGAGACACTTCGGTGTTCTCCTCTATAATTTTTTTTTCTGTGCTTCTTACCCCTCATTTATTTTTACTGTACCCCACTCTCAGACATCTCACTCTTAGCGTCTTTTTACACCTGTCAGTCTACTATTCCATTCTTTCTCCTTTGTGTTTGCACACTGACCCCTGTGTTAACTCCTCTGGTTCTGTTTACATTTACGCACTTTTTGGCACGATTTTCGACGTTCACGACAGCCGCACTTGGTTACGATTTTATTTTGGATTTCACAGGATAGTTTTATTTATTGTTGTTGTTTTCTTTAACACATTTCGATTGTTTTTGTTTTGGTTGTTTCGTTATCAGTTTTTGTGTGTGTTTTTTTTTAATTGTTCCTGATGAAGGCCTATTGAGCCGAAACGTTGTTTAGTCTGTGTCGTCCACTTGTCACGTAAAGCTTCTTACATACCATTTTTTTATTTTTTTATTTTTCCTAAAGATTTTTTTAACAGAAACTGAATACAGATAAAGATTTTTTTTAAAACGCGGGATAAGAATTTGATGATAAAAGATAATAACAGGAAAGTATATGAGGAAAGATTTCAGAGAGAAGGTATAAAATGAATAAGAAGAATTGTAGGAGAAAAGAAAAGATAAAAATAAAAAAGAGCAAAGATAACATCAGAAAATATTAAGAGACAATAAATGAACAGAAGAAATAATAAATCAGAAAATGTGCTAAAGAAACTGCGAGTGGAAAGAATAAAATAGTGGAAAGAGGAGACAAAAACAGACTGGAAGACGGGAAATTGAAAAAGAAAAGAGGAGATATGAATAAGCGAAACAAACTGCTTAAAAATGGAGAAACCCGAACGAAAATGTCTGAAACGCAAAGTACAAATGACAGGAGTTAAAAGGAAAATAAACACGAAAGAAATAACAAACGGAGATGGAAGAATAGAATGAAAGATTTTAAAAAATATAAATGGAATAAAAACATTAAGGATAATGGAAGGTTAACAAAGAGAAAGAAGTTGAAACAGATGTTGTAGAACAAACACGGAAAATCAGTGAGATAGGCGCGTCCCGTTGCTATAACAACAGGCATCTCTGTTTTCTTCTTTCAATTCTGCAAAGAAAACACGTTGATTGTAGCAAAGTGTTGCAGCAAGAATTGTGTTTCTCTGTGTTTGTAGGGTATGCTGTTTACAACATGATGCTCTGACGTCATGGTTTACCCTCGTATGCGATGTAACGACATCTTCTGTTGACTTTTACCAGGATGATTACATCTTTTATGAACCTTTACATAATTAAAATGACATCTTCTGTTAACTTTTACAGCCATTTAGCGTCTTCTGTTGACATTTACAGCAAGATAACGACATCTTATGTTGACTTTGAACAATAATTTAATGACATCTTCAATTAAATTTCGCAGTAATATAATGACATCTTTAATTGTCTTTCACAGTAATTTAATGAAATCTTCAGTTAACTTTTACAGTAACATAAAGATATCTTCTGATCTGTTGATCTCATATATGTTCGCTGTAAAGAGAAAACAAATCCGGCGACAGAACACAGCCTTGTCTGACTCCTTGTTTTATATATTGGAATTGTCCTGTTTGGTTGTTAATTCGTATAGCTGCTGTTTGTTGCCAGTACATGTTTTTTTATGATTCTCAGATCCTTGCCATCAATGTTTAACTTCCCCAGCATATTGATTATTTCCACTTGCTTTACTTTGTCAAATGGTTTTGTATAGTCTATAAAGCGCGCATATAGATCTTTCTTTACCTCGATAGCCTTTTTTATCAATATTCTTAAGATGTATGTTGCCTTACTGGTGTATTTTCCTTCCACAGATCCAGATTGTTCCTCACTTATTTCTGGTTTTATTTTGTTTCTTACACGTCAATTTACAAGTAATATTTTGGTCATATGGCTCACATCTAGAGCTGGTTGTTGTCAGCGGCCCACAGCTGATGGTTTGCGACAGGATCGGTGAACCAAAACCATCCAGACCCTGCTCCACCTCTCCGTGGTGCCTCCAGTTACAGACTAACCTGTCTAGTCTGGCCAAGCGTGCAGGGATCGAAGAGGGAAGACAACCCGGTACTCAAAATGTCGTGCTGAAGTCGGATGTGTTGGGCCGAAAGGCGCAAATATAACAGTTATACTGCAAACCACGACACAACGCAGACTTGTCCACTACGTCCTTGTAAGGGCGGATGATGAAGAAGAATATTCTAGTCTACTACGATACTCTAGAATACTTTAGTCATCGGGCGAACGCAACCAACCAACCATATGGCTCATGAGACTAATAGTGCGATGGTCTTCACAATCAGTGGCTCCTGACTTCTTCGGTATGGCTGCAAAGATAGATTTTAGTAGATCTTCAGGTATGTGTCCAGTGTTATATATGTCATTGAGTAGTTTTGTTATGACTTGTACTCCCAGCTCTCCTAATGCATTTATCTTTTCGATTGTTATATTGTCTGGACCTGGAGCTTTGTCTCTTCTCATGTGTTGAATTGCGTCATCCACTTCACTCTGCATTATTGGAGGTCCTGTGTCTTTGTTTGAATTGTTTAATTCTGGTCTTTCATCATCATAGAGTTGGCTGATATATTCTGTCCATCTTTCCATTGTCTTCTCCTGTTCCATTATTATATTTCCTTCTTTTGATTTCACAAATCCTAAAACTTTGACTTCTTTTCTTCCTGTTAATTCATTTAACAGATTGTGCATAAATTTTTAGTCTTTCATTTGTTGTTTATCCATTTCTTCACATTTCTACTTTAACCACCCTTTCTTTGCTTCTCTGCATTTGTTTTGGATCTCTTTGTGCAATATTTTGTATGTCCGTTCTTCTTTCTTATGTTTTCGTTTTTCGTCCATCAGTTCTAGTATTTTTTTCTGTCATTTATTTCTTTTTATTGATTCTTTTATTCACTGGTAATACTTCTCTCCTGATGTTTGTTGAATCGATTGTTATGGCATTTCCAATTGGACCTCAATGTTCTGTATTTTCTCAATAGCATTATATCTATTTTGTACTATCATGCTGTACTTATCACTCATCTGTTTATCTACTCTAGCATATCTAGTTCTAATTTTATATTTCTTGGTGATTTCTGTGTCTTCCGAAGTTTTATTCTTATCTTTCCAACTACTGGTACATTGTCATTATTGCAATCTGCTCCTGGCCTTGTTTTAGCCGATGTTAGCCCATTCCTGAATCTTCTCTGTACCAGTATAGAATCAGTTTGATTGTGTACATTTTTCTGGTCTTTGTTATGCCTATAGTCGCCTAGGGTGTTGTTTGAACCAGGTGTAACCTATAATCATTTCATGTGTCTTTACCCCATCTATCCCCTCTGTCATTCATCTCCAAGGCCATGTCCTCCGGTCACATTTTGAACTTTAGCTGTTCCTACATTTGCATTGAAATCCCCTAATATAATAGTTATTTCTTGGCATTTACACTGTTCCATAGTCATTCATCTCTAGCTCATTGTAAAAAGTGTCAATGTCTTCTTCTTCGCTATTACTTGTTGGTGCATAAGCTTGAATTATGTTGATATCCATGGTCTACCTCTCAATTTTTCTAGCAGAATTCTATCTGATACTGCCCAATTCATTTCCCTGTTTTGGTTCTTTCACTGTCTAACATGATGACTACTCCTCTTTCGTGTGTGGTCCCCCCAGAGTAAATTACATTTCCACTGTCGCGTTGTAATAATCCTGCTCCTGTCCATCTCATTTCACATAGTCCCAGGATGTTCAATTTCATTCTCTTCATTTCTTGACTGATGTTTTCTAGTTTTCCAACCCTGCTCGCAAAGCCGAAGACGTCACGATAGTTGGAGATTCTCGGGGAATTTCCATTAAACCCGTAGGCCTAACTAAATCTGTAGTTGGCTGTGATCTAGCCCTCTTGGATAAAGACGGAAAAATAGGAGCTCTCGTGTGCACCCTGCGCACGCTAAATATCCCTAAGTAGATAATTGTCTAAAAGAGTAGGACAAAATGGCCACTGCCCGGTCACAAATGTTAAATTTAAAATCTGAACATGACGAAGACGAATGTGTCGGGTCGAAAGGCGCAGATATTGCGGCTTGTCGTAAAGTAGCGACACAAAGCATTCACGCCCACTTGACGGATAAACACTACGGAAAAGAATGAAGAAGTAAATGCTGAAAACCTTCGAATGATCACTCTGTGCGAGAAGACTAGCAAAGTTGTATAAGTAAAGATGAAAATATAATGCCATGACAAACATACTAATATCAAGGCAAATAACACCAGGGCTACAACTAAGAATAGCAAAATGTTATGTCTTCTCAACATTCCTGTATGGAGCAGAAACATGGACATTAGACAAGAAAACAGAACAGAGAGTTGAAGCCTTTGAAAAGTGGATTCATAGAAAAATAGGAAGAATCGGATGGGGGAAAAAATGATGAAGTTCTAAAACAACTAAAAATGAAAAGAGAATTACTAAACACAATTCAAACAAGACAAATGAGATTTGTGGGGCATGTTAAAAGACATACTAACCTACTAAAAATAATCGTGGAAGGGAAAATACAAGGTAAAAAAAGACAGAGGCAGACCAATGCTAACATGCACGAGTAACATCAAAAGATAGACAAGTCAGTCTATGACAACCTGCACTATCAAAGCAAGATACAGAGCGGAATGGCGCTCCAAGGTAGCAAACCTTCGATGCGGAGACGGCACTCAATGATGATGAAGGAAAAACTGAAGGAAACTATATTGTCATGTGATATAATGTTGCCTTGTCAAAAGCATCTTGTAAAAAAAAATACGGAAATGTCGGAGTAGAATGAAAAAGCAAATTTAAATGGATTCATGAGATCAAAGAACTGAACGGGAAAAAAACAAACCTTCCAACAATCTCAAAAATTGACACTTAAAAGAGAGAATTGAGGAAGATAATGAAGATCTCATCGGGTTTCCACTTCAAAGGGTCTCGGGATAGCTAGCGGTTTTGACAGTTTTGTTGTTAAGCTCTTTAGCCTTTCTTTCCCTATTGACTCCATTGGAACTGTTATGATCCACGCGAGCTTTGAGAACAGCCGTATGAAGGCACAAAAAGAGCTATGACAAAGCTCTCACCTACATGTCGTTCAATCCGCTGTTACGATTAGTTCAAGGATTCCGCTTGTGTGAAGATTAAGGAGAGCTTGTGTTATGCGAATAAGGAGAGCTGACATAATGTATTCATTTGTAGTCATTCTATTTTCACTATATTTATTATCATTTCTATAACATGTTATGAGAACTTGTTAGTATGATATAAGAATTACGCGACTATAGGGAGCTTATGTGGTGTAATAAGTGACTATAGGGAGCTTATGTGGTGTAATAAGCGACTATATGGAGCTTATATGGTGTAATAAGCGACTATATGGAGCTTGTATGGTGTAATAAGCGACTATATGAAGCTTGTATGGTGTAATAAGCGACTATATGAAACTTGTATGGTGTAATAAGCGACTATATGAAACTTGTATGGTGCAATAAGCGACTATATGGAGCTTGTATGGTGTAATAAGCGACTATATGAAACTTGTATGGTGTAATAAGCGATGTATGAAGCTTGTATGGTGCAATAAGCGACTATATGAAGCTTGCATGGTGTAATAAGCGACTATATGAAGCTTGTATGGTGCAATAAGCGACTATATGAAGCTTGTATGGTGTAATAAGCGACTATATGGAGCTTGTATGGTGTAATAAGCGACTATATGGATCTTATATGGTGTAATAAGCGACTATATGAAGCTTGTATGGTGCAATAAGCGACTATATGAAGCTTGTATGGTGTAATAAGCGACTATATGAAGCTTGTATGGTGTAATAAGCGACTATATGGAGCTTATATGGTGTAATAAGCGACTATATGAAGCTTGTATGGTGTAATAAGCGACTATATTGAGCTTATATGGTGTAATAAGCGACTATATGGAGCTTATATGGTGTAATAAGCGACTATATGAAGCTTGTATGGTGTAATAAGCGACTATATTGAGCTTATATGGTGTAATAAGCGACTATATGAAGCTTGTATGGTGCAATAAGCGACTATATGAAGCTTGTATGGTGTAATAAGCGATGTATGAAGCTTGTATGGTGTAATAAGCGACTATATGAAGCTTGTATGGTGTAATAAGCAATGTATGAAGCTTGTATGGTGTAATAAGCAATGTATGAAGCTTGTATGGTGTAATAAGCGACTATATGAAGCTTGTATCGTGTAATAAGCGACTATATGAAGCTTGTATGGGGTAATAAGCGACTATATGAAGCTTGTATGGTGTAATAAGCGACTATATGAAGCTTGTATGGTGTAATAAGCGACTATATGAAGCTTGTATGGTGTAATAAGCGACTATATGAAGCTTGTATGGTGTAATAAGCGACTATATGAAGCTTGTATGGTGTAATAAGCGACTATATGAAGCTTGTATGGTGTAATAAGCGACTATAGGACAGTTTAGAGATGTCTAATTAATTTTACAGGGAGAGCTTAGAGGGTGTAATTAGTGGCTAAAGGGAGCTTGGGCGATGTAATACGGAACTAAAGAGACCGTGTGTGATGTAATAAGCGACTATAGATACCTTGTGTGATGAAATAAGCGACTATAGATACCTTGTGTAATGAAATAAGCGACTATAGAGATCTTGTGTGATGTAATAAGCGACTATAGAGACCTTGTGTGATGTAATAAGCGACTATAGAGACCTTGTGAGATGTAATAAGCGACTATAGAGAACTTGTGAGATGTAATAAGCGACTATAGAGAACTTGTGTGATGTAATAAGCGACTATAGATACCTTGTGTGATGAAATAAGCGACTATAGATACCTTATGTGATGTAATAAGCGACTATAGAGAACTTGTGTGATGTAATAAGCGACTATAGAGATCTTGTGTGATGTAATAAGCGACTATAGAGAACTTGTGTGATGTAATAAGCGAATATACAGAACTTGTGTGATGTAATAAGCGACTATACAGAACTTGTGTGATGTAATAAGCGACTATAGAGAACTTGTGAGATGTAATAAGCGACCATACAGAACTTGTGTGATGTAATAAGCGACTATAGATACCTTGTGTGATGAAATAAGCGACTATAGAGAACTTGTGTGATGTAATAAGCGACTATAGAGAACTTGTGTGATGTAATAAGCGACTATAGAGAACTTGTGTGATGTATTAAGCGACTATAGAGATCTTGTGTGATGTAATAAGCGACTATAGAGAACATGTGTGATGTAATAAGCGACTATAGAGAACTTGTGTGATGTAATAAGCGACTATACAGAACTTGTGTGATGTAATAAGCGACTATAGAGAACTTGTGTGATGTAATAAGCGACTATAGAGAACTTGTGTGATGTAATAAGCGACTATACAGAACTTGTGTGATGTAATAAGCGACTATAGAGAACTTGAGTGATGTTTTAAGCGACTATAGAGAACATGTGTGATGTAATAAGCGACTATAGAGAACTTGTGTGATGTAATAAGCGACTATAGAGAACTTGTGTGATGTAATAAGCGACTATACAGAACTTGTGTGATGTACTAAGCGACCAAGATGATGTGCGACTATACTCTTCTCTTCATCATTTCTATCAAATTTGCTGCCACAATAAAATGCAAAACAAAAAGAACACTTAAACAAACTCACCAGCTCAGGCACAAAATACAACATAAAAATCAACATCAACAAAACAGAAGTCATGAATGTCGCCAAAAATAAACAGAACATCAACATAACTATAGAAGGCAGGCAACTAAAACAAGTAGAGGAATTCAAATACCTAGGAAGTCTAATGACAAACGATAATTCTCAAACAGCAGAGATAGAATCAAGATGCAACAAAGCTTGTCAAATCATCGGACAGTTATCACCACTATTGTCCAACAAGGAATAACTCTGGAGGCAATGCGAGCACTATACAATACAATCTTCATCCCAACTTTGTGCTACCAATGCTTGACCTGGACCCTAGATGCAAGAACAATACGGAAAATAACCTCTACAGAGATGAAATGTGTTAGACGAATGATAGGAAACAGTCTGAGAGATAATATCAGAAATGAAGAACTGAGAAAAAAAGCTAGGAATAGCCCCCGCCATAGAATATATAAGGAAACAACAGATAAAATGGTTTGGCCATGTGACATGGCAGAAAAATCAAAACAAAACACAACGAGCCTTCAACAAACGTTGTGAGAACACCAGACCCAAGGGTCGACCACGAAAAAGATGGGTCGATGGAATATTAGAAGCACTAAGAAACATAACAGCAGCAGAGGCGAACAGAAGAGCAAAAGACCGCAAATTAAATCTCCCCTCGACGCTGAAAGGCAAATGAGGAAGGAAAGAAGAAGAAGAATAAAATGCCTAAGACGGGCAATTAAACATATCCAGCCCTGGTATGAACTTCTCTTAATGTAGACATATGTTTTCACAGCGATAGTTTCAGCATAAAGCTCTATCTTCATAGCTCCCATAGTGGTGACTATAACACTTTCAGATATGTTGTTATATATATGTTGTTATATATATGTTGTTATATATATGTTGTTATATATATATATATGTTGTTTCTGTCTTGAAATGTGTATATGGTTATGGGCCAACATCACTGTAAAGTGGACTTTAGACTGGTTTGTTTTCCATGTAAAAAAAGTACCCCCCGTCACGCCAAGTGGCGTATAGGGAAATATGGTGTTAGTGACCCTATATTTTACAGACCTTCAGCACATGATTTTTGGGTAATGTGGTCGGTATTACGCCCGTGCTGCTTTTACTTTCCCAGAAAAAATCCGGTACCCATTTAAGGCTGGGTGAACCCGGAGCCGTCGGTTGGGATCGAAACCCTACCCCTTGTCCGTAGTAGTCCAGTTCACTAACCACTGAGCTATCGCGGCTCCTACTAATTTTTAGGGAATTAGTAAAACCCAGGTGTCCTCGCCAGGGTACGAACCCCGGCTGTTGCCGTGGTAAGCCAACCGCCTATCGATTGCGCTAACCGGACACCCTTGTTTTCCATGTACTCAAAATAAATAAATGTATGAGCGAACCTTCGCCGTCCGTCTCCTATAGGATACAGCATCAGATATGAAGTTACATGTAAATCATGGAATCATGGATTAACAAAAGAAAAAAAATCGATCTCAGCGCAAAGATTCTCTTTTTTCCACTTCCACCATCTCTTACCTCTTCTCATTCTTTCTCTCTTTTTTTTCCTTCTTCTTCTACTTCTTCTTCTTTTTTCTCTTTACTTCTTTTTCTCCTCCTTCACTTTCTTACTCTTCTTGTTTTCCTCCTTTTCTCCTCTTCTTTTTTCCTTCTTGTTCTGCTTACATACTTCTTCTATGTTTTCTGTTATTCTTTTTCTTCTGTTGTATTAACTCGATCATAACACTTCTCGCTAACACGTCAACTGAGAGTTAATGCCTGCACAGAAGTTTACAGCAAGGTTATTATTTCGACCCAATGCATCCGAATTCAGAACGGTATAATTTAGAGTGTGTCATCTCTCTTAGATCTTAGTTCCCTTGTCAAACTAGTTTTAGCAGCTCCCTTTTTGTACTGGCCTCTTGAGAATTGTTCACTTGTTGATCTTTCTGGCCTCTTGAGAATTGTTCACTTGTTGATCTTTCTGGCCTCTTGAGAATTGTTCATTTGTTGATCTTTCTGGCCTCTTGAGAATTGTTCACTTGTTGATCTTTCTAACTGTACAAGGAGCTCTTAACAATCTTCTGAGAAATCACATTTCATTGTCCTTTCATTTGTTTGTCTACTCTCCATGATTCGCTTCCATAGGACAGAACTGGTTATATAAAGCGTAAATGAAATCTCTTTATTACTTCTATTGATTTTGTTTTACGATTTTTTTTTATTTTCCGAAGTGCTACTTTGGCCTGTGCTATTCTGCTTTTCGTTTATTTCTGTGGTGCACCTTTCGTCTCATGTTGTTATTGTACCCAAGTATTTTAGGTTTTGCATTTGTTTAAGATTTGTTCCGCTTGTTTTGAAATCACATATTTGGTATCAGTTGGTGTCAAATCGTATCAATTTGGTAACTATGATCCTTAATTTCCTTGGCTGACCAGGTGATAGATTCAAATATATATCTAATTAAACATCTGTGTGTGTATTGTATGTTTGTTCCTGCTGAAGACCTATTGAGCCGAAACGTTGTCTTAATTTGTGTCGTCCACTTATTACGTAAAGCTTTAACCGTACCGTTTTTTTCCCACTTCTCATGTTAGATCTAAGCCGTCTTAAATCAGGTGGAGGGACAAGACGGCCTAACGTAGTGTTGACCACATCGGACACTAGACCGAGTGCTAGAAATACAAAGACACAAAAGCCATATTCCCTGAACGTTACAATCGACACATGACTGTGGGACTCGATGGTCTAGAGGCAAGATGTCGGCCTTTGGACAAGAAAGTCTCGGATTCGATCGCCACTACAGACGCTGGGAATTTTTCACAAATTGAATCCGCGGTTTCCTCGTGGCTGTACCCTCCCCTGGTCTATGTGTAATGGGACCCGAAGTCTAGCCCACTCGGAAAAGGGCGAAAAAGGTCTTCTGTGCACTCGCGCAAGTTAAAGAACCCTAGGCGGTTAAAAATCTAAAGTAAACCAAAAATGGCCGCTGTTTCGGCAAAAATTGTCAGTGAAATCTCCTTAATCGTGTCGAAAACGGATGTGTGGGTCGTAGACATGTGCAGATGTCGCAGCGGTGTCGTAAACTAGCGACACAACGCATCCACGCACAATTAACGGGTGCACACAACGAGGAAGAAGTTACAAGACTGTCTCTTCTTTTATTGTACTCTGTCAAAATGAATAAGAGTTATGACAAAGATGTAGTTAGGCAGCTCATCAACAGTTGATCAGAGTTATGACAAGGATGTAGTTAGGCAGCTCATCAACAGTTGATCAGAGTTATGACAAGGATGTAGTTAGGCAGCTCATCAACAGTTGATCAGAGTTATGACAAAGATGTAGTTAGGCAGCTCATCAACAGGTTGACCAGAGTTATGACAAAGATGTAGTTAGGCAGCTCATCAACAGTTGACCAGAGTTATGACAAAGATGTAGTTAGGCAGCTCATCAACAGTTGATCAGAGTTATGACAAAGATGTAGTTAGGCAGCTCATCAACAGTTGATCAGAGTTATGACAAAGATGTAGTTAGGCAGCTCATCAACAGTTGATCAGAGTTATGACAAAGATGTAGTTAGGCAGCTCATCAACAGTTGACCTGAGTTTGGACTGATTGAATCAACCGACCAGCTTACCCAACCGTAACAGTTAAACTGATATATTTTTTTTCCAGGAAATTACTCTGATCAGATTTCCCAGAATTTTTCCGACGTCATAAAATTATGGCAACTAAAAACACGAGCATCTCTACACACCAATACCCGAGACGTGACAGAGTTCTCTCTTTTTACTCGATGAAAAAAGGAGTTGAATAATCAATGCACATAGCATCTCCCGGACATCCATCTTAAGAGCACAAACCATTTTTAATCACGTGGCGCTAATTGAACAAATATTCACATATTTTAACATCTGCCTTAGCTAAATTAAATCGCTCTATATATTTTTTTTCCAATTAAAAATTAACATCTTTACAATAGGCATCAGCCGCCATCTTTGAGCAGGTAAACGGGACATGTTTAACTCAATTAAAAAAAAAAAAAAAAAAAAGCCAAATTCAACATGCCGGTTGGAACTTCAATGTGGTCTTCAAATCTTTATTTTCCAACGTGGCATATATATGCTTTGGCCAGGATGTTTGTAGGAAAGCTTGTCACTTTGTACGCTTCTGCATTGACCCCTAGTGGAAGACAAGGACAAGAGAGCAATTCTCTGGGTTGTGGATTGGCCAAGCAGACAAATATGTTGAGCACACTGGTTGCTGACTGGCCAGGAACGGAAGTGAGTAATATGAATATTTGTGTGCATGTTTATTTTTAAATCGTGTTGCTTTAATTTTTGGTTGAGGAAGCTGTTAAGAAAAAAGAAGCCAAAATATTTATGTTTCGTTCGTAAGATAAAATTTTGGCTGCTAATGCAATAAACTCAAGTGCTGTCTTCACATGAAGGCCTGGCTTCAAATAGTTAACTTCATATCTATCTTGTGGTTCCGTGGTAAGTGAAGAGGTAATTGAGGATTAACTTCACACAAGTAAGCAAGTGTGGGATCTCTCCCCACAAGTAAGCAAATGTGGGATCTCTCCACACAACTAAGCAAGTGTGGGATCTCTCCCCACAAGTAAGCAAATGTGGGATCTCTCCACACAAGTAAGCAAGTGTGGGATCTCTCCCCACAAGTAAGCAAATGTGGGATCTCTCCACACAAGTAAGCAAATGTGGGATCTCTCCACACAAGTAAGCAAGTGTGGGATCTCTCCACACAAGTAAGCAAGTGTGGGATCTCTCCCCACAAGTAAGCAAATGTGGGATCTCTCCACACAAGTAAGCAAGTGTGGGATCTCTCCCCACAAGTAAGCAAATGTGGGATCTCTCCACACAAGTAAGCAAGTGTGGGATCTCTCCACACTATTAAACAAGTGTGGGATCTCTCCACACAAGTAAGCAAGTGTGGGATCTCTCCACACAAGTAAGATAGTGTAGGTTACCTTCACACTAGTAAACAAGTGTGGGATCTCTCCACACAAGTAAATAAAGTAAAAATTACCTTCACAAAGTAAGGGTTCCTTCCATACATATAATGGTTCCCTCCACGCAAGTACACAAGTAATGGTTCCCTCCACGCAAGTACACAAGTAATGTTTCTCCACACAATTAATTGTTCCCTCCACACAAGAAATGGTTCACAGAATGTCCACACAGAAAAACAAAAGAACACAAATTATATCATTCCTCATCGCTAAAAGGCAAATGAGGAAGGAAAGAGAAGAAGGATCAAGAGGGGACAATAGGAGCATATTGTAATAATAGAAAAATAAAAACGAGGAAAAAATAGGGAAATTAAAAGATAAATTAAAAAAACATACAAAACAAAAGACATTATAAGAAATGAAACTTAGAACCAATAAACAACTCATGGACATGAAGAAGTTGTGGCGTGACATGATTACCTGCGCCAGCAGGCATAGTTTTGTGATTATAATCACTTGCACGTGAAAATGTCAAGAACATGCCGCGTATAAAAGAAAAAAGTAAAGTACCCTCGTCACGCCAAGTGACACATAGGGAATATGGTGTTAGTGACCATAAATTTTACATACCTTCAGAAGGTAAATGATTTTTGGGGTAATGTGGTCGGTATTACGCCCATACCACTTTCCCAGAAAAAAATCAGGTACCCATTAAAGGCTGGTGAACTGGAAGCCGTCGGTTAGGATCGAACCCAACCTCTTGTCCTTTGTAGTCCAGTTCACTAACCACTGAGCCATCGCGGCTGCATAACCTGCCACGTACCATTGATTGTTTCAAGTGTTATTTATATAGAATGGTTCCAATGACGCGAGTAAATGTGAAAGTATTACATTCATTTGTGTATGTTACTGAAGTTTATACAGAAAGTGTGTGGTGACAAGTTGAAAGTATTACATTCATGTGTGTGTGTGTTATTGAAGTTTATACAGAAAGTGTGTGGGGAAAAGGTGAAAGTATTACATTCATTTGTGTATGTTATTGAAGTTTATACATACATTGTGTGGTGTAAAGGTGAAAGTATTACATTAATTTGTGTATGTTATTGAAGATTATACAGAAAGTGTGTGGTGAAAAGGTAAAAGTATTACATTCATTTGTGTGTGTTATTGAAGTTTATACAGAAAGTGTGTGGTGAAAAGGTGAAAGTATTACATTCATTTGTGTCTGTTATTGAAGTTTATACAGAAAGTGTGTGGTGAAAAGGGGAAAGTATTACATTCATTTGTGTCTGTTATTGAAGTTTATACAGAAAGTGTGTGGTGAAAAGGGGAAAGTATTACATTCATTTGTGTCTGTTATTGAAGTTTATACAGAAAGTGTGTGGTGAAAAGGGGAAAGTATTACATTCATGTGTGTGTGTGTTATTGAAGTTTATACAGAAAGTGTGTGGTGAAAAGGGGAAAGTATTACATTCATTTGTGTCTGTTATTGAAGTTTATACAGAAAGTGTGTGGTGAAAAGGGGAAAGTATTACATTCATTTGTGTCTGTTATTGAAGTTTATACAGAAAGTGTGTGGTGAAAAGGGGAAAGTATTACATTCATGTGTGTGTGTGTTATTGAAGTTTATACAGAAAGTGTGTGGTGAAAAGGTGAAAGTATTACATTCATTTGTGTGTGTTATTGAAGTTTTACAGAAAGTGTGTGGTGAAGAGGTGAAAGTATTACATTCATGTGTGTGTGTGTGTTATTGAAGTTTATACATTAGTGTGTGGTGAAAAGGTGAAAGAATGTCACATGACATGCAATTTTGAAGGGAGTGTGACTGAAAAAAAAAAACAAAGTAAAGTACCCCCGGCACACCAAGTGGCGTATAGAGAATATGGTGTTAGTGACCATCGTATTTTACAGACCTTCAGCACATGATTTTTGGGTAATGTGGTCGGTATTACGCCCGTGCCGCTTTACTTTCCCAGAAAAAAATCAAGCCCATTTAAGGCTGGGTGAACCCGGAAGCCGTCGGTTGGGATCGAACCCTACCTCTTGTCCTTTGTAGTCCAGTTCTCTAACGACTGAGCTATCGCGGCTCCGTGACTTTGATATGACATCACATAACTATAGCAAAATACAGCTGACGTCATTAGTGCTTTATGAGCGGATAGAGACAACGTTACTATGTGATTATTTGTATTATATCAATCGTAATTATATTCAGACAATGTCAGTTAGCATGTTTATCTGCTTCCTGAAGAGTACACGAACTCCGTGACACGGGGGGGGGGGGGGGGGTGGTAACCTCTAGGGTAGTTTCAGAAAACTGCTTTAATATTGTAATTTTAATGATTGTATAGGAGAGGCTGGAATATATTGTAACAACTGGAAAAATTGAGGGACGAAGAGATAGAGGGAAGCAAAGAGAAAACATAACAGACAGCTTAAGAGAATGGCTTGGCAGAAGGTCAACAACAGAAATGATAAATAGCTGCCGAGATCGAAAGTTGTGGAGAGACATGATCACCTACGCCAGTAAAGCCCGATACTTGATGATGATGATAGGAGAGGCGGATGGTCGAAATGATAACTCGTCGGGCTCCAAACCAGGAGACCACGGGGTCGAATCCTGGTAGGGTCAAAGGTTTTTTCCTTTTCTTCTATCGGGTGTGAAATAAAAACTCCGATCTGAAAACATCATTTCGGCTGCACTGGTCAAGCGGCCTTTATTCTCCAGTCCCACAATCCTGACAGACCCTAGTAAAGGGAAAATGAAGTCAAGATAGTTTTTTACTTTTTTTAAAATGATTGTATAAATGTTGCTGGACTTTATTATATTCTACCTTGAACAAAGAATAAGAGAGTCAAAAGTTTGGTCACGTCTTTACGGTAATAAAAGTTAACAAAGAACGTTACAGCGTTGCGGCACACAAAATAATCACCTTCTTCAGGAACATGAATAAGACAAACACTGATAGACTGCAATCTAACTTTACGTGTATAGTTTAGTAGTTTATGTTTGTTTGTTTGTTTGTTTGTTATTTGTAACTAAGATCTAAATTTATATGTGAGAAGATCTTAATTTCTGAGTGTCTGTATTGTCCGTGGTCCTGAAGAAGGCATTTTAGGGACTCAGGGTCGTAAAGTTGTATGTGTACTGTAAAGCAGTTACCAAACAATTGATTTGTTTCTTTATGCTCCTTTATTTACCTCTACAACCACAGCCCTGATATTTATGACAATCCTCCAAGTTATTTTTTGACATTTAGCTCTAGAAGGGGCAAGCAGCTTACACTTATAGATTTCTAATTGCCGATTCTTTCATTTAACTTGCTCAAATTGAACACGGGCCAATTTTTTTTATCCGTCTCCGGTAGGAACAGGTATTTAATCTCCCCATTCTGGATATAAGGATCACGGGAAAAAATACCTGATGAGAGGATAAAGGTTAATGCGGTAAAGGTTGCTCTATAAGGCTTAATGTCATAGGAGAGTGAATTACTAGGCTGGTGATCTGACAACACTGGGTGCAGAGAGTGAATTACTAGGCTGGTGATCTGACAACACTGGGTGCAGAGAGTGAATTACTAGGCTGGTGATCTGACAACACTGGGTGCAGAGAGTGAATTACTAGGCTGGTGATCTGACAACACTGGGTGCAGAGAGTGAATTACTAGGCTGGTGATCTGACAACACTGGGTGCAGAGAGTGAATTACTAGGCTGGTGATCTGACAACACTGGGTGCAGAGAGTGAATTACTAGGCTGGTGATCTGACAACACTGGGTGCAGAGAGTGAATTACTAGGCTGGTGATCTGACAACACTGGGTGCAGAGAGTGAATTACTAGGCTGGTGATCTGACAACACTGGGTGCAGAGAGTGAATTACTAGGCTGGTGATCTGACAACACTGGGTGCAGAGAGTGAATTACTAGGCTGGTGATCTGACAACACTGGGTGCAGAGAGTGAATTACTAGGCTGGTGATCTGACAACACTGGGTGCAGAGAGTGAATTACTAGGCT
Source organism: Megaustenia siamemsis (assembly GCA_032433765.1). Lineage (NCBI taxonomy): Eukaryota > Metazoa > Mollusca > Gastropoda > Stylommatophora > Ariophantidae > Megaustenia > Megaustenia siamemsis. Next base: position 3,040,967 of record JAVIAB010000047.1, on the reverse strand, counting down.
GGTGATCTGACAACACTGGGTGCAGAGAGTGAATTACTAGGCTGGTGATCTGACAACACTGGGCGCAGAGACTTAAAAATGTGCATCTCCCTCGGCACCCTTTAATGGGAAGTTATATACTTTCTTTTTCTTCGCCATGGGTTATTCCTTTTCATTGTTGGCACTTGAAAGAACGGTAGATAGGCGCATTTGCGTTGCGTCGTAGTTTACAACAGGCGCGTTATGTGCGCCTTTAGACCCAACGTATCTGACTTCAGCTTACCAGTTTTGGGCAGTGGGTTGCATTCCATCTTTGATTTAATCCAGCTTGCCAGAATGGCTGATTTGTTTAATAAGGGGGTTAATGTATATCACTTGTTGAATCGCATTTATAGATCACATTTCTGGAGTGAATAAAAGAGCATGAGACTAAAATATCGGTGTAAAACCCAATTCTGTGTAGACAAGCAGGACGTATTTGCTGAAATGGGCGGAGAGAGCGCAGTAAATAATGCCCGAACTCGATAAACTCCGTATTTTGCCTCTCGTTAAGCTTATTCTTGAGGGGATACTTTGGCCTTCTTGTGTGAGGATTATCTGGCCACATAGATGCTGTGTTGTAATGAGGAAACATGTCGTTGCTATGGGGCAGCAAGGAGGGGGGATCAAGGAGGTGGGCATGGAGGGGAGAAAGGTGGGGAGAAATGAGGGGAGAAAGGAGGGCAGGAAGGAGAGGAGAAAGGACGTCAACAAGGAGGAGAGCACCGAGGGTTGCAAGGAGGGGAGCAAAGAGGGGAGCAAGGAGAGCAGTAATGAAGGAAGCAAGGACGGGAACAAGGAGAGCAGTAATGAAGGAAGCAAGGGGAAGCAAGGAGAGCAGTAATGAGGGAAGCAAGGAGAGCAGTAATGAAGGAAGCAAGGGGAAGCAAGGAGAGCAGTAATGAGGTAAACAAGGTGTGCAATAATGAGGGAAACAAGGAGGAGAGCAGTAATGAGGGAAACAAGGAGGGGAGCAAGGAGAGCAGTAATGAGGGAAACAAGGAGTGCAATAATGAGGTAAACAAGGAGGAGAGCAGTAATGAGGGAAACAAGGAGGGGAGCAAGGGGCAGTAATGAGGGAAACAAGGAGGGGAGCAAGGAGAGCAGTAATGAGGGAAACAAGGAGTGCAATAATGAGGGAAACAAGGAGGAGAGCAGTAATGAGGGAAACAAGAAGTGCAATAATGAGGGAAACATGGAGGAGAGCAGTAATGAGTGAAACAAGGAGGGGAGCAAGGAGGGCAGCAAGGAGGGCAGCAAGGGCACTTATCAGCGCTATGGATGACAACGGTCCTCATCTCATAGTTACCAGAGTTCGGTTCAGGACACCAGAATTGATCGAAGCATCAACATTAATAGGACACTCTTTATATAGAGCAACATGAGGTCATCTGATCATCAGAAGTGATCCCTTCCAGCAAGTGTTTCGGCCATTTAGCTCCTTGACCATCTAGGGGAGGTGGACCCGCCTGCGTTATTGTCTCCCATGTGTCGACCTCCTGTTGTATTAAACTTGAAGGCCCACACTATATTCGGTTTACAATAACTAAACTTATTCTGCGCAACACTCCTGATCCTACTGCCTGTACCCGGCCGGGCACGAATGTTTTAGCTTTACTGGGCATATTGATCTCTTCTTCGTGGTGGTAGCATTCTAAAGTGGCTAGCTACTCTGCGTGACGTCCTTATGTGTTTCACAAACACAATAGCTTTTGTTCATCTTTTAATTCGTTATCCTGCTGATTCTATCGCGTACCTATATCATAAAAGTGTATTGTACACATATATCGTATACATATATCATACACATATATCATACACATATATGACTTCCGTTTTTAAGATGGCGGATCTAGTCCACGTTCTCTCGATCGCGATCAGAAAGTGCATTCGGTGTCTGATTAATTTCGGTTCTCCATTGCACTCCTATGCGTTAAAGTTAAGATGATGATCTACTTATTACATCTGTGCCGATAAAACGATGTCGTACGCCGGCAATATTCCATTTTCGACAAATCAAGTGTTGTGAATGCGACCTTCCATCGTCTAGGCTTGTTCTGCGCTTTACGTCACATTGGTGCTGTTCATGACCGTTGTTGGATTTGCTTGACGCAAGTTACTTCCATGTTACTTGTTAATGTGAACTCCTTCGTCAGCCGCAGTTTTATCTGTTTAGGGAATTTGCACCGTGTTCTGTTCGTCGTAGGCTACATTCACTAGAGTTATCAAGAATCTAAAGGGCGCGTCATTGCTGTGCTTGCGCCGTTGTTATGTGTGCTACGTCATCGTAAATCCCTAGACCCGCCGTACAATAATCTTACGGTCTGTTGTTTGATGTGAGGTGGGGATAATCTGACGACTAACTGTGTGTTCATATGTTCGAAACTGAAGTCAACAACGATGGCCTAACATCATCAAGCGCTATACATTTTTAAAGAAATATGACGATCATCATTTTCGGGAGGACGTGAACTTCCGGTATATGGTGGATAGGCGGCAGGAACCATTGCAGGTTATGCATGAAAAGTGTTCCTTGTTGCAGTTTCCTCATATTCCAAGTCCATGGGGGACTGGTTGGTCTCGAGGCAGGACGCCGGCCTCGGGACAGAGAGGTTGTGGGTTCAAATCTCGGCTACACCGGTTGGAATTTTTATTTATGATTTCTCTCTGAAACAACCACCCCTGGTCTCAGCAGCGAGGCCCGGCTTGAAAACTTAAGTTACTTATCAACGGAAAAAAACATGAGTACCTCCGAAGTCGTAGTTATCTGCCTGTGCGGCGAGGGACCCTTGTGCACACGGCTGCCAGGGAAAAATGGATTAACACACAAAATTCAGTTCCTAGTCTCTAGGGACTTCGTCAGAGTTGAAAGCTGGCGAACGTAACAACAACAACAACAACAACAACATACACATATGTCATACATATATAACGTAGTTGTAAATCATATATTTATATATTTATTACACATATATCGAACACATATGCTATAAATATACATCGTGCACATACATTTTATACATGTATCATATATGCATCGTACACATAAATCGCACACATACCATACACATATATCGTACACATATATCGTACACATATATCGTACACATATATCGTACACATATATCGTAAACATATATCGTATACCTTTATAGCAGCCAAAATGTGATAGCGCATGATTGTACTTCTTCTTTCCTTCCTCATCTACCTTTCAACGTCGAGGGGAGATATAATTTGCGGTCTTTTGCTCTTCTGTTCGCCTCTGCTGCTGTTATGTTTCCTAGTGCTTCTAATATTCCATCGATCCATCTTTTTCGTGGTCGACCCTTGGGTCTGGTGTTCTCGCAACGTTTGTTGAATGCTCGTTGTGTTATGTTTTGAGCTTTCTGCCTTGTCACGTGGCCAAACCATTTTATCTGTTGTTTCTTTAATATTCTATGGCGGGGGTTATTCCTAGCTTTTTTCTCAGTTCTTCATTTCTGATCTTATCTCTCAGACTGTTTCCTGTCATTCGTCTAACACATTTCATCTCTGTGGAGGTTATTTTACTTATTGTTCTTGCATCTAGGGTCTAGGTCTGGCATTGATAGCACAACGTTTTATGTGCGTGTTGGAAATAAAAGCTTTGCTTTAAACAACGCGTTGCAACCACACTGAACATGCGACCTTATTCTCCAGCAGCACATTAATTCCCTGACGAAACCTATCATGCGATAAAGGACGAGCTCAATGACAGTTTACGTTTGTGTATGTATTTATTTTGTAAACAGAGTATAAAGAGAGAGCGAGAGAGAGAAGGAGTGAGAGCAACATATACACAGAAATAAACTAAATATCCTCTGCCACGTGTTTAAGTTAAAAATACGTTTTCATGCAAAAAAAAATTACAAAAATTCATGAGTTTCCGAGATAATTGATAAACTCTGTGGACACGAATTTCTCTGAACGAACTTTAGTTACCAAATGTCCACTTTTCTCCAGTATTGATGCCTGTCTTCAATAGTATACAGGTTTCCTTTAATTTGTAAGGATTGTTCTGCAAATTGGACTTGTAAGCCTTACATGGTAATATGTAATGTAAGGAGAAACTGACCATTTGCTTGACTTTCTACATCATTTCTTGTTTAACATATTTGTCTGTAGTATTTAAAAAAAAAAGTTTGTTAAAGTTTTAACCATCATCAAGTGACGCTTCCTTTGCAGAACGTTACATTCACAAAAGCCCGTCTGAAATAATCTCTGTCTCTAACCAGATCTCCCACAGAACGTTACATTCACCACAACTCATCAGAAATAATCTCTGTCACTAATCAGATCTCCCACAGTATGTTACATTCACCACAGCTCGTCAGAAATAATCTCTGTCTCTAACCATATCTCCCACAGAACGTTACATTCACAAAAGCCCGTCAGAAATAATCTCTGTCTCTAACCAGATCTCCCACAGTATGTTACATTCACCACAACTCGTCAGAAATAATCTCTGTCTCTAGCCAGATCTCCGACAGAACGTTACATTCACCACAGCACGTCTGAAATAATCTCTGTCTCTAATCAGATCTCCCACAGAATGTTACATTCACCACAACTCGTCAGAAATAATCTCTGTCTCTAGCCAGATCTCCCACAGAACGTTACATTCACCACAACTCGTCAGAAATAATCTCTGTCTCTAGCCAGATCTCCCACAGAATGTTACATTCACCACAGCACGTCAGAAATAATCTCTGTCTCTAACCAGATCTCCCACAGAACGTTACATTCACCGCAGCCCGTCTGAAATAATCTCTGTCTCTAACCAGATCTCCCGCTTCTCATGTTTTCAATGTCTCTTTCATGTCTTGAAACCAGTTTCTCCTTGGTCTGCCCCTGATGCGTCGCCCAGGAACCAAGCCTTCCATTAATAATCTTTCCAGCCCTCTGTGTCTTTTTATGTGGCCAAAGAATGTTAATATCCTCTGTAGAGTGATGTGTATGTATCCGTTCTTTCAAAAGTTTTGAGTCTTTTAACATGTCTTCTTTGATCTTTTTCTCTTATCCAAGACATTGCTGTTTTCGAGATTGTCTATGATTCACAACTATATGTTGCTATCGGGAAGATGCACGCCCTCATTAAGTTTACTTTTACTGCCTTGCTAGTGCTGTGCCACAGAACCTCTGTGGGACTTCCGGTCACTATGGCGGACATGTAACAGGAACCAGTGAGGCCCACTCTATAAAGTGTTGTTGTAGTTTCTTCATATTCCAAGTCCGGCTTGCTGCCCGAGCTACTGAGTTTAGTGCTCTGTGCACACCGTGAGCTGTGCTTTCATCCGGATCGTATTTCGATATTCCGATTACTTACGATGAATGATGATATCGTATGCAGCCTCAGCTGCATTCACTTCCGGTGCCTCGTGGTCTTATGTCTTTTGGCGTGTACTGTAGCTGCTATGACGGGGACTGCAGATGTCTTTCTTTGTTTAGATCCTTCAGTGAGGTGAGTTTTAATTCGGATGATTCCACTGGCACGAGCGGTTGAGTAATTATGGATTTTAATTCATTTGCAGTGATGCCGGGGCCTTCCACTAAGAATAACCATATAGCCTATGTGTGAAGCAACCAACTCACAACAAACCAACATTTAAAATAGATTATAAACATTGAGGCTAACAATCTACTCTACATTAATTCACAAAATCAATAAAAACGTAGATTTCACTCAAATGTGTTCATTGCAGCTTTGATCTATTTGAACGTAGAAGACGCAGTCGAGGCTGAAGTAATTGTAGCTTGTCAAGAAGAATAGAAAAAGCGCTAGCTCCAACAGACACACACTGGGATGTGGCGAAGAAAGAATATCGATACAAGACTTGTTTTTTTATTATCTCCATTTGTAAGACATTTGTTGGTCTGGCGTACAAGATCGCCTTATGATTATATCTCCATCATTTTCTTTATTATCAGAACTCACGCCAGCTTTTGCATACCAACTCCCCGAGGCCAGGAACATGATAGTGTCGTACCTTCTAGTTATTGTTCCTGTTCTGACCCCATAACCCCAGCTAACCAAAAGTTATCTCGCCGCAACAAAAGAACTCTCCATTATCCGTCCTTCGTATCAGAGCCCCCCCCCCCCCCCCCCCCCCCCCGGTCAACGATTGGCTATCTCCCATCAGTTGCATTAACTCTCGCGTATTTTCTTTTCTCGGACTTTCTATTAACGACGATCCTTACATTTCGCATTTAGGATAGGGGCATGGGCTGCAGCATTACGTTGGATTGTCGATGTCATAGGAGGAATTGACAACATGTTGCAGGAAATACTTGAGCAATTTGAAGATAATTTGGTCATCGGAAACTGGGAGAAAAAAAATGGGTACTGAGTTTTGGTAAATTTAAGTTGTCAGTGAGTACGGTAAAGAGAATGACAATAGCGTGGTGGTTAGAGAGGTGCTTTGGGCGATAAAGTGAGATATGGTTCAATCCCTGTCTGGCCTATTCGAGTTTTTCTTTCCTTCATCATTTCCCTTTAAGCGCCGAGGAAAGATACAATTTTCGGTCTGTTGTTCTTCTGTTGGCCTCTCCTGCTGTTATGTTTCCTAGTGCTTCTAATTTTCCATCAACCCATCTTTTGTTCTTCTGTTGGCCTCTCCTGCTGTTATGTTTCCTAGTGCTTCTAATTTTCCATCAATTCATCTTTTGTTCTTCTGTTGGCCTCTCCTGCTGTTATGTTTCCTAGTGTTTCTAATTTTCCATCAATTCATCTTTTGTTCTTCTGTTGGCCTCTCCTGCTGCTATGTTTCCTAGTGTTTCTAATTTTCCATCACTTCATCTTTTGTTCTTCTGTTGGCATCTCCTCCTGTTATGTTTACTAGTGTGTCTATTTTTCCATCACTTCATCTTTTGTTCTTCTGTTGGCCTCTTCTCCTGTTATGTTTACTAGTGTGTCTATTTTTCCATCACTTCATCTTTTGTTCTTCTGTTGGCCTCTTCTCCTGTTATGTTTCCTAGTGTTTCTAATTTTCCATCAATTCATCTGTTTTCGTGGTCGGTCTTTAGGTCTGGTGTTCTCGTAACGTTTATTTGAGGCTTATGATGCTTGTGTTTTTTTATTTTCTCTGTACTTGTCCTTTTACTCTTTTGTCCGCTAATCCTGGTATTTTAATTTCCCACTTGGTCACTTCTTCATTAAGTGCTACTTCTTTATCCGCACATGCTGACTTCCCGAGCTGTTGCAGATATAAATGAGTACATAGCCTTTTTAATTTACAAATGAATAATCCGGGAGAGTACTGTAGCCCCTCACCTCCAAATAGTCAGTCATTAAATCAGTCGGTCAATGAGTCATCAGGTCACTCATAAATCGTATCGCACAAAATACAGAAGTGTTGAGATCTTGTAATCAGTAAACCCCCTCAGCGTTTTGTGACTGATAGAACCAATTCTCTGTTAGTTTGTTAACCTTAGCTCCCCGCATACAGGTCTTTGTCTGACCTCACCACTTGTAGCTTGCTGTTCATACGTTCTGATCGTGCTTGTTGATTCGCATTCATTACCTCATTCATTTACATGTTCCTGCTCACGGAAGGTATTTTATACAACATACCTGGATACACCCATTATAGATGAGAGAGTAAATGCAGAGGATGACATCGCTGTAGATGGAAGAGTAACAACAGAGGGGGGCATCGTTATAGATGGATTAGTAGTAACAGAGGATGCAATCGCTATAGATGGAAGAGTAGTAACAGAGGATGGCATCGCTATAGATGGAAGAGTAACAACAGAGGCTGGCATCGCTATAGATGGAAGAGTAACAATAGAGGATGACATCGTTATAGATGGAAGAGTAAAAACAGAGGATGACATCGCCATAGATAGGACAGTAACAACAGAGGATACATCGCCATAGATAGAACAGTAACAACAGAGGATGACATCGGTATAGATAGGACAGTGACAACAGAGGATGTTATAACAACCTTGTTTGTTTGTTGTTAGGATCCTCATCACTGCACACCAGACAAACCCATAGATGCTCTGATATCCCTCTCGTGAATCTCGAGAAAATGGGAGGCGTATACTTTCGCACGTGCACGAACTCCGTAACACGGTTTTATCAAGAAACCAAGTTTAATTGTTTTCACTTTTTTTTTACTCAACCCTCTTTTGGTGGGGTTTGAACTCAGGTCCTTCCTGACCTCCAGCAAACGTCCTACCTCTAGACTACTCATCCCCCCCCCTCTTTCTAACTAACAACCTGACATTAATGTGCCTAAAGAAGCAGATAGACGCAGCGCTAGAAGTGGGAGCAACATGTCACTGGATGGTTTAATTGCAGCTTCACCGAATGTTTCAAGAAAACAAGAGGACGGCAGCGCTGTAAGTGAGAGTTGAGCTTTACCAAACTGACACATACCATCGTGCCAGTAGGCAGCTCTAAGATAAGAGACAAGATGTGCCAGAGATCCAACATTCTATGTTGTGATTGCACGTGACAAGACTAGTACAAACATTCCTATAGCATTAAAGCTACGATAAGGTCAGCTTTAGCCGGAATCTAATTAGAAAGCTTTCATTAAATAACTTTCTACATCTGGATGTGCTTTCACATCCTAGACTGGAGTGCTTTCAGCTAAACTGGAATAATTAATGGCACAATTACGGAAGTGCGCTTCAGAAAAGGGCAAACCACTCTCTATTTTTTGTTATGAACTTGTTGAAAGAGTTACAGTTCCTGCAGTTTGAAATGTATATTCTTCAGCTTCTTTCTTCCTCTTCTTCACCTTTGAAGTCTTGTGATCTCCTGAACTTGAATCTTTGTTCTGGTTCGTGGTAGAGGAGTAAGAACTACATCATGACAGACGATGAGAACTATGAACACATGTAGACAGACATAGCAGAAGAAAATAAAAGCTGTGGAGATCAAGTATTATTGTCTGATTGTTGTTCTCTCTGGCTTAGAACGTATCACAAATGAAAAATATTAAAAAAGGGTACCTCAAACAATCGGATTACATCATGATATTACTGACTATTGTGACTTAAACGCAAAATGAAATGGCTTGGAAACATGCATATATATCACAAAGCATCATGAAGAGATTAAATATCTTGAAGAATCTCAAAGAATGACTGACGATAGAGAGAAATGGAGAAGGTTGACCAAGTCTGTCAGTGCTGCTCCTACGACCTCTAGTGGGATAAGAACAAGAAACAAAATACAATTTAAAAAAAAACAAGAAACATCTTTACTTTTGTCTGCGTTTGTTTATTCTCAGTCAATGAACAAAATAGAATATTCAGTTGAATATTAGAAGTTAGGGTTTATATTATTAAACTGTTGATGTTAAAGTTGAAGAATTTCACCAGTTAAACCACGGTTGTTAATCTTTCTTTTCTTCTTTCTCTTTGTCTTGCCTTCCTCATTTGTCTTTCAGTGTTAACGGCATGAAAAATTTGCGGTCTTTCGTTCTTCTCCAGCCTCTTCTTCTGTTGTTTCCTAGTGTTTCTAATATTCCTTCAATCCATCTGTTTCGTGGTCGGCCTTTGAGTCTGGTGTTCTCACAATGTTTACTCCAGGCTCGTTTTGTTTCGCTCTTTTAATCTTTGAATTGATTAATTTGCTCTTAATCATTAATCCCTTAATACAAGTATCACAAGTATCACAAGTATCACAAGTATCACAAGTATCACAAGTGTCACAAGTATCACATTATTATTACACGTATCACAAGTATCACAGTAGTCACAAGTGTCACAAGTATCACAAGTGTCACAAGTATCACATGTATCACAAGTATATTAAGTATCGTACTTATCACATGTATCACAAGTATCCCAATTATCACAATTATCACATTTATCACAATCATCACAAACAATAAATATTAAATGAATTCGATTATTCACATTCCCGTAACATGCCACAAAATAGAACTGCTCACATTACAAATCTATTATTTTAGAATTTGTGGGGAGAGAATCTACTCAACTCAGATCATCATTATCATCATCATCATCATCATCATCATCATCATCATCATCATCATCTACACATGCAGCACATTTTTTTCCAGGTGTAATATGTAATTCCACCTTCTGGCATCTGAAAGCAGGTGTTCTTTGATCTCTTATATGTCGCCTGCCTAGTGCCCATCATGCTGCCCCTTATTTCGTTAATCCATTTCCCGTTATGTCTAGATCTTCCATATGTCCTCGTTTCTCAGCTGAAATGTTCTCTATGGGGTGCTGTCTGGTGGTCATCGTGTTACGCGTTATCTTTCCTTTATAATTAGTTTATGAGAAGGGCCGGGTATGCATGTGCGTGTGTGTCTTTATATGTATATATGTATGTGTGTACCTATATATACATGTGTGTGTATGTATGTGTGTATGTATGTATGTATGTATGTATGTATGTATATGTGTATGTATGTATGTATGTATGTATGTGTGTATGTATGTATGTATGTGTGTATGTATGTATGTATGTGTGTATGTATGTATGTATGTATGTGTGTATGTATGTATGTATGTGCAAAAAGTAATGTAAAGGTAAAGTACAAGACTTAAATCGGCGTCTTAGCATGCGAGCCTTCACCGTGGTCGGCCATCTATTCCAGAATGTTCGGAGACTTCTGGATAGTGTCGCTTCAAGCATCGAAACTCATGATGCGAGGCATTCACCTTCCCAGGGTACAACCGTGGTACCCATTTCTGCCAGCGGCTGGGTCGACCGCGGGGGGATATGTTTTTTTTTCCAACCACGAGTACAACTCACACTGCTCCCAGCGGGAATCGAACACGGGTTGTCTGAACGTCGGTAGTCCAGTTGGGCAGGTTTTCTCAACTAGGCTACTGAGGCCACTCATTGAATAAATTAATATATGTAATATATGGTATGTATGTGATATATGGTGTATATGTAATATATGTGAGCTGCGATAGCTCAGTGGTTAGTGAACTGGACTACAAAGAACAAGGGGTAGGATTCGATCCCAACCGACGGCTTCTGGGTTCACCCAGCCTTAAATGGGTACCGGATTTTTTTCTGGGACAGTAAAGCGGCACGGGCGTAATACCGACCACATTACCCCAATAATCATGTGCCAATGGTCTGTAAAATGTTTGGTCACTAACACCATATTCCCTATACGCCACTTGGGACGTACTTTACTTTTTTTAAATGTATTATATGGTGTATGTGTAATATATGGTGTGTGTAATATATGGTGTATATGTAATATATGGTGTGTGTGTGTGTAATATATGGTGTATATGTAATATATGATGTTGATGTAATATATGACAACAGACAAGAGGTAAGGTTCGATCCCAACCGACGGCTTCCGGGTTCACCCAGCCTTAAATGGGTACCGGATTTTTTTCTGGGAAAGTAAAGCGGCACGGGCGTAATACCGACCACATTACCCGAAAAATCATGTGCCGAAGGTCTGTAAAATGTATGGTCACTAACACCATAATCCCTATACGCCACCTGGCGTGACGAGGGTACTTTACTTTTTTTTTTACTTTATGTAATATATGGTATTTATGTAATATATGGTATGTATGTAATATATGGTATTTATGTAATATATGGTATGTATGTATGACAGGAAACTCATTTTTACAGAGTTTTAAAAACAATAAGAAATCTTACCGGTTATCCTTATTTAAATGTCTGTCGCTATATAAACATCTGTCGCTTTTTTAAAATGTATGTCATTATAGAAATGTCTGTCGCTATCTAAATGTATGTCTATATATATATATATAAATGTATGTTGCTATGTAAATGTCTGTAGCTTCCTAAAATGTATGTCGCTATCCAAACGTCGATCGCTATCTAAATATCTGTCACTCTATCAATATCTGTCACTCTATCAATATCTGTCACTCTATCAATATCTGTCACTCTATCAATATCTGCCGCTTTCTAAATGTATGTTGCTATCGAAATGTCTGTTGCTATCTAAATGTCTATAGTTAACTAAATGTCTGTTGCTATCTAAATGTCTATAGTTAACTAAATGTCTGTTGTTATCTAAATGTTTGACGCTATCTAATGTCTCATACTACCTAAATGTCTGTCTTTATCTAAATGTCTGTCGTTATCTAATGTCTCTTAGTACCTACATGTCTGTCGTTATTTAAATGTCTGTCGTTAACTAAGTATCTGTTGTTATCTAAATATCTTTCGTTATCTAAATGTCTGTCGTATAAGTATCTGTTGTTACATAAATGTATGTAGTTATCTAAATGTCTGTCGTTATCTGAGTATATGTTGCTATCTAAATGTCTGTCGTTGTCTAAATGTCTGTCGTTATCTAACTATATGTTGCTATCTAAATGTCTGTCGCTATCTAAATGTCTGTCGTTATCTGAGTATATGTTGCTATCTAAATGTCTGTCGTTATCTGAGTATATGTTGCTATCTAAATGTCTGTCGCTATCTAAATGTCTGTCGTTATCTGAGTATATGTTGCTATCTAAATGTCTGTCGTTATCTGAGTATATGTTGCTATCTAAATGTCTGTCGCTATCTAAATGTCTGTCGTTATCTGAGTATATGTTGCTATCTAAATGTATGTCGTTATCTGAGTATATGTTGCTATCTAAATGTCTGTCGCTATCTAAATGTCTGTCGTTATCTGAGTATATGTTGCTATCTAAATGTCTGTCGTTATCTGAGTATATGTTGCTATCTAAATGTCTGTCGTTATCTGAGTATATGTTGCTATCTAAATGTCTGTCGTTGTCTAAATGTCTGTCGTTATCTAACTATATGTTGCTATCTAAATGTCTGTCGTTGTCTAAATGTCTGTCGTTATCTAACTATATGTTGCTATCTAAATGTCTGTCGCTATCTAAATGTCTGTCGTTAACTAAGTATCTGTTGTTATCTAAATGTCTGTCGTTGTCTAAAAGTCTGTCGTTATCTAACTATATGTTGCTATCTAAATGTCTGTCGTTGTCTAAATGTCTGTCGTTAACTAAGTATATGTTGCTATCTAAATGTCTGTCGCTATCTAAATGTCTGTCGTTAACTAAGTATATGTTGCTATCTAAATGTCTGTCGCTATCTAAATGTCTGTCGTTAACTAAGTATCTGTTGCTATCTAAATGTCTATCGCTATCTAAATGTCTGTCGTTAACTAAGTATCTGTTGCTATCTAAATGTCTGTCGCTATCTAAATGTCTGTCGTTAACTAAGTATCTGTTGCTATCTAAATGTCTATCGCTATCTAAATGTCTGTCGTTAACTAAGTATATGTTGCTATCTAAATGTCTGTCGTTAACTAAGTATATGTTGCTATCTAAATGTCTGTCGTTAACTAAGTATATGTTGCTATCTAAATGTCTGTCGTTAACTAAGTATATGTCGCTATCTAAATGTCTGTCGTTAACTAAGTATATGTTGCTATCTAAATGTCTGTCGTTAACTAAGTATATGTTGCTATCTAAATGTCTGTCGCTATCTAAATGTCTGTCGTTAACTAAGTATATGTTGCTATCTAAATGTCTGTCGCTATCTAAATGTCTGTCGTTAACTAAGTATATGTTGCTATCTAAATGTCTGTCGCTATCTAAATGTCTGTCGTTAACTAAGTATATGTTGCTATCTAAATGTCTGTCGCTATCTAAATGTCTGTCGTTAACTAAGTATCTGTTGCTATCTAAATATCTGTCGTTATCTAAGTATCTGTTGTTACATAAATGTATGTCGTTATCTAAATATCTGTTGCTATCTAAAATGTCTGTCGCTATCCTGAAGTCGGGCGTAGCGACTACTACTATATTAGCTCCAGCGTCTAAATAAATAAAACACAAACTCCTATCTGACCAAGTAACCCAAACATATAGACGTTGATCAAGAAAAGAACCAGATGTATTGACAACCCACATAATCACTGCCTCATACATCTTCCTCGTATGTAGCCCACATAATCACTGCCTCATACATCTTCCTCGTATGCAGCCCACATAATCACTGCCTCATACATCTTCCTCGTATGCAGCCCACATAATCACTGCCTCATACATCTTCCTCGTATGCAGCCCACATAATCACTGCCTCATACATCTTCCTCGTATGCAGCCCACATAATCACTGCCTCATACATCTTCCTCGTATGCAGCCCACATAATCACTACCTCATACATCTTCCTCGTATGCAGCCCACATAATCACTACCTCATACATCTTCCTCGTATGCAGCCCACATAATCACTGCCTCATACATCTTCCTCGTATGCAGCCCACATAATCACTGCCTCATACATCTTCCTCGTATGCAGCCCACATAATCACTACCTCATACATCTTCCTCGTATGCAGCCCACATAATCACTGCCTCATACATCTTCCTCGTATGCAGCCCACATAATCACTGCCTCATACATCTTCCTCGTATGCAGCCCACATAATCACTGCCTCATACATCTTCCTCGTATGCAGCCCACATAATCACTACCTCATACATCTTCCTCGTATGCAGCCCACATAATCACTACCTCATACATCTTCCTCGTATGCAGCCCACATAATCACTGCCTCATACATCTTCCTCGTATGCAACCCACATAATCACTGCCTCATACATCTTCCTCGTATGCAGCCCACATAATCACTACCTCATACATCTTCCTCGTATGCAGCCCACATAATCACTGCCTCATACATCTTCCTCGTATGCAGCCCACATAATCACTACCTCATACATCTTCCTCGTATGCAGCCCACATAATCACTACCTCATACATCTTCCTCGTATGCAGATGTAGAGCCTGTCTAGATATTTATTTACAATCTCCTCCTGAAACTCATTGTTTCATGTCATTTATAAAAGATCCGTTAGAATTTAGCGGGACTAGAATTTGTATTTCGTGAAATTCTTCTTTTCTTTTCTTCTTTCCTTCCTCATTTACCTTTCAGCGTCGAGGGGAGATATAATTTGCGGTCTTTTGCTCTTCTGTTCGCTTCTGCTGCTGTTATGTTTCCTAGTGTTTCTAATATTCCGCCAATCCACCTTTTTCGTTGCCGGCCCTTGGATCTGGTGTTCTTGCAACGTTTATTAAAGGCTCGTTGTGTTTTGTTATGTTCTTTCTGACTTGTCACGTGGCCAAACCATTTCATCTGTTAAGTATTTATATATTCTATGCCGCGAGTTAATCCTAGTTTTTTTCTCTCAGTTCTTCATTTCTGATCTTATCTCTCAGGCTGTTTCATGCCATTCGTCTAACACATTTCATCTCTGTAAAGGTTATTTTTCTTATTATTCTTGTATCTAGGGTCCAGGTCTGGCATTGGTAGCACAAATTTGGATTGAAGATTGTATTGTATAGTGTCTATTTTGACTCTAAAGTTATTTCCGGTTTAGACAATAGTAATAATAGGTATTCAATAATTTGACAAGCTTTATTGCATCTTGAATCTATTTCTGCTGTTTGTGAATTATTGCTTGTCACTAGACTTCCTAGGTATTTAAATTCCTCTACTTGGTTTAGTTGTCTGCCGTCTATAGTTATGTTGATGTTCTGTTTCTTGTTTGCAATATTCATGACTTTTGTTTTGTTGATGTTCATGTTGTGTTTTTGTGCCTGAGCTGTTGAGTCTATTTAAGTGTTCTTGTAGGTCTTCTAATTTGTATTTTTTATTTTCCTGAAATTGAAAAATAAAAGTAAAATGAAAACTGTCATAGAAACCTTACGAAAGCTGAACTCATCTTCTAAATTAAAATTAAAAAAAGAAGGAAATATTTATCTTATTTTCCAAAATTCTCTTAAAATCATTGCAAAATCTATAAGCTTTTCTGTTTATTCAAAAATTATCTTTTTAGGAAAAAGTAAAAAAAAAAAATAAATAAAGTAAAGAGCCCCGTCACGCCATGTGGCGTATAGAGAGTAGCTAGTGCATCCGGATTCTGATCACGAGAGTACTGTTAGACGCCTAAAAGTTGCGGATTTTATTTTTCCAAACGAAAAGGCTCCCGGGGCATCATCAACATCATCATCATCACCATCAACACATCATCATCATCAACATCATCATCTTTATTATCCTCACGTACCGTGCCTGCTGGCGTAGGTGATCATGTCTCTCCGCAACTCTAAATCTCGACAGTTATTTATTATTTCTGTTGTTGACGATTTGCCAAGCCATTCTCTTAAGCTGTCTGTTATATTTTCTCTTTGCTTCCCTCTATCTCTTCATCCTTCAAATTTCCCAGTTGTCACAATATATTCCAGCTGTTCTCTTCTAATTACATGGCCAAAAACGATAATTATTTCTTCCAAATTTTGAAATTACCTATCATTTGGCTTGGCCTCTTTCATTACTCTTCTTAGATGTCCACGGTAATTCTCAACATTCTTCTGTAAAACAACAATTCTACAGCCTCCGATGATTTTCCTGTCCGGTGTCCTATTATCCATGATTCACATCCACATCCGGAGTTCACCCTGCCTCTAAAAATAGTTTTATTAAATAACCAAAGTAAATAGGCAAAGATTTTTTTCTGGGAATTAAGTGCGGGCTGGCGTGCTACCGATCACATCACCCAATAATGTTCTTTGGCCATAGAAATGTATGGTCGCTAAGACCACATTCCACATACGCCTAGCAAGGCTCGGAAGAGAACTGTAACTTTACTCTTACTTTACATATCATATTTATCATTTGGAAGATCTTCATGTAATAGGAAGGCTTCTCATGGAAGGATCATGTTTTTTTGTATAGGATTAGAATCTTGACATTTCCTCGACAGAAGTCGATGATAAAAATGGTGTTGATACAAAAACATTTCAAAGATTCAAAATAAAGAAGTCACGGCTGTTTGATTTCATCTCAATGTGGCACTTTAGTTCCAGTGTTGTCAAGAAATTTAGCAGTGCTTATGGATGTAGAAGTTCTAAGCCTGGTGCATTCTACTCATTCATAAAATGGGTATTTTATGGAAGTGGTTTTATTTCGTGACACTCCATAGAAAGTAACATTTCTTTTAGCTGAAGTCAATATTTATTTTCTTCCTCTTTCCTTCCTCATTTGTCTTTCGGCGTCTTGGGGAGATATAATTTGCGGTCTTTTGCTCTTCTGTCCGCCTCTGCTGTTGTTATGTTTCCTAGTGCTTCTAATATTCCATCGATCCATCTTTTTCGTGGTCGACCCTTGGGGCTGGTGTTCTCACAACGTTTATTGAAGGCTCGTTGAGTTGTGTTTTGATCACCTTGCCTTGTTATAGTGTTGACTAGTTCTTTGTTGTATTATATCTTTATCTTATATAGTTGCTTAATGGCCACAGCACATCACAACATTTAGGTAACATGTAAATTCATGACAGAGTCTTTCTTGTTACAAACAATGATAATCAAGTTTATTGATTTATTCGACTGGTACACGTGATCTATAGTTCTGGATGCAATTATTAAATTAATGCTCGTTAATTTAGGAATATTTCGGAGGCAAGTCGCCGTATAGTTATGAAGATATTCCAGCATCGTAATCATACAATTTATTCAGCATGGTCTACTTACACTTGTGAGAATTTATGACACACACAACTTGAATTAATCTTTCACTGTCTTTCAAGCTACTTCACACTTATAATTATAACTTGATGATTCTTAACTGACTTGCTAACTCAAGACTTCTACTCTTAACTTTCTAACTGCTTTGACTCTAACTGTTTCTAAACTGCTTAACTGCTTCTTGTCTAAATGTTCCTACTTCTAACCTTCTGACTGACTCTGACTACTAACTTAAACTTCTGCTCCTCTGTCTAACTTTCTGACTGAACTAGTCTACATTCTAACTTCTCTTCTGCTCCTCTGGCTTAACTTGTTGACTCAAACTGTTGTGCCGGACTTTAAGTACCCAATAACTCTCTTCTACCTGAGGCTCAGCAGCCAATCAGCTGCTGCCGATTGACCACTTGCTGGTCACATGAATTCTGTCAAGGTGTCCACTATTCTGTGACTCACACCTGAACTTCCCCAAATTGGCGAAAGCATCATGTTTTCGCAAACTCTCCATGACCCATTTGGAATAACATTACCTCATGACACTGACCTCTCCTGGTAGCTAATTACATGGCAGAGTAATACCATGAGTTCAGTGCATGGTATCGTGTGATGGTCACTTACAATAACAACTAACTTGCATGGACAATCATGGAGATTTGACAATAACAACACGAGGTCGATGCATGCTACCTGTGTGTTGGTCACTCTCACAACCTGGGCGCATGGACAATTCCATGGACTCTAAACTCTCATCCTGTCGTCCAATCATTCTACCTCTCTCCTTCGGTGGGTGTCCACTACCCACTCTCTACAACTTGTTATCATAACAAGTATTCTGGAAAGTACCATACTTAAATTCTGCTGGTCGCCACTATATGATACTGCTATCGTCCATTCAAAGAGCGGTAACGACTAAATTACCTGCTTCCTTAGCTAACTCTATAACAGCCTTATCACTTGTCCAAACCATTTTATTTGTTGTTTCTTTATATATTCTTTGGCGGGGGTTATTCCTAGCTTTTTCTCAGTTCTTCATTTCTGATCTTATCTCTGAGACTGTTTCCTGTTAATCGTCTAACACATTTCATCTCTGTAGAGGTTATTTTTCTTATTGTTCTTGCATCTAGGGTCCAGGTCTGGCATTGTTAGCACAACGTTGGGAATTGTATTGTATAGTGCTCGTTTTGCCTGTAGTGTTATTTCCTAGTGGAACAATAGTGGTGAAAACTGTCCAATGATTTGTCACGCTTTGTTGCATCTTGAGTCTATCTCTGCTGTTTGAGAACTGTCGTTTGTCACAAAACTGCCTATGTATTTGAATTCCTCTACCTGTTTTAGTTTCTGCCTTTTATATTTTTGTCAATTTTCTGTTTCTCTTTTGCGACATTAATTATTTCTGCTTTGTTGATATTTGATTTTCATGTTGTATTTTGTGCCTGTACTGTTGGGTTTATTTAAGTCTTCTTGTAAGTCTTCTATTTATATATATATATGTATTATCTGATCGTCTGCAAATAAAAGCTCATTGATCTCACCTCTCTCTCTCTCTCTCTCTCTGATGGGTTGGCTAACTTCCATATATAGTCCATAAACTACTTGTTTCCAACGGATATATATATATATATATATATATAAATATATATTTTACAAGGTTGTGTAAATTGTTCTATCCAAGGAGGAAAATAAGATCAGATAATTACTTTTAAAATGTAAACAGCTACAAATTTATTGTTAGAACGTAAAAGATCGCATGTGAGACCTTAGCGACCAACACGGGGGCAGGGGGGGGGGGGGGGCGGGCTAAACCCCCAACGTGTGTTTTTAAGTTAAGCCCTTAACTTACGACTAACTCAGCAGGTCGGTAAGGGATAAATGTTTGATGCTCATAGAAATACACAGAAGATGGAGATAGATAAACATAAAGTAGCAACCGTCAACATATGCGGAATACCAAATAAAGAAGTTGAACTAATGGCAGAAATTAAAGAAGTTGAACTAATAGAAGAAAATAAAGATCTAATGGAAGAAAATAAAGAAATTGAACTAATAGAAGAAATATCAGTATTTATGTTTGAATGATTCGCTTGTAATAGCAATAATCAAATATTGGTACACATCAGAGTTTCGGGTGGGTGTCATGTTCAATGTTTAATCTTAAAAGTTTCTGTAAAATTGTAGAAACATCTTCTTGTAATCACTTTGAACATATAACAGATGAAGCATGATCGCTTTATGTTCATGGAAAGACACAAATGTGCAAATCAACTAAAGTATCAATGGCATACAACTGTGAAGTAGATTACCAACATGTTTTAATTATTTCGTTGATTAGTTTAAAAACACATTAATTTTTATATGAATTAACGACATAATATAAAGTCGAGCAAAAGGATTCGGAGGTCGCTGTCTTAATAAGTCGCTGTCTTAATAAGTCGCTGTCTTAATAAGTCGCTGTCTTAATAAGTCGCTGTCTTAATAAGTCGCTGTCTTAATAAGATTCGAAACATTCATTGGAATCAACATATCATAAACAAGGTAGTTGCCAGAAGATCAGTCACTAACAACATCGATCAAGAAGTGAAAAGAAGACTTCTGAGATGACAGGGCCACGATCTACGAATGGAATGCAACGAACGAGGCATCCGAACCTAGCATTAACATGGACACCACCTGGCAAACGAAGAAGAGGCAGACCATTGGAAGAGACATGGCGACGAACCATACATAATGACATGAAGGGCGTTGACATGTCCTAGGGAGTATTGCCCATGCTTGATCCAAACCAGATTGGGTAGAGATCTCTTGAGAGTGACCTTCGCTCTGACCGTAGTTCAGATGATTAAGAAGAGTTTTACATACATAATGTGTATTTGTGTGTGTGTGTGTGTGTGGTGTGTGTGTGTGTTTATTTTTTTTTTTCATTTTCTCAAGTTCCTCGAATGGATTTGCAGCGAACCTTTTCTGGGCAAGAGGTCAGTGTACAACTCTGAGAGAAAAATGCAAATATAATCAACAAGAGGAAAAAAAGGAACAATAGACAGCCTGAAGCAGGATCGAACCCGAACTTCTCGGCACAGCGCCTTGCCACGAGAAGCCAACGCTAGAGCACACGGCCAACTAAGTGCAAATGGCAGCCGTTTTCTGATTAGTGCGCCCGTTGTGATGTTACTTTTCTATCTCCGGGACAACTTCCCGGTTATTGCTTCCATAAATAGATAAGATCAGAAATGAAGAATTAACTAAGAATGGAAGGAGAAGACAAATAGTTCCTGCTGACTGTACAGTAAATGAAGTGAACCGAAGAACTACGTGTGTTTGTATGAAGAGTAGGGACAGAGGGGGGATAAGCAATCATGGAGAAAGGTTAACAGACACATTATGTGCTATCAGCGTGAGATGAAGATTGCTCGACTATCACTGTCGCTCGCGTGCGCCTGTTGTTAGTTGCGCCGATAAATGCAGGCAAGATAAGTGGACTTTCATAGAAGGGCACCCATCTTCTCATTTATCGCCTATTTTAACATTTACTGTGGAATTAACAGTAGCATCAACATTTTGCACGAGCGTTCTTCCTTCTCTTCTTTCCTTCCTCATTTGCCTTTCAGCGTCGAGGGGAGATATAATTTGTGATCTTTCTGCTATATCACGTGACCTAACCATTGTGGTTCTTTATATATTCTATGACAAGAATTATTCCCAACTTTTTTTCTTAGCTCTTCATTTCTGATCTTATCTCTCATGCTGTTTCTTGTAATTCGCCCAACACATTTCATTTCGGTAGTGAGTTTTTTAAATGATAAATAGCATTTTCGTACCAATTTTGTGCTATGAAAGTCAAACATGGACCCTTTCTAAATCACATTTAAGAAAGATCAATACATGTAATATGCGATGCTTGAGAAAACTAACAAACAACACAAGAAGAGATAGAATACCAAATGAAACCATAAGAATAATAGTAGGAACAAAACCCTGCCAAGAATAACAATTTAAATGGTTTGGCCACCTGGTCAGAATGAATCCTCACCAATCACCATCAAGGGCCTTCTTCTCGAGAATGCATGGACAAAGACCAAGAGGAAGACCTAGAAGAAGATGGATAGATGCAGTGATAGAGACGTGTAACAACAAATGAAAATCACTAATTCAGACAGTTCGAGCAGCTCAAGAACAAGAAATGATATAAACCACGACACCTTTTCGGTACCAATGAGAAATAGAAAAGAGGTGGGTTTTTTGCTTATTGTTCTTGCATGTAGGGTCCAGGTCTGGCATTCGTAGCACAACGCTGGGATGGAGATTGTATTGTAGAGTGCCCATTTACCGTTACTACTGTAGGATTGATGTGTACGAGTGTTAACAATTCCAAAACTGAACAGTAACACTTGATCTAACAGGAGTACAGGGCATTACTTCCGACAGATTTTGTCGAATGTTTTATTTAATTTAAATGTAACAGTCGAATACAATGACTGGTTTATGAATGAGGGATGTGCCCATTTTTAATCCTTTTCGTAAAACGTTCAAAGTATAAAACTACTATAGGTTCTTGATTCTTAATTCTTGATCTTTGATTCTTCATTCTTGATTCTTGATCTTTGATTCTTCATTCTTCATTCTTGATTCTTGATCTTTGATTCTTCATTCTTCATTCTTAATTCTTGATCTTTGATTCTTAATTCTTGATCTTTGATTCTTCATTCTTGATTCTTGATCTTTGATTCTTCATTCTTAATTCTTGATTCTTGATCTTTGATTCTTCATTCTTCATTCTTGATTCTTGATCTTTGATTCTTCATTCTTGATTCTTTCCGCGCCGTGCCGCCACATAAGGCTTTTTTTTCGCCACCCATTTCTCTTCTGGGCGAGATGTTCGATCTTATCAAAGGAGTCTATGCCTGCCAACTTTGCTTCTCTTACAAGTGTTCTTTTTAGTATTTCTTTAGGTTTTCCCCTTTATTCTCTACCCTTTCTTTTCCCATAGAAAAGAGTATGTTTTGGAATTCGTGTGTTGTCTCTTCTCAGTTCATGTTCGACATACGTCCATCTTCTTTCCTTAATTGTAGTTGAGATCTTTCTTTGCATGGCCATTTCTTTTATTTCAATATTGATCTTGAATTAATTTCATTGCACACGCAATATTTTTCTTAGGCATTTCTCTTCACAAGTGTTTAGTTTATTTTCTCAATCTCTTTTGATGTTTTCCAGCTTTCACATGATTACAACTACTACATGAATTTATATATAAGCTTTCACATGATTACAACTACTACATGAATTTATTTTCATTAAGTTTTGTTACATTTAAGTTTAGAATTAAAAGTTTATAGTTTCGAGGTTTTTTTTTATATTGAGTTTTAAATTTTCGGTTAAGTTTTAAGTTAAAATTTAGGAGGCTCTGTGGTCTAGAGGTAAGACCTCTGCTTCTGGAGAGAAAAGACTAGGATTCGGATATTTTTCTTCTCGATCCTGTGCCTTTAATCTCTCCCATGTTTTGGGTAGCGAGATCCAGCCCTCTCGTAAAACAAGAGCTCCTGTGTACAATATTTTTTTTCTTTTACTTTTCCTCAAATGTCTTTTTCTTGTCTTTACTTGTTTTTTACTTCATCTTCTGCTTTACGTTCTCTTTCTCGATCTCTTTACTCTCTCCTTTCTCGATCTCTTTACTCTCTCCTTTCTCGTTCTCTTTACTTTCTCTTTTCTCGTTCTCTTTACTTTCTCTTTTCTCGTTCTCTTTACTTTCTCTTTTCTCGTTCTCTTTACTTTCTCTTACACCCTTATGAATATCGATAAGATTCTAGTTCCCGTTCTTCTGATGGCCTCATCTACTGCCTGAAACACTTTTACTATCACTTTTCCCCTTTCGCTAATGTTATCTTTATTTTGTCACCATCATTTCATTTTACTCTCTCTCTCTCTCTCTCTCTCTCTCTCTCTCTGTTCTCTCCAATGCCCTCTTTTTCTAGTATCTTCCACTTTTTTCTTTATTTATTTCCCTGTTATCTCACTCATTCGTTTCCATTAGCCCCTATCCCTGCCCTCCCCTGTAAACTCTCAAGTAGGCATCATGCCTTAACGAGCTTTAAGGAACGTCTCACAGCTCGGAGCAAGCTCGACAGTGAAAGAGCCCTAACAGCCTCACCTACAGCTCATGTCCTTCCGATGCATTAATTATGGAGGAGAAGACACCACAGAAGTCACTCAATCAATACCTCTTACATGAAGAAACGACATTTGATGGAGTTGTAATTCTCCAGTTGTTGAATGAAGAATGGCACGAGTAGAAGATGGCGTCAGAGATGATGATTGTGAGAACGGTGGGGTGTATGAGTCATCAGTTTATATACCAATCGCTATCTGTTGCCATTTGTGCTCACCCATGTGTCAGCCAGTAATGCTTTTAAATCAGCAAAATGTTTATTTGATTCGTTGGGTGTTTTTATTTTTATTGTATGATTGAATGATTTGATGAATGATTGTTTAGTGAATTTTTAAATTTGGTTTTAATGTTTAGTTTAGTTTAGTTTTAGTTTAGTTTAGTTTAGTTTAGTTTAGTTTTAGTTTAATTTAGTTTAATTTAGTTTAGTTTAGTTTAGTTTAGTTTAGCTTAGCTTAGCTTAGCTTAGTTTTAGTTTTAGTTTTAGTTTTAGTTTAGTTTAGTTTAGTTTAGTTTAGTTTAGTTTAGTTTAATTTAGTTTTAGTTTTAGTTTAGTTTTAGTTTAGTTTAGTTTTAGTTTAGTTTAGTTTAGTTTAGTTTTAGTTTTAGTTTTAGTTTAGTTTAGTTTAGTTTAGTTTAGTTTAGTTTAGTTTAGTTTTAGTTTAGTTTAATTTAAATTAGTTTAGTTTAGTTTTAGTTTAGTTTAGTTTAGTTTAGTTTTAGTTTTAGTTTTAGTTTTAGTTTTAGTTTAGTTTAGTTTTAGTTTTAGTTTTAGTTTTAGTTTTAGTTTAGTTTAGTTTAG